>JAIEZT010000073.1:322073-373602 GCA_019594935.1 Periophthalmus modestus | reverse complement strand
GCCTGCACTCAAAAGACAATGCAAATGAAGGTGGGTTTGTTATAACCTGCATGTGAGGTGAGGGTGCCACAGTGAGGACAATCCCATGCGGCATCTGTTTTTGTGTGGCTATGTATAAAAAACATTAATGTCTTATCTTGTCCTGGACCGAGCCTGCAACACAGTGCTACACGAGAGCAAATAATATGGCGGTTTAATAAAGTGAGTTATTCTTCAGGGTCGGTCTGTTATTAACCTGAGGCAGATAATAAACATGTTCAAAAGAAGCATTCACATTTGTGTGCAAAAAAACTGCGGCTGGCCCTTCCATGTGGAGCCTGCAATGTGAGCGTCTGGGATAAACGACGGGAATGACCCCCCCGGTCGCTCCCAATCGCAAACCACCACAGGGCCCGCATCGAGATGGATCAATCGTGTGGATCTTACAATGAAGCTATAAATGCTGATGTGGGAAGTTGTGGAACATTCCAAGGCCCAAACGCGAGAACACAATCACATCCAGGACATGAGGCAAGTGAGACCTTGCCTCCAGAGAAGTTACAGAGTGAAGCTTTAACAAGTTTCACACACCCTTTAAGAACATTACTTCTCCACGATGTTTGATAGTTTGTCATTTAAACTACACCACGACAGGCGACGACTCTCCTCACAAAAAGCATTATAAATCTACATATTAAAGTAGGTTAAATAGTTGATTTGTTCAGATCACAGTTTCAGTTTCACGAGCGTCTTACTCCTTTTTAAAACGTTCTACAAAACTGCTGACAAATTCTTTACAAGTGCGGTGTGAAAAGCTCGACGACTGTGAAACTGGAAAAACATCACAGAAATAAAATGTACAGAAGGCTTTGTAATATAAAGAAATGCTCAGAAAAAATAGCAACTACATCCAAACTGATTGCTTTACACAAAAACGAGTCGCATTATGCCTTTCCACTCGCTTCTTTTGTGAGTTAATTTAGGTTCGTTAATCTCAGTCGTCTCTGTGTTTTGGGTAGTGTTTTTCCGTGTCTGAGCCTGGAGCTGGGCGGAGATTCAGGCTCCTACCTCCCACACACCTGCAGCCCGTCCGTGATCACGCCGCACTGAGGAGGGACAAGGGGACCGGAGGCCTGACTCCTCAGCTCCAGATACTAGGAGTCCACGTGTCCTCGTGATCCCGCCCCCTGAACCTGAGGGCACCACTCCGACATCGCCGCCTCCGCCCCCACACCCCCCCAGCTCTTCACCACCGATTACGACCATCAAACCATCCTCTCACATCCCGCTCACCTCAACACTGCGGACCTCCTCGTCTCTGAACCACCCGCCCAACGCCTTCGAAGACTCTGCACTATACGCGACGCGTTTCAACTGCCTGCTCTGTCTACTAAACTACAAAACGCCAGGGACCCAAAAATGCGGCCCTCAGATCAGTTTTTATTGTCCCTCCTGCTGAGCTGCCCCATTGATCATAAGCAGAACTTTTAACAGCAAAATTAAACTATTTTCTACGACTATATCCTCAAAACATCACAGACACAGACCTAAATGAAAGTGTTTCAAGCCTGATAATCCACAGCGTCTCTGTCCAAAACTGTGTTTAAAGCACCAAACTGATCATCGGTAAGTGGCATGTGTGTTTCTCCGCTTCAAATATGCCTGAGATGTGGTCCTCGATTAAAAAAAAAAAAGGTTTCGTTTCTGCAACCTCTGACCTAAATCAATTTTGTTCAAAACGTTCCACCTGAGTCTGAATCTTTGGTCTCTGTTGTCGCCTACTACAAACTTACTATGCGAAATACACTGTCCTGGCCAAAAAAAAGTCTCCACCTGTTTTTAACAAAAAAAGTAAATATGTCCAAAGTTCTATATAGTACGAGTCAGATCTATGTTCAGCAACAGTCTGTGCTTAAAGAATGAGGTCATCTGACACCTGAATAAACTGAATCAGTGAATTTGTTCTCCCCTGATGCTCGGGCAGATTTCCAACATGACAGTGTCAGGATTCATGTGGCTCAAGTGACAGAGGTTCAGGAGAATCGTTTTTCACATGGAGCCTCCACAGAGTCAGACCTTAACCCCAGAGAGGATCTTTGTGCTGGAGAAGTTTTGTGCAGCTTCAGACTCGACCATCATCAACGCAACATCTGCAAGAAAAACTAATGCAGCACTGGATAAAATAAATCTGTGACGTTGCAGAAGCAAAATCGAAACAATGACACAGGGAATGAGCCGTGATCAAAGCTAAAGAACAACCAAATATCAGAGTGTGGGACCTTTTTTGTGGCCAGGCTCGGTCTAATGCCTGATAAAAACGTCCAAAAACGATCTCCACAACAGAGCAACTTTTAAAACTTATTTACGTCACCAAATACACGTTAAACTCACAGCCAGTGCTTTTTAGATAAGATTTTAACACAAGATGAGCAGTTTTTGGACGAGAACAAACACGCTTATTCTAACATTTCTAAGTTTTTATCTGACTGAATTCTGCTGCTGTTACCCACAATGCACTGTGACCACTTCCTGAGGCCTTCAAAATAAAACAAGTCACCCAAAACTAGAGTATAAAGTGATTATTTTTAACTAAATGGCATGAAATAGTAATAAATGAATTATGATGCATCTATTACTAAATTATTATGAACCTTTACTGAAAATGACAGGTTTTTTTTAGGTTTTTTTAGGTTTTTTGCTGTGGGCAGAAGACTGTGAGAGTGTGAAGTGTCAGACTGATAAATAACCTCTGATAAATAAATAAGACCTTGTGGTTTCTGTGGGTTACAGTAAAACTCCCTCCATTTAAGCTCGAGACGATCAGCGTATCCACAAAATATTTATTTCGTCGAGGTTCGCCTTGAGTTTAAAAGCACGAGCGCTCTACAAAACGAACCTTAAGCCATAGGTTTGGGTAAGAGAGAAAAACTCCAAACTACACCATATAAAACAGACTCTCACAGACAACTCACTTCCCCTAAAGAATAAATTAAAACTTTACAAACACATGCTGCGTTTAGAGCCATCTGTTGACTACATTTTCAGAGCGAGAGCAAATGAAGATGGTCCACACGACTATAGAGTGAAAGAAATGTCCCCAGGATGCACGGACAGACTGGATTCTCTTCTTATTGTTGAGCGCAGTAGAACGTTTTATGCACAGATTTTTGCAAGAAAGATAGAATAATATCTCGACACGCTGTTCTGCTAAGTGACGAGGGATTTTGTCGACTTTTATTGTGTCGCAGGGCAGAAATGTTAGGATTATTGTTGTGAGGAAAAACGAAATAAAAATCAGTAAAAGCCATCATTTCCATGCATCAAATTGTGTTAAATTAAAAATATTGACTAAAGCATCTGACAAATAAAACACTGTTACATTTACATTTTATTTCAACACAGTTTTAGATTTGACTTGGTAATGTTTCAAATTCAATCTTAAACTTAAAAAGCTTTTTTTTTTTCGTCCGAGCTTTGGCCTGACAGAAGAGGAGCAGAGAGGACAGCTGAGTCTGAATAAAGTCCAGGTGAGGAACAGGTTTCACATCTAGTAAAATAAGAAGAAAGATAGAAATAATATCTCTTTCTCGAATGGAGCCTGAGACATAATCTCTGCCCCATCTACACCTCCATCCTCAGACCCAGAAACAAAGAAAATAAGGGGGTCGCTTAAGGGCTGAGAAGAGGGTAGCTCCAGCTGAAACTTGAGACAATAGATGTTTTTCAGTGTCGTTAGCGCCCCCTTCAGACAGATATAAGGCAGCGTCCAGCAGGAATCTGACCAGAACTGAAGAAGAGACTTGGACGAGCAGGAAACATCTTCACTCCTACAACGATTTGTCCAGTTACAGATTTAAACTTTGTCTTTTGCTCGTAAAATAAGGAGCTTTAAAGATCGACATTCCTCCGATTTGTGAGCAGCTTTATGAAATATGACAGATAAAAAACTTGAGTACAGATCAAATTGAAGTAGCTACATTTGCTATTCTAGGTTATTAATTTACCAAATCATCTTAATATCTCTTTTGTAGATTTTTTAAAATACAGTGCGTTCACTCCTCTGAAAGAAGAGCAGACCGGAGAAAATATCCACAGTGAAATGGAGGCTCGCTCTCACTCGTCCTGCCTCTGTAACATTCTCCAGACTGACTCCCAAACGCTGCTCCTCCTTTGTGCTCCAGGCGTCATCTTCTATTCACACCTCCTCCAGTCGCTCGGCTCTACCTTCACTCAAATAAACTCGGCGGTGATTGAAGGCAGAGAGCAGGTGCTGCGTTCCATTTATTTCCTTGGGCTGTTTGTTTCAGAGCCCTGGGGTCACACAGCGCAGTAACACAACGCTGCAGCTGGGGGCGCTCTGCAGGCTCTAACCCTCACGGACTAAACTTGAACCTCTGAAAAAGTGAAACTTAACCTTCTGTATAAGAGAATTAAGCCTGACAAACACACTGAAGACGAGCAAGACGAGCTGTTTCACACTAAGTTACGCTGATGGGTGTAAACTTTATAATGTTATAGAAATAATTTGATAATAAATATAAAAAGGATCTCCAGAGGAAAACCACACCTCACCGATTGTTTCTGTGGCATTTTACATTTTAAAACAGTTTTTTCACCAACTCTGGAGCAGTTTAGTCACCAAAATGTCTGCAGTGGAAGTCGACATAACCTCAAAAACACTCGTTATCACTGTAATTCTCCCGACCAAACGAGTGGGAGGATGTCTGACTGTAAGACCAAGTGTCGGGTATGAGACGAACTGGCCACTGTCCAAGTCAATCCCGTGTCTCCCTGTGGTCTTGTTAGCTCGTCTTTGGTCCTAGCATCTGTCAGACCCGAGACTGCGGCTCATATCCTACAGGACTCTGGCCTCTCTGACAGCGACTGGTGCACACTGGACGTCAGTTTAGTTTGCAAAAATAACAAACCAAAACGAAAAAACAGGACGATTATGCCCATTTCTTTATCTAAACCTATTGAGTTTACATAGAAAATACATTATAATAGCAAATCAGTCCTGCACATATCCACACTGTCCATTTAATTACTACATATGTGACAATCTGTAACTTGTAAATGTCATGTGTTTATACTTTTCACTGATTTTTTGTGTGCAATTTTATGCTTTTTTTGTCTGATCGCAGTGTGACTCTGAAGTGCTGTAAGTTTGCAAGTTTTCTTCCCGACAAAACCCACGATGTCGATGAAACGTTCTGCACCGACAAATTCCAGAAACGCTTTGGACTTTTGGAAACCGCAGGAGCAGAGGCACGAGAAGGACACATTTAAAGAAATCATCGAGGAAGAGGGAGATAATATACGAAGGTTTGAACTTTGAGAGTGTTTAAAGTGAGAAAATGTTCATGCCTGTGTGAGGAAAGTGTATGAAGTGTGTGGTGAGGGGTTTTACAGACAAGAAACATATAGAATAATTGTAAAAAATAAGTGTATAAGTGTTTTATTTATGTCGAGAGTGAGTGTTTCGCCTCTGATCTGAATCTCGGCAGCTCGAATCTCAACCAACTGAACGAGCGTCGCCTCCTGTGACCTTGAAACGACAAAAAACAAGACAGAAACACCAGGAGTAAAGCGTTTGTCCTGTTAACTCGTGTCATGTTGCATTCGCCAGTGTCATTAGAGTTAAAGTAATGGAGAAAAAGCAGCTTTGAGACATAAGGGACATACCAGACGCAGGTTTTATCTCATCAGAAGGTAACAAGAACTGACATTAAATCTGCTCCTTTTTACTATTTTGAATCAAGCAGCTGTAAAATTGGACAGTCCACGCACACACGCTCGGCCTTGTTTAGTATTCTGAAAACTGAAGGTTGTTTTAAAGCCTTTCTCATGAGCCGTGAGCGCTGAGCAGGTCTGTCAGCGAGACACCTGCACCTGACCAGTGTAATTCACCTCACAATCTCACACTAACCGTCTGTCCGCCCCACACACGAGTAAACCAAACCAAACTCAACACACGCACTTTCTCTGCCGTGACGTCTGTCGCTCCAGACGTCCTGATTTTGAGGCTGCAATCACTGACATTAATAAGGAATGATTCATGTCTTACCTGCATGAAATGATCCAGAGGAGAAGACGACGTCCAGGAACCGGAAAAGAAAAGGAAAAATAAAAGATTAGAAACAAATATTGACCAATCCTTATGACAAATATACACTGAACTTTACATTTTATTCAACAGCTCAAGTACAAATCAAGTCGTAGATTTGACTTGGTAATGTTCAAATTCGACCTTCAACTTAAAACGTATTTTATTTTTCCCTGGAGAGTTTGTCCTTTTGTCTGTTTTGAGTGTTCCACAAAAATGGTATAAAACTTTAAAACATTCTCCAGGGAGACGAGCAGGTCGCTGCACCAAACCGAGTGTTTCTGGGTAATAAAAACGTCGGTAATGACTTAAGTTGAAGAGTTTATACAATACTGTGAAATATATAAGTTGCCACAACGTTCATCACAAAACTCCGTGAACCTTTAATCGCTCGGATCAAAGTCTGTTTTTTATTAAGTCGTTTTAGATCAACAGTCGTAATCTCACAATGTGACTCTTTCATCCTCACACTGTGGCTCGGAAAAACCACGCAGAGTAACTATTTAACTGAATTTTATTTGTGTTAGTTTTTTGTTTTTTTTGTAATTTAAATTGGAAGATTATTGTGATCGTGAAATATTAAAATTAAATAATGTTTTATCATTTTTCATCGCTCAAAATAAGTGTCACACTCACGGAGCTTTGTTAAAAACCAACATCAGGCGTCACAGACGAGATAAAGTCCTGAGGAAACATGAAACTTCAGCCCGACAGACGCAGCAGAGGCTCAGAGCAGAGGCACATTCACCAGAGAAAAGAGATTTATGCAGATGTGTTACAAATATTTATTTCCATTGTTTAGCGACATAGTGCTTTTTTTTTTTCCAGTTTATTTTTTAAATTCAAGTCAAGGCTCCACTTCCCGCTCCGAAAGCCCAAAGGCGACATGAGGACGACGCTCACGGGGTTTTTTCTTTGCTACATGGATCATTTAAGTTCAGCTTTTTAATTCATTTGAAACACTATAGCTGTTTATACAAAGTGTAAAAGTAAACCTATAATATATAAACTCTCCTCTCCTCCTCTGACCCTCTTCTCTCAACAGGACTGACAGTGTTTCTCTGCTAAACCCGTCGTGGGAGGGGGAAGGGGCGTTACCTTCAACAGCCTGGCTTTGGATTGGCTCTTTCGTTGCTATGATACTTGGGGTCAGAATTTCAAATATGGCACTTGGCGACTACAACTGCTCCAGCCTCGATGAGCTGCATTTGACCGAAGCCGACGCTGTGGGTGACGTCACTTCTTCATGGCGGTCTCTGTTTTTATATCTATTTTTCTTATTCTGAGCTCGACTCCGTCTGTGCAGAACTGAACGCCCGAAAGGTCCATTTGCACATCTACCGCCTCTCGTCCAATCAGAGCTGAACCCGGTGAACTCTGACCCAAATTAGACTTTTCCCTGCTGTTATCCATGAGCATGAGGTTTTTGTGTAAACGAGGGAGGGATGTTAAAAAGTATCTGCGGCTTTTTTTTTTCCATTGAAACTGGGTCCAAATGACGTTAAAGGTTGACAACCTCAATTTTAGATGAATATTGCAATTTTCAAAACAATGATCCTTTGTTGTCAGATTATAACTCCACACCAGCACATTACGTTTTCTTTAAGGTCGACTTCCATTATGTAGATGGGAACACGAGGTAAACTCCACAAAAACAATTACAACACACACTGAAGTGCAGCAGTATACGAGTTTCACTGCCTAACGAGTCTTTAAAAACCACGAGAGTTCATTAAAAAGAGCAGACAGCAAAGAGCTTTTGGGAGAAAGACACTGCTTGATGTTTAATTGAGCCCAACACCGGTTTTAGCACCAGAGTCGATGCTAATGTAATGCAGTCAGCGCAAAGTAATACAGCAATAATGAGACAGAAATAATGAACAGATTCTGAGGGTAAAGATGAGATTTTTGTGTTGCGTTACATAATCTAACAATGGATCCACAAAACCCACTGAGCTCAAACGCATCACTTTACTTGTTTATGTTAGAATTGGAAAAGCAGCAATGAGCTAGTTCTTCTTTCACTCGTCTCGTCAGAGTTTAGTGTTTTGAGTCTATTCTGATCCAAATAATTTAACCGTTTATGTCTGAAATTATGTTATAAATCACACTGATGTAGAGCAACTGATCAGAAAACTAAACTCAGACAAAAACAATCCAGTTTCCCCAAGAAATACAGTGAAAGATTTACCTGTGTTACTATAAAGCTCAGATGGAACGTCAAAAAACCTGTGTGAAACTGTCATAAGAGAAATATTAGCCACAAAAATGTGAAAAACTAAACTAAACTCACAGTGGAACAACCCGATAAAAAGCTGGAAACATAAATCAATTTCTCTATAGAGTCAGAAAACAATTGAATCAACGCTAAGTCTAGTATTTAGCATTTTAACATCTCTGTGGACAATATACAAATATAACACATCACTGACTTTCTTACAAAGGTGCAGAACTGTTTCCCATCATGCAGCAGTGGCCACACACTAAGGAAGGACAGCGGCTACGTTCTGGTCGTTTTGGTTAAAGTCACACCTCAGTCTGGGACGAGTATAAAACTCACTTTGATCGACTTTGCTTTAAATGTTTTATCTATAGAATGTTTAACCTCCCACTCGTCTAGTGGCATAAAAACCCTGGTACAATCTGACAGATTCTGGACAAGACTCTGGACAAGACTCTGCACAAGACTCTGCACAAGACTCTACCAGACTCTACCAGACTCTACCAGACCCTACCAGACCCTACCAGACTCTACCAGACTCTACCAGACTCTACCAGACTCTACCAGACTCTACCAGACTCTACCAGACTCTACCAGACTCTACCAGACTCTACCAGACCCTACCAGACTCTACCAGACTCTACCAGACTCTACCAGACTCTACCAGACCCTCCCAGACCCTACCAGGCTCGGTTAGACTCTACCAGACTCTACCAGACCCTACCAGACCCTACCAGACTCTCCCAGACTCTCCCAGACTCTCGCAGACTCTACCAGACTCTACCAGACTCTACCAGACTCTACCAGACCCTCCCAGACCCTACCAGGCTCGGTTAGACTCTCCCAGACTCTCGCAGACTCTACCAGACTCTACCAGATCCTACCAGACTCTACCAGACTCTAACAGACTCTACCAGACTCTACCAGACTCTACCAGACCCTCCCAGACCCTACCAGACTCTCCCAGACTCTACCAGACTCTACCAGATCCTACCAGACTCTACCAGACTCTAACAGACTCTACCAGACTCTACCAGACCCTCCCAGACCCTCCCAGACCCTACCAGACTCTACCAGATCCTACCAGACTCTAACAGACTCTAACAGACTCTAACAGACTCTCCCAGACTCTCCCAGACTCTGCTTCAGATACCGCTCACTCAACTCTGCTTTTAACTTTGTTGTAACAGATAATAAACACCCGCCCCAGACATGTCCTCCAGCTCCTCCGGTGGGACCCTGAGACGTTCCCAGGCCAGACGAGAGACACTGTCCCTCCAGCGTGTCCTGGATCTTCCCTGAGGCCTCCTCCCGGTGGGACAAAACACCTCCCCAGGGATAACGAATGTCAAGAAGATATTTTTTCAAAGCCAAAATCCAAAACATGCACCGTGAATAAACTCCTCCAGCTGATTTTAGTCCTGGTCTACAGCTGGGTCTCCATGTTCTGCACTTGCCCCGGCGTGATTGCAGGATGGGGCAAATGCAGAGGACAAAATTCCTTGAAGGGACAATAAAGTGTAACCTTAACCTAGCGTATCGCAAAGAAGACAAAAAGACCAGCTCCTTTCCACCAAGCGCATTAGCGAGGCTCTGTCCATGTCACAAACACACGTCCAGAGCTCCTCCCTGAAGGAAACAGATAAGACGAGACGCACTCGGTCCCTCTGAGTCCGTCGGCCATGACACTCGGGGCCTTCTCACAGACAGTAACACATCCAACATGACACCACGCCTCTGTCAGCGCCGTCTGTCCGTCTGACTCATTAAACCGGAGCTGGCGTCTGGTGCTGGGTGTCTGCCCGGGCTTCCTCTGTCACAAACATGGCTCCTGCTTTGTAGAAATACTGACAGTGACGGGCCCAACATCACATTTGCATCCACGTCCACATCATGCATACTGAAAATAAAGTAGATTCAGGACAATTCCCTTCCTGTTTCAGCTCCTTACGTCTGAAGCTGAGGCTGTCGTGGGTGATGGAAATGTAACGGGCTGCGGAGGCGAGGATCGAATAAATATTAGGCTTATTTGACATAAATGAGTTTCTTTTCTACACAGACTCACTCACAGAATCTCTACACTCCTTTTCCTTTCGTCTCTGTTCATTTGAATAGTAATTTTCCACCGATGCAAAGCTGCTGCCATAAAAGAGCGAGAACGACATTGAAATCTCACTCAAAGGACGAATTCTGTATCGAACTCTGCCAATACTGTGGACAAGCAGATGCATCGGAGAGTCTTTTCAAATTACTAATAATGCTGTAGTTTTTAGCACTTTAGTTTAATGTCAGCTCTCCAATCACACTCCTGAGGACACTTGGATTAGATACATTTAGTGCTGCTGAACGCTCATTTACATTTTAACTCCTTCTAGGGACAGACTCTTCTCCCAAACTTCATCAAATGCACAGCGAGACTCCCCCCGGAAACGGTATGTTACTCCACAGATCACGTGATTTATGCAGAGGGGCAGGTTTTTTATTTCCCCCTTGAATCTGGAAGCACAGACGATTATTGATTAGAAAAGTGTTACGGCCCCGTGTCTCCAGCTCCTCCTGGACGTGGTGATGTGAGTTTGATCTTTTGTGTTTAGTTTTATATTTAACTTTGTTCTCCTACAGCCACTTTTCCTTTGTTTTGTTACATGTTGAAATTCGACTCTGTTCAGAGCCTCTTTTTGTTAGTTTTGCTTTAACATTCCTTTTAAATAAATTATAACTTTAGTTTTACCATGTGACATCTGGTTTTGTTACTTTCCCCTTTCCCTCGTTAGGGTTAGGGTTAGGGTTAGGGTTAGGGTTAGTAACAAAAAGCATCAGAACAAAGATTTCCAACATGTCTCTATATATTCAGATAATATGTGTAACTTCTGTCAAGGTGTGGATGTAAATTTATTATAGATTTGTCAAAAAATTAAAATAAATATATAAAATTGACAAATGTGTGAAATGTGGGAGAAGTGCATTGCTCAAGGACACACCAACAGTATAAATAAACTAAAGGTAAAAAGACTAAAGGTCACGTAAATGCACAATATTCTGCGCAGTAAAAAAAAACTATGCCTCATGATGTTTGAGTAGAAACTAATTACACAGTTTTTCCCGAGTCTTTGGAAGTCCCACGCCACATTTCTCCAGCCCACACGGAATCTGCAGGATTATTGTGACTAAATGGGATAAATAAAAACATCTGAAATGTTACAGTGAAACATAACATGAATCAACAGCCGTTAAACAAAAGACACAACATTTACAACTGGAGAAAATCAGCAGTTTGTGATGATGTAACTGTTAAATGTCAAAGGCTGGAATTATTTTGATGATCTGTAAAAAAAAAAAAAAAAAAGATTTAAAGAAAAGCTGCTGTACATGGAGTTTGGACAACAGTCGACAAACTGTCAGTTTAAACTTTAGCTTCAGTTTATTTTACCGTCTTCTCTTAATGTTAAAGCTCTTGGACGTGTCTGAGAATAATCCTACTTTTTAAATATGGTTTGCAAATCTAATTACTATTCTAATCAAGACTTGTTGGAAAAAAAATTAATTAAATATAATAAAATAAATGTAATTAAAAAAAATACATTTTAATAATACCTTAAGTTAATAAATAAAAAAAAAATAAATAAAAAAAATAATAATAATAATAATAATAATAATAATAATAATGATAATAATAATAATTCAAAATCCATGTATTTCTAAAACAAAAGCAACATCCCTCTCAACTTCCATTAGTCCAAAACATACTTGCAGAAAAAAATTAAAATTAAAATGCTCTGGACATAATCAGGCTCGTCACGATAACAAACTTTGAAGAACAACATATCGCTGAAGTAAATATAGACGATAAGCGATAAAACAAACAATGTTTGCCACTGACACAGTAACGTAAAGTAGAATTATCCCCAAAAGTATTCCAAAAAACACAAGCTGCAATAAATAACGAGCAGAATGAAAAACTTTGGCAGCTCGTCTGATTCTGTAATGAAGTTATTTATAAATCTAAACTGTTCAAATCTGATCGTAGGACAGAAAAATAACAAAAGGCTCCTGTACAAAAAGTCCTCAGGATTCTGACCCACAGAAATGATTGTTGGATGTTGTATTTATGGTGACAGGCGTAGACATGATCCACAGCGCTGCCATTGTCCTCGTCCTGTCGCTGCCTGAGCTCTGGTGAAAGCAGCAGCCCTCTCCTCTTCTCCTCTTCTCTTTCTCTTCTTCTTCTCCTCTGACAGACCGAGCCGAGGTGGGTGACTCTGGCTCTGCTGGTTTGTGTTTTGGGCCTCACCTCTGGCTCTATCCAACTGTCCTACCTCCAGACGCCAACGACGCCGCGGAAAATACAGCCAAACACCCAGGAAATCCAAGAGTTTTATCATAAATATACAGGTATTTATCATGAAATATCCACTGAATGATAAAGAATTTTGAGTTATTCCACTGAAACAGTCAAAGTTTGCATCTCCAAAACAACCACAGACATAAACCTGACAATATTTCTCCCATTTCCTCTTTCTGAATTTGATTTTTTGCACACAAGTTTGCAGAAAATCATCAAGTCGACGCTGAAATAAGTCTTTATTTCGTGAACGTCCACTACTTTGTCCTCGCACCTGCTGTCGGAGGTGGAGGCTCTTTGAAATGCCAGATTGTCTCATAATCTTTTATAGACCATCTCAAGTGAAAATGGCTAAATGTCAGAGGCTGTGGGAAGATTAACATGGAGGAAGTAGCATGTCCCATATGGCTGAGAACTGCACTGAATCTGGCATTTAGAGAAGACATCTGCCCATCTCCGACCAGTGGACATTTTGCAAACATATTAATAATGTAGAGTTTAGGAGCTGAACAGGAAACTGCAAAAGGGGTTTGGGACCACACTGCATCTATATTTCAACACCACACTGCCTCCTATAGGAACGAGGGACTGTACCACAAAAAGTGAAGGAAACGGGGCAGAAACATTCAGTTTGGAGGGAGTCTGACGTCTACCCTGATCCTCTGAGTTTGAGCAGGTCACACTTTGAGCAGGTCACACTTCTCATTTCACTGAAGAAGAACAAACTTCATTATATTTTAAAATCGTGTCTAGTTTCATTTTCTTGAGGTTTATAGTTTGACTTCCTGGTTGGACAAAGACACGTCATGTGCAGGAAACAAGAGGCAAAACGTCTCTAAATAACTTTATAGAAAAGTGCCTCTTGTGAAGTTTTATCCAGTATGATCAACATGAGAGGAAAAAGTCTATTTTTTTTTCGTTTTTGTGTTTTTTTTCCCACATGGCTCAGCCCTGCGTCGCCTGTAGGAGGAGTCCATGAGGAGAAAGCTGCACATGTAAATAAAAAGTGTAACATAAAGATCACAAACTCCTGGTCTGAATATGAAGTGTGTGTTTTAAATCTGCAGGTGACGAGAGCCGGTCACACCTGTTACAAAAGGATTAAACCTAAACCACGTGACTCTGCTGCATCTGAGAAAATAACACACGTTTTTATGACTCGGGGAGTTTTACATATTTGCCTGGAAAGACTAATCAATTCATAAGAAAAAGCAACAAATGGAAATCCCACTGGAGCTAATCTAAATGCCACCTCCTCAGAACGCCGCAGAAAGGTTAGCAATTGTCAAAAATCATTTCTACTCAAATGTCTTCAGGTAATTTTATAAACATCTTAATCTTCTGCTGAGTCAAAACAGAGTCATAAAATGGAATGAGAAAAAGAAATGAAAAACATCTCCAGGCCACTGTGAAATGTTTTGCTTGACTGGATTACCTGTCTGAGTGAAGGATTTATACGGCGGTGCATGTGTGGGACTTTTAATGGACAAATATTTAAGACCATGAAACAGCCTTAAGCCTCTAATCCCTCTGTCGGTGCCTCGGCGTATTCTTCAACACGAATAAACGTCCCAAAAAAACGACTTTACGACAGCGTCCTGACAGTCACGTGATCGAGGACGAGGAAACACACGTCACGATGTCGGAGTTTGTCATCGTTTTAGCGAAATGGACGAGGGTTTGTGCGTTAAACTTTTCAAACGCTGCAGAGAGGCTGGCCTGGAGTAAAAGAACGAGCAGTTTCAGACGCCAGATTCTCCTCATGAAAAAGTCTCATGTACATGACAAATCGGGATCCAGGCTGGTTCTTTTTTCTGTGTTGAAAAGCAGCATGTTCCTCACTTCCTTCACTGCGTCTCGGGCTAAACTTAAGAGCTGCCAATCAGGTTTTTTTATTTCATTTGGCGAAATCATTTATCTGTCACAATCAAACTTATTTCACTTCAGTTTAAGAAAGTTCAGTGGTTCTCTCACGGATACAGAACGAATCAGATATTTTTTTTTTTTTCCTCATAAGCAGCTGTGTTTATTTGGATTTAAACAGATCGTGCATGTCCCTGATTGGTTAATCCACCTGTCAGTCACGCCCACATGTGAGTGAAGCTCCAGTTACTTAATAAAGTTCTGGACCGTGTGGATTCTTCAACCGCGACACCGAGCTGTCAGGGTCAATTCATCATTTGCTGCAGATAAACAGTTGTGTGTGTTTTTCTGTATCAAATAACAAGAAAAATGGAATAATCAAACAATGAAAGTCCAAAAGCATCTCTGAAATGTTAATAAATAAAATAAATGCGTCTGTCAACATCCATGAGCCACTGGTTGATTCAAGTCGAGTCATGTTTGATGTTCCAGCTTCAAACTGCAGGGGGCATCCATCAGATATAATGTAAATGAGCTGCACATGAGCTTTCTCCATGTTTTATTCATAACACACATGTACATCACAGCCACATACAGCATCGAGATGGCTTCACCGCTTCAGTCGAGCTGCTTCGAGCTCTGAGTCCGAGCCTCAAACTCCTGCAGAATTACACGAAATCAGCAGAAACCTGTAACTAACTCACTTAAAGTTGTTTTTATTGGTGCTGTTCTTGTGAGGCAGCCACAAAACACAAAAAAAACTTTGTACAGGTTTATTAAATATATTAAAATACGCCAGGACTAAACCAGGTCTAAACCAGGACTAAACCAGGACTAAACCAGGACTAAAACAGGACTAAACCAGGACTCAACCAGGACTAAACCGGGACTGAACTGGGACTAAAACTGGGACTAAAACTGGGACTAAACCGGGACTAAACGTGGACTAAACCGGGTCTAAACCAGGACTAAACCAGGACTAAACCAGGACTAAAACAGGACTAAAACAGGACTAAACCGGGACTGAACTGGGACTAAAACTGGGACTAAAACTGGGACTAAAACTGGGACTAAACCGGGACTAAACGTGGACTAAACCGGGTCTAAACCAGGACTAAACCAGGACTAAACCAGGACTAAACCAGGACTAAACCGGGACTAAACCGGGACTGAACTGGGACTAAAACTGGGACTAAAACTGGGACTAAACCGGGACTAAACCGGGACTAAACCGGGACTAAACGTGGACTAAACCGGGTCTAAAACAGGACTAAAACGGGACTAAACCGGGACTAAACCAGGACTAAACTTGGACTAAACCAGGTCTAAACCAGGACTAAACCAGGACTAAACCAGGACTAAACCAGGTCTAAACCAGGACTAAACAGGGACTAAACCAGGACTAAAACAGGACTAAAACAGGACTAAACCAGGACTAAACTTGGACTAAAACAGGACTAAACTTGGACTAAACCAGGACTAAAACAGGACTAAACCGGCACTAAACCTGAAGATTTATTTCTAAGGTTTTATTTGTCTCTCCTTCTCTCTCTGAACTGACTTGAACTCTGAAGCAGTGACACTGGTCTGACTCATAACGTGGTTATAATGGCACCGTGAGTAAAAGTTCATTAAAACAATGTGGAGCCGGAGGCGGAGGCTGAACTGACACCGTCACTTAGAACTTCCTACATCAGATTTTCACTCGAGTACTCTGACCCTTCAGGGAAACGATGCAGTAATAATACAGAAAGTATATAAAAGCCAATCTGGTGTCAAGTGTCAAAAGCATCGCACATTTCCTCTAGTGATATTCACCTAAAAGAATCACACTGCAGCTCATGTACAACTATTAAACCCTTCAGCACCACGGACAGCGACGGGAGCCACTGGAGCCACACGGAACCAAACACACGACAGCGGCGCAGGTCAGCGCTGTTTCATGTGTCGTGATAAACATGTACACGGCCCACCTCTGCACTCATTATACAAACGCCCGTCTCCAGAGGCTGCAGGAGGATTATAATGACGCTTTACAGGAGCTTTTGAGGACGGCGCGATGGACCAGAGCGACTCAGATGTTTGTCTCTGCTCGAGTGACACTAAGAACTTTAATGTACAGTTTTATTTGCAGCTGAATAAGTCAGAAATGAAATAATAATGTCTCTCACACACATAAGGTTCAGTGCTTCAGTCCCAGATGTGAGACTCTGGTCTGGGGTCAGCGTCGTCTTTTTAAAACATAAATGTTACAGTTTGTTTTGTCGCTGTCCTTGTTTGTCTTAAAAATGGACCATGAGTCTGGAATAAAGATGAATTGAAGTGAACATAAACTAAACTAATAACGAGGCTGTTTTGGTGCAGCTGGATCACGTCTGACTCTAATGAAGCTGTAGTTTCAGTCCCGGTGGTTTGACACCTGAGCCTCAGAGACACATTTATCACTGTTTTGTTCTTATTAAACGTGAACTCTCTCTGCTCCAGACCTGCTCTCAGCCGCTGTGTCCAACCTGAGCGAGTTTCCTGTGTAGAGCAAACAGCCAAGTGAGGTTTGGAGCCAGTTCAGATGAGCCGGTTTATGATTTAAAGACCCATCCTCACCAAACCGGCCCCGGTCACTCATGCAACACGTCATCATACAGAACAGGGATTTGAGTGAGCTCTGGACAGTGGGACACGGCTGCTCCCAAACACACCAGAGTGGCCCCTACGCCGGTGTTTACAGCTTTTGTATTTGCACTCTCATCAGCAGAGTGGGCTGTGTTCTGTTTGGAAACACACTGATGACACTTTGAACACAACACAGAGCTAAACAATGTGTTTTTCATAAGAAAGTACGAGTTCTGAAGTGCACAGTTAGCAATCCAAGTGAGAAAAATAATGCGCCATTTTGGATTTCAACAAATGACACCCACTTGTGACATAAGAGCTGCGGGTTCAGTGAGGTGAACGAAAACAGCAGGTGGTAAAAGAATCGACAAAACAACAGAGACAAAACCCACAAACAGAGTCGAAATGTGCAACATCAAGGTCAACAGCTTCTTCAGTAGTATTCATTGGTTTTCCCCATCTTAAAATGTCACGTGGTGAAGTGTCTTGCTGAAGAAGACAGCGGCAGTACAAATAGAACCACCAACCGTGTGATTTTACACCAAATTAGAAGAACAACGTCGTCTGCAATCGCTAAAAACGAGCAGCAAATCAAGTCTGAAGACCAGTGTGTGCCAGGGAGCTGAAGAAACACTGTTCAAATTTTAGTTTTAAAAGTTATGTGGTTGATAACGAGGTCAAAGGTCACTGCACTGAATAATAAACAGGTCAATACCTCCGGCAACGACAAGCCTGGAGACACGTGTTCACGGCTTCCTCTGCAAATCTCGAATAAGAAGAAGAAATTAGCAATGCAAATGAGTCAAATGCATTCACAATAACAAATGATATAAAGTCTATAGATGAATCCCACCAACAAAAATGTAAAAACCTGCTGTGGGCCATTGTATTTTGTCACGTCTTCTTTTCCATTTGTATTCAGTGATGTAAAAGTACCACCGTGCAGCTATAGGAGGCTTTCCATGCATTTGTTTTACACATATATGAACATGGCTCTGCACAAAAACGGTGCGAGGGCAGGATTATCCCATCCCCACTTCTATTGAAAGTCCCCGAGCTGCAGATGTGGAGGGGATGGAGTCTGAATGTACCACACAAACGACACAGGCCTTATTGTGTCTGACGTGAAAAGCCTCGTGTGCTACAGGGAACAAGCTCCTTACGCTGCGCTTTGAAGAGCAAAAAGAGATGCTCAGAGAGTCGACTTACACAAAGCAGACTGCGAGATGCAAGTTTAATGTAAGAAAATGCCCCGTGTGAATTATTAATACTTTAAGAATTAGTGGATCAAGCCAGAAAAGGTTGAAAGAGTCAAAAAAACTAAGTTAAACAGCTCAGATTATGCCATTTTCTGATCTATGTAATACAATCCACACTTGTTTAACACACAAACCCTGCAGATTTAGGCTGAGTTCCTCTAAAAACACTGCGTTCATACAGTTTCACCAGAATCATTCGGATTATTTCAGCCCTTGAGTTGCAATCTCTACTGAACTGAAGGTAAAATGAGCTGTGTGCTTGAAAACTACCACAAAACACAATTCCAGGTCTGTGTTTGAGGAGAGAACAGCTTTAGAACATGGTTTAAACTGCACAAGAGTCACTTTTGTGTAATGTTTGAGCTGTAGGAGCGAGAGGGCGGGGATGTTCAAAGATTAAACCACCACAAAAATGCACAACAGTCTATTTCTCACAAACAGCAGCGAGTCAGACTGAGGTGCTGGACCTGGACTCTTCTCTAAGCGACACTGGAGCTTTAAGGTCCTTTTTACTACCTCCATAAATCTTTGAATTTCTGCATCTTTGTCTCAGAGTCCAAACATTCAGTGGATCATTTCTGCACAGAGGCTTTTCTAGAAGGTGTTGTGCTCTTAATATTGCACCAAATTGTGACAAAAAGGAGGAAACTGACAAAATATCCATATTGTCTTTAAAAAATCTTCACATTTTAAGAGCTAAATGGTCATTTTCCCCATAAAATCCAGTGAAAAAAGTCATTTCTGAATGTGAATAGTCTTTGTTCTATTGTGATTTCAGTGTCTTTCTTATTTTAAAGCACTTTGGATGGTTTTGTGTATGAACTGTGCTGTACAAATAAACCTTCGTTGCCTCGTGTCATTCAAAATAAGCTGCCACTCTGATCCCGACTCAATCCATCACAAACTCCTCATTCAGCATCTTACAAAACCAAACTGCCTCCAGTCCATCGTTTGTAAAGTGCCTCCTGACGCACAAACTCCTCTGTTCAATTACAAACCGATATGTGACGTTAAATCTTAAATCTTTTGTGATCAGACTCCAGCTGAACTCACAGAACCGGCTCAGAGCAGAGACGGAACGAGAACTTTCAGGTAAATAAAGATGACGGAGTCCACTTGATATTTGTATTTGAAAATGTACAAATGTGATGTTTGCAGTAGATGTATAAAGTCTGTTTGGATGTTTCTTAAATAGATGAGAGTTTCTCAAAAGGAGCAGCTCTCCAGACCAAACATCAAGTGCACACCCTGCTAGAACTGCCAGAATAAGTCGTTTTATTTGCAACTTCGCATAATTTTGTACCAAAATGTGTGAAAACATTACACAGACCCGTATCTTCACAACTTTCACAACTGCACAAGTACAAATTCAAACTCAAAATGAGCCTGTGCCTGAGGAGAAATGGGTCCCTTAAAAGCCTTAGTGAAAATAACAGTTTTTAGTTTGTGATAAAGAACTAGGGGCTTGGAGTGCTCGCCAAATGATTCAACAAACTGCAACGCTGTTGGCTTTTGGGCTTTTATTGCGGCTAAATTACAGCTAGAATCCACACACTTTCAGCACACTTCAACTGTTTAAAGATGCAGACGATGAGTGTGGGTTTGCAATCTTCAACTAAAAGCTAAAAAGCGAGTATTACTGTGCGTCTCGTCAGAGAAAACGCAGAGTGATTCTTGAGACATGCGCAGAGATGTGACTCTGAAACTTTAGACTGGAAGATTAAATATGAAACCTCCAGAAAAGTATCAGGATTAAACGAGCACGAGGAGATGAAGTTTATGAGTGAATTAGCACTGCCACATCACAGACGCTTTCACTATTAAACAAGCACAACCTGAAACTCTCTCCGAGTCCAGATCTACTCGAGTCTGGTGACCTTTTCTAGATCATGTCTGTGACCTCATGAACTGCCTTTTATTTCACATGTACAGGGATATCAAGAGGTTGATCTAACTGTGTTTTAGTGATGTATTTTCTGTCTGTTTTTTACGCTTGTCTTTGTTTTTTGTTCTTGTTTTTGTTCAGGGGGAGGGGCTATTCACTTTTCTGTTTTAACCATCTGTTTTAAAGTGTGTACATCTGTTAATCTCTCATATCAGCCTGGGATACTGCACCTTTCTATGTATTTTGTATATATTCTGGAAAATCTTTAAATAAATCATCACAAATAAAAACAAAAACCCCAAAAACTGCATACTCTGGCGTCACAAACACTTCAATAATGCTGCTGCTGATGAACATTTATACTCACGTCTGCTCCTGTTTGTCATGTTTTAAATAAACTTATGTGCCTCATGTGTTTTGTTCAGATTGTTCTGTATTTGACCAGGACGCTCATGAAAAGCGAGAGCTCTCACTGTGTAAATAAAGATACATAAAACACCACAATCACCTGCTCCTCATTTGCACTTTTAGCATCTTAAAAGTGTGAAAAACATCCAAATTATTCACTGTGATGACTTTATAAATGATTTTCTCAACTTTCAGATGCAAGAGTCTAATTTATGTCCCGGTAAAGGTGAAAACAACTAGCATGCTAACATAAGTGTGTGGTAGAAATGTGAGTATTGTGTGTTGTTTTTCCGTAGTCTAAGATAAACTGTTAAAGCCGCTCTAGTTTTTGTCAAATCCTTTAGTCTCACAGAAAGCTTTGGGTAACTCTGTGTTTTCCATTTACAAGAAAACTCTGCTCTCGACTCACTGTTTGCCAAAAAGAATCAAGACAAGTATTAGACTTTTCACGTCTGATCAGAGGGAGAAGACTCGGACAGAATGTCACAAGAACGTTGTCTCCAAAGCCTCAGCTTTCCTAATCTCAGGGTTCCCTTTTCTTCAGACTCATGGTTTATCCACATGACACATAACTCAGCACTTTTCTGAACAATAGCACAGTATCTTTCCACAGAAACATCTCCTGACCCTCTGTTCAGGTTTTACAGCCTTTTACTCCCCCTTTTATTGTTTTCTCAGGTCAGCAGTCACATGGTTACACAGTCTTACATATGAACTTCTTCTAGTGTCTAACATTCCTTTAACACATGTAGTTTATTAGATGATAAAATACAAATGTAACTGTATTCACACTGTTTTATTTCACATGTCCAGTTTGAGCGTCCTTACTGTGCTCAGAGGCTAATGTACATTTGTGTTCAGCCAGATTGACCAAAATGAAAACTGTACTTGGACCTGAGACAGTTTTTAAGGGTTACTCTGGTTCTCTGCAGCAGAAACTCTGTCTGTCAGTGTGTCGGTGCAAACCAACAATATGTCACGATCCCTGTATTTCCTGCCCTGTGTGTTGCTCTTTCCCTCCCTCACCCGCCTGATTCTGGAGCTGGGCGGAGTTCCTGGCTCCTCCCACGCGCACCTGGAAACCATCAGCACAATCGACGTCACCTGCCGTGGATAAGAGGAGCCAGGACCGGACACTCAGGGTCAGATCGTCCGCGTGTTAGTCTTTTGCCTGTTGTCATCCTGCTCATCCTGCATTTTGCTGCTCTTCAGATCCTGCGCTCTGGACCAGCCCTGGACCCTCGCCTCTGACCCCGCCTCCCCGTCTCGTACTGTGTCCCTCGTCTTGTCTCAGCACCTACGTCTCGCTCTGGACCCTGGCTTGCACCCCGCTCCCTGCTCTTCGTCGGATCTACCATCATTGCTTGTACATTTTCAAACCTTTCCCCGAGTTCTGCATTTCTTGGTCCCTGCTGCCAGATATGTTACGACACAATAATAATAAACCAACACAGTCTTCTTGCATGTTTCGCTATTATTTTACAGATAATTTCCACGACAAAGTAACATTGAATCATCCTGATGATACATTTTTGTGAGGATTTCCTCTGATGATCTTCTGGTTTCCTCTGCTTCATTCTACAAACACATAATGGTTCACAGTCTGGTATGAACGTGATATAACGACTCGCACTTTATGTTTGGATAGAAACAGTCACCCTGCGTCTTTCCCGTGTGAGGGATTATCACGCTCGATTATACAACAGGCTTTTGTTATAGGAGCAAAAATCGCATTAGTCTGATATTTGTGTCCTGAACTACGCAGCTTCATTTCAATTTGTTCTCATTTGTTCCCGTTTTTTTAGAAACAACAAAAGACGTCTCGGTGGGACGCAGAGGCGTAGTTCTCTTTATGATAATTACTCTCTTCCCCATTTAACTCTGCGCCACTGGAGGAAACTATGTTGATTCAAAACTGTTCAGCTATTTGTGCTTTTACTAAAGTCCCAGCGCCGCTCGGCTGCAGCGCAGGCCGGACTGGAGAGCACATTTTAGCAAAACTTAAATCCAATTAGCAAAGTTTGAAGTTGTTTTATGCAAAAGCTTCTCTAAACATTTATAGGGCAGCTAAATACAGCTTTAGCCTTACTCCTTTTGTCAGTGGGGCTGTATTATTTTGCACGGGGCTGCTGATCTCGACAGCAAATACGTTTTATAAATAAGTTCTACAGGGACGACGAAGGTCAAGGTAAAAAAAACATATCTCCCCAGTTACTGATCAATACTGAAGCGTCAACACTGAAGAAAAACTCAAACAGAACAAAAACGTCCCTTTCCTGAGTCGTTTTCGAATGATCTTTATCAAAACTAGTGAGAGACCCACACACTGATATTAAACAAACTAATATTTAGTTTTGGAAATTGCAATCTCCTCTCCGAATCAAAACCAAGGGAAGTTTTAGTCATGTTTGCAGTGACAGCAAAACCTGATTATGGCTGCAGCCCACTTCAGTTTTCTTGCCTCCTCAACTCCTCAGTTTTCGTTTAAGTGGCAAAACCAAGTCTGAGTAACCAGCCTCTCTCTTCCTCCATGGCCCACTCTCCTTAGAGGTTTGGATTTACAGCTCAGTCTGCCAAAAGAAACGAGACGCAGCCTTTATGCCCAAGTTGAGTGTTGACAAAGTGCTTAACTCCAAACTCCACACTCGCACTAAAGTTAAATCTGTCACTGGACAAAAAGCTGTAGGAGAGAAGACGTTTCTCTGCTCGTCCAAGTCGCTTCTTCAGTTCTGGTCAGATTACTGCTGGACACTGCCTTAGCTAAATGTTCTCTTTGTTTCCTTTGTTTCCTTTGGGTCTGACGGGTGATGTCTAAGGCTCCATTCCTATTCAAAAATGTATTGTTTTTCCTAACAAAAATAGCTTCTTTAACTCTCCTCTCAAACCATTTCTTTTCTCTGGCTCAGATCTGAACCTCAGTCTCTTCAGAGGAGGTTAGTGTCTTTGAGATGGAGATGAACAGCAGACTGTGGTCCTGAGGAGCTCTCACGACAGCTGTGGAGTGGCTGTTTAGACCTAACCTACAAACAGAAACTGGAGACAAAAGCTGTTTACAGTTTCAGTGTCGTTAGCTCCTCCTTCAGACAGATATAAGTCAGTGTCCAGCTGACAAACTCCTGGAACTTTTTGTCCAGTTACAGATTTAACTTTGGCTTTTACTCTGGATCAGACCTGGACGACTGAGGCATTAGCACTGGAAAAAACATCTACAACCTAGAGCCGATATTACATTTTACTGTCTTAAATATGAAAAAAAAAACAGAGCTAAACAATTTTGCAGAGGTCCAAAGTTATTCTTCACTTACCTTATGGATTCCGAGCATCCTAATCATTCACCACAATGAGTTTATAAGCTATTTCTCCATCACAGACCAGAGTTTTCCAATGCACACGTCCCGATTATCAAACATTAAAACAGTTCAGACTAGACCGAGACGACTTTAGCTCAGTTCTATTCTCTTTTCCACACGTCTCTGGAGAAACTCTGGGTCTCATTTGGGTCTCTGCATCTCTCTGCCGTCAATGAGAAAACAACACAACACTCCACTTCAATTTGTACTAATTAATTAAACATCATTACAGAGACAGGTCAGACAGACTCGCTTCTGATTAAACACAATCAGACGAGACGCTTCAGAACAGACGAGTTTGTGACGCGAAACACGTCATTACTTCTGATATTCTGACACATCTGAAACCAGACGGAACTTTCACAAAACAAAAAAAACAATCTGCAGATCATGGTCTAAAGGAAATGTTTTCGAGAGCTCACAGGACGTAAATGACAAGAGAAGTGAAGCGGAGATGTGTGTGGGGCCTGTGTCTGACTAATGAGCAGATGTGTTATAGAAATGGAGGGTCATTAGGGTCGACTTTATGAATATTTAGACTGACAGTCGCTCGAAAGTGACACAATGACGCCAGAGCAGCCCCACATCATCTGACAGAAACGGTTTTTATTTCACTTATCGCTCATATTTATTTAGTCCAATCTGAAGGAACAATAAACACAACATTAAAAGTATTCTCATTTTTAAATCATGTACAGGTTTGAGCACGAAATGGCAAGAAATTATGGGTTGATTTGCTTTTTTTTCCCCTTTTTCCATGTTGAAAAGTTCCAGCTGCAGGTTGAAATCGTGGGAAAAGCTGCTAAAAGTCAAACAAGAGCCAAAGCAAACAAAAAAAACACTGAAATCTTTAGAGGAACTTCAACTTTTGGGCTACATTCATCATTTTAATAGTCCTACTACTACTGTACTAAAGGTCAAAGGTCACATCTGTGAAGTTGCACATTGTTTTCGATGTATTTTTAGCTACAAATACAAATAGAAAGGCGTAAATTAACACTGATTTGTCATTGTGCTAAACATTCAACGAAAAGCAATAGTCAAAAGTGAGACCCTGCCCCTGAAAAGTTACATCGTGACAAGTCACAAGTCACACAAACCAAATCTGTGCAGAGATAACTCCGCTCACCCACCCGAGGCCGATTCAAACTCTGCGGCGGGTCTTTGTCTCTGAGGCTGTGTCAGGACGACGCTACAGTTTGTCTGAGCTAAAAAACGGACCTTTTCTGAGCGTCTCCGAGCGCAGCTGTGTGGGACACGACCATTTTGAGCCTTCGTCACGTGTGAAACCGATGAAGCTTCGTTCATTCACACCTCAACCCTCCGAGAGTCGCTATAAGAGGCTTAAGCCACATTTCCACAGCTCAGGTTTTCCACGCAGCGCTGTGCAGGTTTGTTCACACGCCAAGCTTTTTGTGCAACAGAAGAAAGGAGGAATGTGTAAATGGATTTGGACGATGACTCCTTCCTCCTCGTTCATTCAGGCGGGTTTTGCATCCTTCATAAAAGCACATAATGTCATCGTAGATTCGTTTAATGAGGAGGTTTGTGTTGAAATGCGTTTCCTTATGACCTCGCATATACTGTACATAACTGTGAGTGTTTAAAAAGCTTTATTTAAAAAGGACGTGCGACAAAGACGTAAAGGAAATGGAAGAAACAAATACAAACTGAAATATATCCTTTATAAACACAAGTCTGCAAGAAATGTCGCTGTATATAAAATGAATAGTTCACCTAATAATAGTCATTTGGAAAGAAAATAACAAAAACAAATGAATACAATTTCCCAGCTAATTAGCTCTTACATAAATAACACTCACGGTGAAAAACAGGCAGTATAAGCTTTAAACAGCCTAATGAAGGCAAATACTATATAATAGTTAATCACAACAACCATAGAGAGTTGCCTTGTTTTGGATAATTATCGTGCCGCTGTGTGATGAGATATGAAAATAAATGAAAGCCCGTTTATTATTTTAAAGACACGTTTTATCTTTCTCCAGTTCAATCTACTGACAGAACACGACTGAAATATCCAAATATAACAGTAAATGTATCATAAATATGTGAATATGGACCAGTGGATTCACTCCGACACATCAGTGTGTGGAAGAAAACAACTTTCTCCAGATATAAACTCAGACAAGATGAAAGTCACAGCTCCACAGGAACAAAGAGAAAGTGTCAGAGTCACCTCCAGTCTCTCTCTCTCTAAAACCTTCAAATCAGGCTGAAATCTAGAGGTGATAATGGACTCAGACTTGAACTTTAACAGTCACATCAAATCAATAACAGTGATTTGAATGTCTTTCTCTGTAAAGCTCTTTGAATGTCTTTGTGTACGAATCGTGCTGGACAAATAAACTTGATTCACCTTAAAAGTTAAAAGTTAACAGACACTGGGGACGTCTTCTAACTCTAAAAAAACACATGTAGTTGTAGCTTTAAACGCGCTCGGTGATGGTTCCAGACGTTCCTCACTACTTCGAACTTTCATCTGCCTGAAAAACTGGACGTTCTAACAAACTTCAAACCCAACAAAACCTGAACCTGTTTGTGTAGCCGTCTCTGCATCTCTTCCAAACCTCAGTATCGATTGTCTGCTCGCGGTGCCACTGGTGCTGGAGTTGTACATCAGTTTACACTAGATCAGGACGGAGTGTAGTGAGCACAAGGGCCAATGAGCGAGAGTGGAGACGCTGCTTTAGGACATGATTTAGTGTTACCAATAGTAGTTCCTGTGGGAAAACGGACACGGGAAAATCAATTGTAAGTTTGACCTGCTCAAGAGCTGCAATAAATCTCTGTTCTGTGCGGTTAGCCGGGCCTCACCAACTCTTTGTTTTTAAGAAGAACTCCGCCGTCTCCGTATTGGATTGTACATTTTATAGTATTAGAAAAGAATCTGCAGAAGTATCACTCAAGAGGCGATGCAATTTTAAACTTTTAACCAAGTTTTAGGCAAAAGTAATGAATTCTCTAATCTATGTGGCTATTATTCAGGAGCAGAGACTTATTACAGTGTGTGGCCATGTTTATGTGCACACAAAAAGTCTAAAAAACACACCATACACACACCAAACGTCTAAAAAACACACCATACACACACCAAACGTCTAAAAAACACACTATG
Organism: Periophthalmus modestus; assembly: GCA_019594935.1. NCBI lineage: Eukaryota > Metazoa > Chordata > Actinopteri > Gobiiformes > Gobiidae > Periophthalmus > Periophthalmus modestus. The sequence goes on along the minus strand of JAIEZT010000073.1, from coordinate 346,443 downwards.
TGCACACCAAACGTCTAAAAAACACACCATATACACACCAAACGTCTAAAAAACACACTATATACACACCAAAAGTCTAAAAAACACACCATATACACACCAAACGTCTAAAAAACACACCATATACACACCAAACGTCTAAAAAACACACTATATACACACCAAACGTCTAAAAAACACACTATACACACCAAACATCTAATTAGATTCATCAGATTATTAAAATTTAACCAGTTCCATCTGACCATGTGCGGAACATGATTGTTTCTGGTTGAAAGTGAGTTGAAATGTTCTGCAAAACAAGAGAAACTTGAGACAAAAGACCAAAATAAATGATGAGAAAAGCTTAAATATTGTGCATAACTGTGTGTACTAACTCCATCTTAAAGCTTTAAATCTAACCCTCCGCGTCGCCCCTGGAGACGGCGGCTCGTGGGGCATTCACACCTGCGGGGGTCTGATCGCTCACACTCTGCGTTTGGGCTGTAATTACCTGAAACTAAAGGGCAAATGGCAGCTTTAGTGAAAAGCATTTAAAGGTTATTATCAAAGCTCATTGTGAGGCACTGAATAAGACAGTCACGCAAAATAATGACTTAATTATACCTTTCGTAGCATAATGTATGTTTAAACTGAGCTCGAAAGGGGATTATCGTTTTTTTACACAGAGATTGAGTTTTGAAGGTGACACATGAGGCTGGTGCTAATCACGCAGGGCCCAACGCCGCCATTTTTCAATAAAACATAACAGGACAGCGGGATGATGAAGGTCACATCTACTCGAGTAACTTCAATTGTACCGTAACTTCACTTGAGTAATGAGATTTTAAATGACAGTATTTTCCTGCTCTTCGTCACCAAAAACTAAAAACAAAAGGAAAAGAAAAGTACTTTTTGAGACAGATCACGGCACAAAATGACATAAAATTACACTTTTTCATTTCCCCTGAAAATTCAGCAAGAAAAAAACGCAAACTTTCATTATCCTGCATGTTTTACTGTAACTTCTCTGGGGGAAGGAGGTCTGCTCGTCTCCATGGATACGATACCAGTCTGTGATGTTGTACAATATGGCATTAAACCTGCAGTTATGGAGCGGTATTGCCTCTCCACAGATCTGAGCTGTACTGTACCGTGGCCTGGTTGTGTCTCCGTGGAGGTGGATCAGTTTAATCCCATAATCTGAACATTCTGACACGATAGAGGCAAAGATCAGAGCAGAGACGACTCGTGGACAGAGTGAGAGTTTAAGAGGCACCACATATTGAACATTGACACTTCATACAAATAAGACACACAAATACTACTTTATCTAAGGGATATATTGGCTAGAGGTTCGAGTAGTAGTGGTAGTAGTAGTAGTAGTACTATGAGCAGATCATTGGTGTTATGGCTTTAAGTTCTTTTGTTAGTTCTTTTGTTACAGCCCTGCTCGTTTGGGGACGTAACAAAAAAATAACCAAGTTGCAAAAATGGTAAAGAAAGAAGAAATTTAATTAACATGAAACTAAACTAAACTAAACAAAGGCTACCTAGCAAAAAAACAAAGAGTAACGTTAGCTAAAACACAAATTTACTGAAACTAAAATCTTAGTACTGACTGACGAAGTGTCTCTTGACCAAAAAGTCACGACCCCGATAGTGACTAGAACAAACGAGACACTGACAAACGAGGCCAGTCGCCCCGAGCTGGTGTCCCCAACCTTCTGAAATGTGGAGGTGGCTGAATCTGATTGGCCAAGGCTGGAAATTAGTCCAATGACATCGAAGGGGTCCAAAAGCCAAACAAAAGAACTTAAAGCCAAGGGCCGTAACAGTCGGGCTTGGACCAGACGACCAGAGACGACTCGTGGAGAGAGTGGACAGAGTGTTGTGTTCACGTGGCACCAGATCTTGAATGTTAAGTGAACAGAATAGACAGAAACCGGTAAATAACCATTCAAACAAGTAAGTTCTTGAGTTTGGTTTGTGGACTGGGATCAGCTCAAGAGTCCAAACACATCCAGAGTTCAAAAATACTCTGAGGTAGTTTGACCAGACGTTGAGAGGTCGAGGTAGAAAGTGAAAAGTTTGGTCGCCTACCCTCCTCAACCAGAGCAGGTGCAGCTCGATGTAGAGAAAACTCTTCAGATGTAGGCTTATTCCATAGCTCCACACTTTATGTAATGGATATACTGGCTAGAGACCTGAGTAGTCGTAGTAGTAGTAGTAGTAGTAGTAGTAGTACTATGACCAGATCGTTGGGCTAGGATCAGACGACCAGAGACGACTCGTACACTGACCTGTTGTAGCGAAATGGAGGTAAATGAGAACTTTAAAACCTACCAGCTTCACACTCTCCTCATGCTACTCCTGCATCTACCGAGTGAGTGCTACTGTGGGCGAATATTGGGCCCTGATTGGACGCAACAAGTCACATGACACAGCGGAAAGAGGAGAGAGAGACGAGTAATAAGACGATTCCAGCTCACCTTTAAACTGGCAGAGAGGTAAGAGTCTGCAGTCATTTCAGCACATATGAAGAGTGAAAGAAGAGAAATGTCCATCTTACCTGCAAAAAAACAAGCCGCAGAGTTCATCATTAGACACAAAACGGCTCTGAACGGCCCCGGTGGATTGAAACAAACTTGTAAGAGCAGATCTGCCTCGGTAATATGGTGCGTGACAGTGTGGAAATGAAGAGCAGGGGGAAACTTCACAGAAAAGACGAGGAGGATATTGAAGAAGACGCAGCGTTAATAGCTTTACCACCCACCAGACTCACAAGGGCTTTCCCACGAACACGAAACATAATGTCCTCTGCACTCGAGACGGGAAACAGAAGCACTTTGCAACCAGGGATTATTAAAGCTGCACTGTGGAACTTCTCTGCCCCCTGCTCGTCTCCATGGAGATGTCACAGCTGCGCCTGTAATGTCCCACAGTCTGGACTTTAACATGGACATTTAAGGTCTGCAGGTGTTTTCTGAGCCGTCTCAGAGTGAGTGGGGACGCCTCTCCATAGATAGATCTGACCTGTAACCTCCATGGTAATAGATGTATGTAATGCCCTACTGCGGAACATTCCAGGAAAAAAAAAACAAGAAAACTTGACTTTGATACTAAGGAATGGGCTCAATACACGATCAAAAAAAAAAACAAAAAAAAACAATGTGGTTTTACTTTTACTTTAAATTATAGTCTCAGAAGAAGAGGAAGAAGAGAAAGGTGAAAGACGAGAGGAAGAGAGGAGGAATAGAGGAAGGCGAGAGAGGGGGAGGAAAGACAGAGGGTAAAGGAATATACGGAGAGAAAAGAGAGAGATAGGAGGAGAAGACAGAAAGAGACGGAGTAGAGAGGGTAAATGAAATGGAGAGAAGGGGAGGAATAGTGGGCGAGGAAGGAGGTAAAAGAATGGGGAGGAAGAGAGAGTAGGGAGAAAGAGGAGGAATAGAGGGAAGGCGAGGAGAGGGGGAGGAAAGAAAGAGGGTGAAGGAATGTAAGGAGAGAAAAGAGAGAGACGAGGGGAAAAGAGGAAAAGAAAGAAGAGAAGAGAGCGAAAGAGAGGAGGGAGAAAAGAAAAGATAAAAGCAGAGGATAGAAAGAGGGTAAAGGAAAGTACAGAGAGAAAAGAGAGAGACGAGGGGAAGAGAGGAAAGAGACGGAGAAGAGAAAGAAGAGAGCGAAAGAGAGGAGGGAGAAAAGAAAAGATAAAAGCAGAGGATAGAAATGAAAGTACAGAGAGAAAAGAGAGAGAGGAGAAGAGGGACAGGTTTACAGTGGTCCATAGACACTCGTCTGTACGTCTTATATTTGTGAAAGATACATCTCAAAATCACTTTAAACATATGAAAAAGGTTCAAGTCTGTGCTGCTCATGATGCTCAGATCAGGATCTAGTTTCTATACGACTTTTAGTATCGATTAGAACCTGATTTTTGACCTTTTTGACTAGAAAATCCTCCGTTTCTGTGTAGACTCTGCTCACCTGACGGGCGACAGGTGCGACAGGTGCGACACTCGACTGAAAGGTTAAGACGACTCCCTCACACCGTCTCACTCTCGCTTCACTTTTGTTTTTCCCTTAAAAACACACGTCTCATCGAGGTGAGTCTCGTCTCTGAGAAAACTACGACTCCACGGACACAAAGCAGGTGCCACACTCCACCAGAAAAGTGACACAGTGCAGCTTTAAGCCGCTGGATTAGCCGTGTTCACAACTACAGCTTTTAAAGGGACGCAGCAGGACAAGTCGAATGCAAAACAGTATCAACGGGAGGCCAGAAAGGACACATTTACATATTTTCACATATTTTGATTCAGAGAAAAATGTCAGAGCGTTGTGTGTTTTATGCCGTGGTGTGTGCGCAGTGGGAAGCTCTCAGCCTGTGCGGACCGGAGGCTGGAAAGTCTTTGACAGCAGAGAATAATTAGTTTTTGCTTGAGTACTTTTACATTACAGGAATTTGGCTGGATGAACGGCTTTACAGTTAGATTATAAATATACGCTGTGAAATAAGTCCAGAGAGACTCAAGTGACACAGTGTTAATTCAGACGGAAAATAAACACATCAGCAGAAGATGAAGCTTATTAAAGGCAAACGAAACACCTGTGGCAGAGTCCGACACAGGGGCGGTGCTCAGAGGACTGAGGGGGCGGGGCTGTAAATGTGTGACACTGTCGGGCGTCGTTTTGCTCTGCGGCGCTCGGCGGAGTCTGTCCTGATGCCGTCATGGCTCCCGCTTTGCCTGGACCAGACCCAGAGCGGCTGAAAGAGTCACTGCTAAAGAGCCACGAGCATCAGAGCTAACGGCTAATCTTCTGTCGTCTCAAGCTCTTCAGAATTACAGCCTCGGGGACAGCGTTCGAGGCTCGTCTGTAGTTATATTCCGCATTTTCCGGACTACAGAGCGCACGATTAAAAGCCACATGCTTTAATTTTAGAAAGAAAAACTTGTACAAGCCGCACTGGATTTTAAGCCGCAGGTTCCCACGTAGTAATATGAAAAATGAGTCAAAAACGTTCATTTGGAGGGACTAGTGCAGTTTTACATGCTTTTTTTTTTACAGTGTATGCAGGCGCGTGTTCTGCGTCCTGATTGGCTAAAGGAGGTGCCGTGTTCTGCGTCCTGATTGGCTGCTTTAGTTTGTGGATCTGTGACTCAGGAAAAAGAAGAAAAAAGACAAATACACCTGCAGCAAAACAGAGAGAATAATTGTATAAAAAAATTATGTTTTCTACTTTTTCACTTATTGCGGGTTATTTTTGGAACATAATAAATGAGGGACACTGTGTATCTATGGTACTGTATATTTGTCTAGTCTTCTTGGTGTTCTGCTGCCTAACATTAGACAGAAACAAACACTACAGTTTCTTTCACAGTTCAGTGGATAAGATTTATGTCTCTCTCGATCCCGGGGCAGAGACACCTTCTGCTTCTTAACAAGTAACAGTGACACAACTCAAAGCAGCAGTTTACTCTAGTGTTCTTCAGCATTTCTCACCACTCGGAGCCGTGTCGGTGAAATTAATTAACTTTCAGAATATTCACCTCCAAATATAACACGAGAGAAGCAAGTTTCAAACTGTTCAGGAGGAAAAGTGACTTGAAGTTGAACAGCAAACTCCAGAATAACAGAAGAACATCCCTGCAGTCCACCGCTCTGCTCTTTATGTTCAATTATCCACAGTCGAGATCCGTGTGCATCATTTCCACAACAACAAACGGCGTGTGTCTGGTGTGAGGCCGCAGGGAGGTGTCTGAGGTGTGGTTTTCAAAGTCATGAAATGGTCTCGGTCAAAATCGTGTGAGGTGGAAGCAAACTTTCAAAAGGAAAATTCAGATGTGCCGACTATAGGAACGTCAGAGGTGGAACAGGAACAGTTTGAGACACTAAAGTTTGTGTTTTAACAAGTAAAATGTCACAATAAGGTCAAGAATGTTTAGTGTGAACTGTATTAAGACTCACTTTGATTTTCAGTCACCACATAAAACACCTGTGCAAGACATCGTTAAACCATCTACGAAACATCTCCAAACTCCTAAACCTCCCAGACGCAGAGAAACCTGTCCACGCCTTTATCTCCTCAAGGCTGGATTATTGTTATGGACTTTTTGTTGGGATTCCAGCCGAGGACTTTCAAAAACTACAATACATCCAAAACAGCGCCGCCAGAATCCTACTGAAAGTCAGAACATTTGAACATATCACTGGCTCCGGTTTCATCTCAGATTGAAACAAAATCCTCCTGCTGATCCATAAATGCATCACTGTATCAAAACCTGATCACGTCAATCTTCAAACTGCATCCTCAGATCTTCAGGTGGCTCCTTCAGGTCCCACGAGGCTCCGTACGACGAGGGACCGAGCTTCTGTTCAGCTGCACCACGACTCTAGACCTGCCTCCTGCCCAGATCCGCAGAGAGCCAAACAGAGCTGCTCAGAGTTACACAGAGTTACACAGAGACCCACAGAGCCGTAAAGAGCCGTAAAGAGCCACACAGAGCCGCTCAGAGCTGCACAGAGCCACACAGAGACCCATAGAGCCGTAAAGAGCCGCTCAGAGCCGTAAAGAGCCACAGAGAGCCCCGCAGAGAGTTACACAGAGCCAGACAGAGACCCATAGAGCCGTAAAGAGTCGTAAAGAGCCGCACAGAGCCGCACAGAGCCGCTCAGAGCCGCACAGAGACCCATAGAGCTGTAAAGAGCCGTAAAGAGCCGCACAGAGCTGCACAGAGCCACACACAGCCCAGATTTTAAAATTTATTTATTTAGAAAACCTTACTGCTGATATTTTTATCTTTTAGCATTTAGTATTTCAAAGTGCTTTTAATTGCAGCAGAGTGAATTATATATATATTATTATATATATATATATATATATATATATATATTTATATTAAATAAAATGTATTATTATTATTATTATTATTTCGACAGTTTATCTCACACCTTTATGTCTGCAGTGCACAAGCAGAAGAAACGTGGCAAAACAAAAGCTGCTGCACTGAGAAATGTTCATCTCGTCTTCCAGCCGTGTCCAAAACATCTCAGCTTCATCGTGGAGCTGCACATCGACGACGTTTTCAGAGACACGTGAGAACGTTCACCAAAAGGAAACCTGTGATTTATATGACTTGGTTTGAGTTTGATTTTCCTCACTAAATCAAAACCTAGAGGGATATTTCTTCAAACATTCAAGCAATATTGCCTGTGCACAGTAATAAAGCCGAACCCACTGCAAATATAGAAACGACGGACCAAAAAAAGGAGAAAAAAATGAATTTGCTTTAACATTTCCATAAAAAACGCTGCTCTTCGGGCGTGTATAAGTCCAGGATATGGAAAGACTTTGAAATGCTCAGCTTCAAAACACCTTTGCTCCATTTTGAGAGTATCCGCTGAAAGTTTGCACATTATCTGCGTAATGACAGGGGCGTCCACGACTTTGACACTCGTCTCGTTAAAAGAACCGTGTTACTTTTAAACCTGTCAGGGGAACATGCTCTTTTCTCTGTCCCTTGACTCCAGTGTGAAGAAACTGAAGTCAAACGAAAGACGACGGTTTCATCAAAAGAGCAGAACGTTCAGGGAGACGTCATGATTTGATTTTTATCTCCGTATCGTCCAGTCCAAATATAAAAGCATAAGATACGGCTTTGTCTGGAAGATATTTACAGACGTGTTTCAGCTCATTTCCTTTACGACTAAAATACGATCAGATAATCCCAAAAAATATCACCACTACTCCAAACTACCAAACGACTTCAGCCGTCCAAAGTATTTTAGATCAAAATTAAAGAAAAAACTAATACAAATACAAAGGTAAAGACCAAGAAACACTAAGATATCCTGTGTAGAAAGTGTTAAATACCAGGGAGGAGAAGCTTTTAGTTTAGTCCAGGAGTCAGCAACCCTCAGCTCCGGAGCCACATGTGTTTTATTTGTGTTTTAAATTGTAGCTCTAAAGTGGATCTTGGATTGTGATCTCGAAATATTAAAATTAAATTAGATTGTGTTATTTTTCATCGCTCAAAATAAGCGTCACACTCACGAAAACTGAATATACTGAATATTTACCGGATATTTATCGGATATTTTCCAGATATTTACCGGATATTTACCGGATATTTACCGGATATTTACCGGATATTTACCGGATATTTACCGGATATTTACCAGATATTTACCGGATATTTACTGAATATTTACCGGATATTTACTGAATATTTACCGGATATTTACCAGATATTTACCGGATATTTACCAGATATTTACTGAATATTTACCGGGTATTAACCGAATATTTACTGGATAATTACCGGATACTTACTGAATATTTACCTACATTTACCGGTTATTTACCGGTTATTTACCAGATATTTACCGGATATTTACCGGATATTTACTGAATATTTACTGAATATTTACCGGGTATTTACCGAATATTTACTGGATAATTACCGGATACTTACTGAATATTTACCTACATTTACCGGTTATTTACCGGTTATTTACCAGATATTTACCGGATATTTACCAGATATTTACCGGATATTTACTGAATATTTACCGGATATTTACTGAATATTTACCGGGTATTTACCGAATATTTACTGGATATTTACCGGATACTTACTGAATATTTACCTACATTTACCGGTTATTTACCGGATATTTACCGGATATTTACTGAATATCTTCTGGATATTTACCGGATATTTACCAGATATTTACTGAATATTTACCGGGTATTTACCGAATATTTACCAGATATTTACATGCAAATAGACCAGATTCACTTTCATTAAACAGAATTCCATGTTCGTGGACAGTATGACACAGAAGAGGTGGGTAAGACGACAAAAATACATTTTTTACTATACTGACTGCAAAAATAATCATTGTGCTGCTGAAATCGGTAAAGTGCATTGAGCATCTTGAGAGTTTGAGTTGTTTCCAGGCAACATCACTTCATTGTTCTTGGGTAAACGACTGAAAGGTTTTTTATTCTGCACTCTTCTCTTTTAATGCCAAGTTCATGATGATTATTTATAGTTTCATTTGTTTGGATTGGGATGTTTGAAGTACTTATTCGAGCTATACAAATAAACTCACGTCAAGCAAAGAAAAGCAGCGACGAGACTCCATCACCAAACTATAACACAAAGGAAACAGTAAAGTGTGATTAAGGTGAGATCACAATTATGTTTTCATCACCATCGGAGAAGAAGACGAGAAAACACAACGCCACAAAAATGCCAGTGCGCCCACGAGATACGTCCCATCCTTCTCCGCCCGGGTCATGTGTCTCTGTAATGATCCTCTTGCCATTTCAGACTTCACTGGTGGCAGGTGCATTTCTCATCTACAGACAGATTATATTTCTTGACTGGCCTGACCTTTCCGGAGCCAGACTACATTGATTCGACCACCCGCTGTGCAACATCTTAAGTGGGTGCACAGATCTTTAATTGTTGCACGCCGGGGCTGTCTGTCAGAACACCTTGGCATTTACCATGTTGTTCGAGCCAGACGTGAAACGAGACGAGGGACGGAGCGAAACTCCAGAGCGTTTCGCAGCACATGGACCAAGAGAAAACGTAAAAGTACAATTACCCAAACTGTAATCGACTCACACGATGGAAACTTTTCTACCATCGCTAAATAAAATTAATACAGATGGTTGTGCTGTTAAAATATAAACACAAAATGAGAAATGTGCAGTGATTCATATTTTTCGATGTTGTGTTATGTACAGAAGAGCCTTTTTTTTGTACAGATGTAACTGAATAAAACATTAATTTAAACTCTAAAGTGTTAACCCTGTGTAATTCTTGTATTTCAGTGTTTTTGTGAATTATTCGTTGCTTTTACAATGTGAACTTTGAACAAAATCGTGTTATTAAGACACAAATCATAATCACAATCACACACGTGTCACAAAAAACACAATTACAGATTTGTCTCAAATTATTCAGTCCTAAAAAACAGTTAAAATACAGCAATAAAACTGTCACCGGGCAGAAAAAGATATTTCAGCTCCACATTGTGTAACTGCTCTGTGTGTGTGTGTTTGTGTTTGTTTGTGTGTGTGTGTGTGTTTTGTGTGTTGTGTAGAGGTCACAGTGTTCTCAGGTTGTATTTGTTGAAATCTCTTTGTTGTGTTGTGTACGTGTGTGTGGAGGTCGTAGTGTGTGTTGTGTGTGCATGTGTGTGTGTGTCACATTGTGTGCGTTGTGTAGAGGTCACAGTGTTATCAGGTTGTATGTGTTGAAAGCTCCTGTGTGTGTTGTGTGTGTGGAGGTCGTAGTGTGTATTGTGTGTGTTGTGTGTGTGTGTGTTGTGTAGAGGTCACAGTGTTCTCAGGTTGTATGTGTTCAAAGCTCCTGTTGTGTTGTGTTGTGTTGTGTTGTGTTGTGGTGTGGTGTGTGTGTGTGTGTGTGTGTGTGTGTGTGTGTGTGTGTGTGTGTGTGTGTGTGTGTGTGTGTGTGTGTGTGTGTGTGTGTGTGTGTGTGTTCTCAGGTTGTATGTGTTCAAAGCTCCTGTTGAAGCAGATAAGCGTCTCTTTTCTTCTTCTTTAGCCTGTGATGCTGTGGTTGTTAAACGTCTGTAGTGAGATCCTTCACTCGGGGGTTTCACACAGACCTTTCTTGACTCCAGTGTCGTGTGTGAGGAGGGTCCAGTGTCGTGTGTGAGGAGGGTCCAGTGTCGTGTGTGAGGAGGGTCCAGTGTCGTGTGTGAGGAGGGTCTGGTGTCGTGTGTGAGGAGACTCCGGCGTCGTGTGTGAGGAGACTCCAGTGTCGTGTGTGAGGAGGGTCCAGTGTCGTGTGTGAGGAGGGTCCAGTGTCGTGTGTGAGGAGGGTCCAGTGTCGTGTGTGAGGAGGGTCTGTGTGAAACCCCCGAGTGAAGGATCTCACTACAGACGTTTAACAACAGATCCAGGTGCATCACTTTTTAGTCTTTTATTTAAACAGTTTCCAGTCGTCAAAGTAACTCCTCAGGATCCTAAGCATCTCAATTATTCCCTGATGAGTTTATAAGGACTTTTCAGAACTTTCAGAGTCCAGAGTGGAGTTTTGCCATCATAGCATGCCAACAGTGCACTTCCTGATTCTCAGAGGATAAAACACTTTATAATTCGATGCACCAGACGCCAGAGCAGCTTCACTTTTACATTAAGAACTTCACAATATATCAGTACTTTACTCAACTTCTTTAAAAAAATGCATCCGCCCAGCCACATTAAGAAAAAAACCCTTATTTCAAACAAAGTGAATTGAGTCCTACAGACCTGGATCTCTGTGACGTTCTACAGACCTGGATCTCTGACGTTCTACAGACCTGGATCTTTGTGACGTTCTACAGACCTGGATCTCTGTGATGTTCTACAGACCTAGATCTTTGTGACGTTCTACAGATCTGGATCTACCTGAGGTTCTACAGATCTGGATCTCCCTGAGGTTCTACAGACCTGGATCTTTGTGACGTTCTACAGACCTGGATCTACCTGACGTTCTACAGACCTGGATCTCTGTGACGTTCTACAGATTTGAATCTTTGTGACGTTCTACAGACTGATACAGAGAAATTGAGTTATTCATAGACTGTTCTCCTTGAATGTCATTTATAAACTTGAGTCAAGTCCAACTTCCAGTTTCATATTTGTTTTATGAACAGCCCAAACATTATATCAAAATGTCAGAATATAAATGTTGTATCTGCTGTTCTATCATTTTCAGATGAGACAAAAGACAATCGTCAAATGGACATGTCAGATTTTGTTCCCGTTTGTGGGTAGAACTTTCATTTTCCAGAGTGCACCATCGTTCTGTGAATATCCAGTTACAGCGAGTTTAGCCCAGTCGTACATCACTGTCACATTATGGAGCAATCAGAGGACTTCAAATCCAATCGTAAAGCTCTGCCTCGTTCGAATAAATGAAGACGATGTGGGGGCAGAAGGTGTGAACATGATCCACAATAAATACACAGGAACTTCAGTATCTAAAAGTGTATCTTTAACATGTACATCGCTCTTAACTTTGGCTGAATCGAATAAAAAAGCAGCTGATTAAAGCCGTTTGCCTCGGGTCTGAAGAGCTCTGAACAGCTCTCTCTGGTGATTCGAGTCTCTCTTCGAGGTGCAGGTGGGTGGATGGTTAAAATCATTAAAATACTAGACCTTATAAAGAAGCTGACTTGTGATATTAAAGTACTTTTACCACACAAAGCAGCAGAAGGTAAACCTATTTTAAATATATTGTTTCATTAAAGACCTGAGCTGCAACTGATAAACAGCAGAATGAGCCGATAATAAACCACAGAAGGTTTATTCTACTCTCTACAGCTCAAATCTCACCTTAAAATGGCAAAAATCTCCCTACTTCTGCAAAGAAAAGTACTCACAGTAAATACTGAGTCCTAAAGTATATTGTTCCAGCTTTCACATATTGAACGACAACAGGACATCAAGGATTTTGCTTTGGTTTAGTCACAAAAAAGCTCCTAAAAGTGCTGCTCACTGCTTTGATGGAAAAGTTCCACTGTCAATTTAAACTTTTATCGGAAGTATTGGTAAAAATACTTCAAAAACATGTACTTTTGTGTCTCACAGGGAGCGGGGTCACCTCCTCCTGCTTGATCCATGGATAAAGATGAGTTTAATGCAATACCACGGGACATTCCAGGCAGAGATGTGACTATAAAAGTGACGTACTTCACCTTTAAGTGTCAGCCTGATTTTCACTGACTAAAGGCATGTCTCAATTTGATGCTGAAACAAGTATTTTTTCTTAAAGTTGTATAACACAAGTTAGAACTGAGAAAAAACGTTATATTTACCTGTTGATATTCAAAAGGAAAGATTCATTCAGACTCAGACTCAGACATTTACTGCCACTGTCAGTGAACACAACTTCACAAACTAGGAACTTTCTTTGGTGATAAAGTGCAACATAAAACAACTGAATAATAATAATAATATATAAGTTAAAAAAGATGCTTAAAAATAAAATAGTCTCAGATTCCTGACTTTAATTCCTTACTTCATTCAATCTAAACAGAAATAAACGACTGTGAGGACGACACCTTGACTCTACTTTTATTAAATTATACATAATAAAAGTAAAACTGTAAATATTGCAGTGTCTATTTTACACATTTAGCTCATTAGTCGGCCGTCGGGTACTTCGAAGTGTGCAACCATCGAACTGAAACATGGAGGTAGTTTTACAAATTCCTAAAAGCATCAATAGCACCATGCAGCTGTTACCTCTCTGTAAATAGTTAAAATGACAGAAGGTCAGTTTGCAGCGTGTTTATCCACTGATCTGAAGCAAAAGACGAAGTTTAAATCTGTCACTGGACAAATCGTTGTAGGAGTGAAGACGTTTCTCTGCTCGTCCAAGTCTCTTCTTCAGCTCTGGTCAGATGCTGGTGACACCGACTTAAATCTATCTGCAGGAGGAGCTAACGACACTGAAACTGTAAACATCTATTGTCTCCAGTTTCAGAGCGTTACACTGGAGAAACTAAACAGCTACTCCACAAGAGGATGTATCAACACCGACGTGAGAGCTGCTCTGGACCCCAGTCCGCCGTGCATCTACATCTCAAAGACACTAACCACTCCTCTGAAGATAGAGAAGTTCAGATCTGAGCTGGTCTGAGAGGGGAGTTAAAGAAGATATTTTTGTTAGGAAAGAGAATCCTTCCTTAAACAGGAGCTTGAGACATAACTTCTCCTCCGTCTATAACTCCATCCTCAGACCCAGAACAATATCAGGGTCGTTAAGGGCTGAATAGGGTAGCTCCAGCTGAAACTAGAGACAGTAGATCTGACCAGAACTGAAAAAGAGACTTGGATGAGCAGAAAAACGTCTTGATTCCTACCACGAGGAGTCCAGTGACAGATTTAAACATTTCCTGTGGATCAGACCTGGACGACGACTGAGGGACACAGATATCATGGATCTGAAGGTTCTGCTCTCTCAACATAAACGTCACTGGTAGAGCCGTCACATCAGTTCCAGCTCCAGCGTCTGTGTCCACCGGTGTGTGATGTGTGAGTGGGCGGTTTCTTGATGCCTTGAAGGTGGAAACTCGTATAAAAATGTGACCACTGACCATTTTCCATACGTCTTTTGTAAAGGCCATTCACACAACAGCAAACGATACAACATCCTTCATTATGTGTTCAACTGTGCGGTCGGCAGCGTTCCCTCCTGACCAAACAGTCTTCTACAGCACCCCGCGCTCTTGTTATTGCATCATTATTTAGCACCAGGCTTCCAGTGCAGACCAGTGGGACAACTGCAGCTACATTTATTTCAATAAGAGACAAAAATACTTTGCTTTTTGCAGGAAGTGAACAACAATAGCATTTTGTCACCACGGCCCTAAACTGAACTGAGACTGAACATAAATATACAAGATGGTTAAATGCCTCAAAGTATTTCCATCAAATAAACAAGATAAAAACATTTATAGAGCGATAGTTTCCATAGAAAGCAGCTGACTCCGGCGGTGAATTCATTTAACAATGTTTACTCTGGCCCAAAAGTCACTGACAGCTGAAAAAACTCATAACTCTTTTGTTTCTAAATATTTTTCTTTTATTTTTCCAGAGCATTTAGAACGACTCTTCCCACATTAATCTGAGCAAATCCAGCACCGAGGAACGAACCCTCATTGTACAGTGGGACTTTGAGTCACATGGGTCAAATTCACAAACCCAGCGGTGTTACCGTCCACATTTTAATACCAGAGATGCCCCAAGAGTAAATGCCATTAAAGGATAATAAGTGTTTTTTCACAGACAGGGGGCAGTATGTGATCTCCACAGACCTGACTCGTCCTGATTTCTTCCTGTGGGTCTATCTTAAAGAAAAGGTGTTTGTGAATAAACCTCAGACAATAAACCACTTCAAACGAGGATCAAATAAGAGACATAAGCCGGAAATGCTTCAAATGTTATGCAGTGATAAGTTCAAGTGTAAGTGAACAATTATAACCGTATATATTGCCAAAAATCTGGGAAGGTTCAGTTTATCTCCTGCTGAAATTTGGTGAGTTTAACTTAAGAATTAAAGGAGCTACTGAAGATTTAAAAGTGTCAGTGACTTTTGGGCCACACTGTATAAACAACTGCACTATTCATGAGGATCACTGCTGAACACATCCTTTAAAAATCAAAAATTAAGAGTCCTATCCAAGTTTGCACAAGTTTAGCTCAATTATTTTCAATCCTGATTTATATTTAAGCCATAAAATCCTCTAAAGTGTGTTGCTATGCGTCTTCAAGTTTACAGTTTGTGAAACATATTGTAAATTTCACCTTGTGTTGTTTGATTATTAGTGGAAAAGCCTCGATCGATCTTTGTTTTAAGTTGAAAAATCACCTCATATGGACGTATTAGCACCACGGTACATAACCTGCCAACAAGTGCGTGATTCTATTGATTTCCTGACTCCGCTGAGAGCTGTAAAGTTTATACATTTCTAAAACCTGCTTGGCCTCATTTTACCCCATTGTCTTTTACTGCCCATAAAGAAAATAGCTGTAATAACAGTTAGCTCCTGGTGCGATTTCTATTGATCTATTTGCACCATTTAGAAAACACACAAACACACACTTTGTCTATAAAACACTATGTATATCGACAGTAATACGCTTTATCGTGACTCTTTTTCCCTCTGTCCACAGCCATGTTGCCCCAGCACAACTGAAATTAAACACTTTTTGCCATACCATTTTTCCACAGCTCGATCTCTTAATAAAACATCAATAAAACATGAGACAGCGAGAGGAAAGGTTAAAGCAGTTTCCAAAAAGTTCAAACAAAACACGCTCAACTCAGCTCAGACACGTACAGAGATGTTTGGACTGTGGCACTTTTCTAGATCGTCAAAATGTTATTCAGATTTGGGAGCAAGTGTCACCAATTACACTTAAGTCTTATTTGCGTTGTGGATTTATAAGGACACGGTGATGATCTGTGATGCTGTGAACAGATTAAGATGTTAGGGAAGCAAACTGGGCCTGAAAAATGTATTAAGTGAGCAACTAAATCTGTGTTTTCAATGCAAAAAAAACCAGTATACGACGCCTCAAGCTCCTCTGCACCAGAAAAAGCAGAGTTCTCAGGATTTGTGCTGTATTCAAACGCAGATTTATGGAGTTGAAGGACAGTCCCAGAGAGAAGCACTCGCTGAGGACTGCATTACTCCTGCTGCGTGACCAGGAAAAACCTCCACGAAGGATCCTCACACGTGCCCCAGTGCCAAACAAAACATGCAGATTAAAACGTGTTTAAATGTGCATGTGGTGATAGTCGGTGAGCGCTCAAAACTGATGCCGTCGTAAAATTGAGGCTGTTCTTAATCTAAAGCCGGAGAGCGACAGGCAGAGGTAAAGCAGAAGAAAGTGGGTCAAAGCAAAAAGCATCATCAAGAAAAAGAAGCTCGTGTTTGCTCTGAGGTTATAATCTATGACACATGTGGATCATTCTGTATATATAATTAGCACATTTTAAATCACAGCACTCCTCTAAAACAGCGTAATGAAGGAAAAACGAGTCCACAGACCGTCCACAGGTCCCAGAGGGAGCCGACGTCGACATAAACGTCATAAAAGAGTCAGGACCGATGGACAGCTGCACATCACGTTAGCGAGCAGCAGATTTTTTTTTATTTGTACCAAAATGCAGCCGAGTGTCTGGGATGAGAATCAGCTCCTCCAAATCCAAGGCCATGGTTCTGGACCAGAAAAAGGTGGCGCCCTCTACAGGTGGGTGGTGAGTCCTTGTCTGAAGTGGAGGAGTTCAAGTATCTCGGGTTTTGTTCTCGAGTGAGGGAAGGATGGAGCGTGAGATTGACAGTTGGATCAGCGTCTGCAGTGATGTGTCACCGTGAGATTGACAGTTGGATCAGCGTCTGCAGTGATGTGTCGCTGTATCGTCTGTTGTGGTGAAGAAGGAGCTGAGTCCAAAGGTAAAGCTCTCGATTTACGTCAGTCTATGTTCATCTCACCTATGGTCATGACTCTGGGTAATGACCGAAAGGACAAGATCACAGATACAAGCGGCTCAAATGAGTTTTCCTCCGCAGAGTGGCTGGACGCTCCCTTAGAGACAGGGTGAGGGCTCAGTCACATGGGAGGAGCTCGGAGTAGAGCCACTGCTCCTCCACGTCGAGAGGAACCAGCTGAGGCTCGGCATCTGCTCAGGATGCCTCCTGGACGCCTCCATAGGGAGATGTTTCAGCCATGTCCCATCGGAAGGAGGCACCGGGAAGACCCAGGACACACTGACATACAGACTATGTCTCTCTGGTCTGGGAACGCCTGAGGTCCCACCGGAGGAGCTGGAGGACGTGTCTGGGGTGAGGGAAGTCCCTGTTTAGACTGCTGCCCCCACGACCCAGCCCCGGATAAGCGGAGAACATGGATGGATGGATGGATGTCCTAAAATGATAAGACTGAATCCTATGAGTATCTCCAGCTAAGAAAATGAAACTGGAGAATAAAGTAAGAACAGAGCAGAGTTAGAGATTTGCAGGTTCACTTCTAACCCGGGTTGGATCAGGCTACAAAAAAATGTTTTATAAATGTTTTGTGGTTTGGGTGGGTAAGTTTTTCACAGAAGAAAACGATGTAGACTATTATGACTAAAGCCTATTAAATATTTGAAAACAAACTAATATTCATGCACATTGGTCTGATTTTGTTTGATAATGAAGTTTACATGAGCACATACCGACACAATTAACTTATGACCCGACGCCACCGCAGAGCGCCCCCTATAAGTGGAATTGTGCACCACCCACAAGCACTCCATCAGCCCGTCACAAACCTTCTGCCAAAAAACAAGCGATTTAGAGGAAGATGAGGAATTATTTTGTTTTGAAAGAAAACTGCAGCTGGTTTTTGTCATACTGACGGATCCATTCACATTATGTCTGTTTTCAAGAGCGTTTTTCACTAAAATAAAGTGCATTTATTGACAGATTTTTACAGTGGTACAAGTTGGAAACAAGCCCGAACTTTACAATGAAAATGGGAGTTGATCAGTAACATGGCGTTTTGATAATAAGTGATAAAAATTGGTCAAATATGCACGAAATACTCCAAATACAACAAAAAAAAGTCGATTTTGCATGATAAATCTGCATTAAATGGATCTGCATCTCAAAATATCTGCCTTAAACTAATATATTTGTTTTGAATCCTTCCATTTTTCATGTGGCTGAATTGCTGCAGGACTACACTGAATGAATAAGCTTAAAGATTGTTTTTGTGGCTTTTCTCCCTTTGGCTCCAGGTTTTCTTTGCCATTTTCAGAAATAATACATGAACAGAACAAAGCAAAGGTCACCATGGCTGCGCACGTCTCTGCCTCAGTCCATCACGAACCACAAATCACACAAGTCAAGATCAGAGTTACTGCAAAACTAAAATCTACATATGATACTTCTTTTCTTTGAGATGCAAAAATAACAAGGTCAGCAGTGAAAAAAGGTTTTAAAAGTGTAACGTCTGTCCAACACTGACTGATTTGCATAACTCATTAACCCATTAGATAAACCAATAAGTACGTTTAATGCCTCAAAACAGTGTCGGGTGGAACAGGTCCAACGAGGCCGGATATTAAAACGTTTTTTTCTCCCTCCATTCGTCAGGACGAGGGGTGAGTGGCAGGAAATTATGGCGGAGAGCAGGAAAGTCATTTAGTAAATTGTCTAAACCCAAAATCTGCAAAGCCACGAGAAATCCTTTACCACGAGCCGGTAAATTATGGAATTACGTCCACCTAAGCTACTTGGAGTATTTAAATCTGCGTTTTTCCTCTGCACACTGTAAAGGTGTGTTCATTTAGCAAGAGTAATAGCCTGTGGTTGTCTTTCGTCTCCGAAGGCCCAGTTTCCAGTGCACTTAAAGTTAATCTTGTTACATTCTTCTTGTTAGCTCCAGCCATTAAAGCCAACTTTTATTACACACTTAGAAGTTTGGTGAAAAAGCCTTGGCTCTTGTAAGTAAATTGCATTTGGACATTAAACGGACGGTAACAAATTGCTGGAAAAAGCGCGGCACATAGCTCAGTAAAAGTACGTCGTAAATGGTTAACTTTACTGCAGTAGATAAGGAGCAGTCAATATTATTAAAAGTGGGAGACGTAAAGCCTGGTTAATTTAATGTTGAGCTGGTGGGAGACGTGGTCCGCTTCCACATTAAAGTACTTCAGGAAATCATGATTTATTATGATTATTATTAAGGTTATTAGTAGTATATTGTGTATATTTGGCTGGAGAGAGGATATGTTTGCTCTTTACACCACTGCGTCGTATAAATCAGGCTGCAGTGCTACAGCTTTAATCACGCAGCAGAGTTTTCTTTTTATCTGAATCGTGCTTGGTTTGCTGTTTACAGCTGATCTTCTTTGTCTTGAAGACTTTAGTCAAGCACGTGACAACTGTTCATCCTCATTTCTGAAGGATTTATGTGAACTTTCTAAAACTTTACATTGTAGAGACTGCAGCTCACTGTCATGATCCCTGTTTTGTTCCTGCCTCGTGTCGAGCCTGGAGCTGGGCGGAGTTCTCTGCTCCTCCCGTGCTCACCTGGGGACAACTTTAAACAGCTGCACCTGGGGGAGGATAAGAGGAGCCAGGACTCTACACTCGGGTCCAGATGTCTGTCTACGTGCCTGATCATCGGCTTGTCTTCATGTTCACATCCTGCTCCTTGGACCAGCTCAGCGCCTCCCGCCTCTGACCCTGTTTCCCTGCACCGGTCTTGTTCTCCTCGTCTTTGTCTCTGCACTCTCGTCTCACCCCTGGACCCTGGCTTGCACCTCGCTCCCGATTCACCGTGAGATCCACCGTCATTTGCTGATCTTGTTCACCTTTGCAAATAAAACACTGTAAACTCCTCCCCGAGTTCTGTATCTTTGGTCCCTCTCACCTGAACATTACGACAGACCTGAGTCCAGAGCTGTGGCACAGTGTAGAGGAGGTGCAGAGGAGGTGCAGAGGAGGTGCAGAGCAGGTGCTGCAGTGGTTTTAATGGAATAAAGTACTGTGAGTACACTGTGCATATGAACATCTAAATAATTCAGCTGCTCGTAGATTCCTTGCTGTTTGCTGTCAGTATTGTACTGCAGGGCTGAATTCTTTCAGTCACTTCATCGACTAGAACAAACTTATTATTAGTCTAATAATATTTTTTATTTGGATTATACGAATTGAAGAGCAGAAAAGAGAAGAAGCATGTGATGAGTTTAATCTGCCGTGTTACTTCTCTGTGGACATAGTTGTATTTGCGTGAGCTTTTGGCCGATCCTCGTCCTCTTTTAGGAGATTAATTGATGCACATCATGTCTTTAGTTGACAAAGAGTTTCTTTAGTCGTCCACGGTCGTGCTGTGTTGCGGTTTTAGTCGTTGACCTATCATCACCACCTCTCCCTATGCCGCTTCAGTGATGTATGGACCGACTGCTCCTGCCTCCTCCAGACACACGGGGCTGTTATTTGTGCTGTGTCCCAGAGGAGAGGCTCACACACAAACACACTCACACACTCACACACTCTGCTCCTGCCGAGACTCTGAGGACTGTGGGACTCTGAGGGGGACAAATATCACTGAGCACTGAGGAGGTACGCTCACACACAAGAGGAACCCCAGAACATCACCCACAGTGGGAAAAAAAGAGGTTTAAGTCAGATTTCACGATGCCGACGGTAACACGACAAGAACAGGTTCTAAGTGGCAGGACACTTGAAAAACGTGGTATGGTCTGTTTTTATTTGGACAGGGACAGTGCACGACGTTACACTGACCTTAAAAAAACACGAAAAATGTTTGGTGTCAAGTTATAGCAAAAATACTAATGTCCATGTGTCGTCTCTGGACAGACTGATGTTCAGTAAGAAGAACAGTTTGGTGAAGGTGGTGAAAGATCTGCAACTCGCCTGAAAATACGACATTTATAAAAACATACAATTCACACACACACAGTCATTTCAGATACACAAATCCTCTTTCTTTCATTCACTGATCGGTGCAACTCGCTTAGATTTTAGCCATTTTTTTGTCACATGTGCAAACTTTGAAAACGTGTGCATGTTCTAAAGGTAATGTGACGTTTGTAAATTCAACCCAAAGCTACAAAACCAACATTTAACGACTAAAACAAACATAAAAGCTCACGTGGGAACATTTTTGGACGACATATTGAAGAGACTCTGTGGTAGACGTCCTTCTCTGTTCTAAAATGTGCCAGTTTGACCGATCCCAGGACGTCCTGTCCCACAGCGGGAGACCACAGAGCAGCACGAGGCTCCTTCTTACCATCTAAAACACTCAATAGTGATATTATTAACAGACCTCTCGGAAGCTTAGCCATTCTTTCATCGTTTTAACAAGACTAGAATCAGTAGGAAGTTAATTATGGGATTTTATTATAGTGTTAGAGAGCTCCCTGCTGCTCTGTGGAGAGTCACTGCTCTGCTGCTCCCCAAGAACATGGCTTTCCTCCTTTTATCGCACGAACATGCACGAGTCTGTGGACTGTGGGCTGTTCTCTCACCTTCACGGTTAAGTCACGGTTCAGAGACAGATCAGAGCAAAGGCAGAGTGCAGCTCTTTACTCAGAGGATTAAGGATAGTTTAGAACGGGAGTGCACGCAGTTACAATCATTTTAGGACTATAGAGCCACCTGAGTAAAAGCCGCACCAGCTGAATTTATAAGAAAATCAATTTTGTACAATATAAGCCGCACCTGAAAATAAGCCGCAGAAAGACAGAACTGTACACGGAAGTTTTTTTGTTCATTTTAACTGAAGACATGTTTTTTCTGTGCTTGAAAATCGGCAGCACGGCACCAACACGAGATGAACACACCTGCATGTTCAGAAAATAAAACTGCACCAAACACGAGCCGTCTGCTTTTATTTCCTCTGAAGCTTTTTCTTGTCTTTTTACATTGACTAAGAGGCTGTGTTCTTGATGCGCAAAATGACGGTTCAAAATCAAAACTAGTGTATTCTTCAGTGCATAATCTTTCCCCACGGCTGTCACACTTTTGCATTCACTGGTAGAGAGCGCCCCCCCGGTGGACATTAGCCAGTAAAATCCATATATAAGCCGCACCGTTGTATAAGCCGCAGGGGAAAAAAGTAGCGGCTTATAGTCTGAAATTGACGGTAATATGACTTTTCTCGAGCTGTTTTTCACTAATGTTCCTTTTTGATCGTCTTTTACGTGTTCAATAGTCGATCCCTCAACCTGAAGAAGAACATTGAGACAAGCAGGAGGCAGAACCTTCACCAGAGAAGTTACAAGTCTGTGGAGAGACACGTTCCCGTCACGACACAGGAGCAGTTTTGTTTTTTTTACACAGAGACAAACAACTTTCCTGACACTGCCAAAGTTTCATCTGTCGTGTGTGATCTTAATAAGCCGTCGTTACCTTCGGCCTAATTCATAATATCACGTATAAAAGCGTGACATTTTGATTGCGCACTTCACTGATTTGTTGCCAGCAGCTGATAACTCTGACAGTGTTTAATGATGAGCAGAGCATCATTAGCACAGGGACATTTTGTTTTGTTCTTATTGACCTCCTCCTCATTAGAGTCTGTCAGACGGTAAACAGGCTCTGATCAACACCGAGAACTAGTGACGCACCTTCACGTCGATGCAGCAGGTAAAAGCTGCACTACGGGACTTTTCTGGTGGATGGTCGGCCACCTGCTTCTCTTGTGAAAATGTCACTGCTTTACCTGGAGAGTTGGTATGGAATAAACCTGCATTTTTTGTGTTAATTTATCCAATTACAGACGTTTGCATTGCCAAAAAATACTTTTGCATTTTGATCTCCCTGGAAACTTCCATGTTTTATCTCATTTTGTGGAGCATTTCTGGCAAAACAACATCACCGTGGAGAGAGAAACGCACAGTACACCTTTAAAAAACAAACATTAACACACATTTTTAGGATTCAAACCCTATTTTTTTCCCTATTTGTTTTTTAATAATCCAATCTCTCTCCAACATAATCAATCGACTTATTGTTCAGTATATGAAGCTGGAACAATATTTTTGGGGTCAGTATTTATCGTGTATAAATTTTCTTTGCACTACTGGGACATTTTAGGTCATTTTTTGGTTCTATGATCAGATTTAAGCTGTAAATGTTGAATAAATCACTTCTATGACTCACTATAGACACAAACTAAGCACTAAAGTGGCTCATTTGGCCTTTTTCTCTCAGCTCATGGTTTATTAACAGTATTTGTTCTGCCCCTAGTGGACACAGATATGTTTAGTTAATGTGTTTTGTCTGTTCAGAGCTTCCGTAGCTGCTGTATTGTTTTCAGACTTGAACAGTTTGATTCTTGTTGGGTGTGTTTGTCGCTGTCGTTTGACGTCGTGTACATATCCTCTGTGAGTGTTGAGTGTTTAGAACTCGTCGGCTCTCTGTGGACTCGTCTGGGGCACTTTGGGTTAATTGTTGTATATATTTCGCTGAAGTGAACGACGCTATTGGAGTTTGACGCCACACGTGTCTATGGAGTTTTTTACATTGATGTTAGCTTGATGCTAATGGTCGGTTTTGTGCACGTTTTCGCTCGTTATAGCTGCTTTTGTGCTGGTGTGTTGTGCTGTGTTTTAATAAGCTGCTGTGTGTTTTGTGTAGCTCTGCATGGTTTTGTTTGTTTGTAGTGATGTGTAAGCGTGATTTTGATTTTCTTGTGTTACACTTTTACAAAATCCACTCCATTAAAGGTGTAACACAGCGAGACGTTTATTGAAGGAGTTTTTCACTATTTGTGGAGCTAGTTTCATAAACACTAGTGGAGGCAGAATAATATTTTACTTGTAGAATCGTTTTTTTTGGGGTATCCTTTTTAAGGTTTTTGGTGTCAGTGGCAGAAAGTCGTTTCAAAAATGATCGTTTATCGTCTGTTTCTTTATCAAAACACCTGCACTTCAGACGTTATCGTGAACAGGATTATTCAGCTAATCGATTAATCGTTAGTGGTTATTCTTTTGATGAAGGATTAGTCGTTTAGTTTTCAAAAGGCTGTGAATATGAGGAGTTTGTCCTGAACTGCACCGAGGTAAATCTGAAGTGACGCTGCTTGGGGACGTCCTGGTGGCTCCTACAGAACGAAAAAACACGACATTTAACATCCTCCCATATATAGAAAACATGTCATTTCGGTATTGTATCCTGATCCGTGTGAGTCAGAAAGCCTCTTCCCTGAGCTGTGACATGTTCAGGAGCCGGGAAACGATTATTTCCGTGACTAAAAACAGGGTGACAGTTTGTGATGAATCTATAAATGTTGTGGCAGCTCTAAGCTAATCCACTTCATTTCTGGCCT
>JAIEZT010000073.1:270165-321973 GCA_019594935.1 Periophthalmus modestus | reverse complement strand
GGTCGAGGCTCGTCTGTAGTTATATTCCGCTTTTCCGGACTACGACGGCACGATTAAAGCCACATGCTTTAATTTTAGAAAGAAAAACCTTGTACAAAAGCCGCACGTGGATTTTAGCCGCAGGTTCCCGACTTATTAATATGAAAAATGAGTCAAAAACGTTCATTTGAGGGACTATGTGCGTTTTACATTGCTTTTTTTTTACAGTGTATGCAGGCGCGTTGTTCTGCGTCCTGATTTGCTAAAGAGGTGCCGTGTTCTGCGTCCTGATTGGCTGCTTTAGTTTGTGATCTTGTGACTCAGGGAAAAAGAAGAAAAAGAACAAATACCACCTGCAGCAAAACAGAGAGAACTTATTGTATAAAAAAATTATGTTTTCGACTTTTTCACATTATTGCGGGTTATTTTTGGAACATAATAAATGAGGACACTGTTATCTAATGGTACTGTATATTGTCTAGTCTTCTTGGTGTTCTGCTGGCCTAACATATAGACAGAAACAAACACTACAGTTTTCTTTCACAGTTCAGGGGATAAGTTTATGTCTCTCTCGATCCCGGCAGGGAGACACCTTCTGCTTCTTAACAGTAACCAGTGACACACTCAAAGCAGCAGTTTACTCTAGTGTTCTTCAGGCATTTCTCACCACTCGAGCCGTGTCCGGTGAAATTAATTAACTTCAGAATATTTCACCTCCACATATAACACGAGAGAAGCAAGTTTCAAACTGGTCAGCGAGGAAAAGTGACTTGAAGTTGAACGCCAAACTCCAGAATAACAGAAGAACATCCTGCAGTCCCACCCGCTCCTGCTCTTTATGTTCAATTAAGAGCCACAGTCGAGATCCGGGTGCATCATTTCCAACAACAACAAACGGCGTGTGTCTGGTGTGAGGCCGCAGGGAGGTGTCTGAGGTGTGGTTTTCAAGTCATGAAATGGTGTCTCGGTCCAAAATCGTGTGAGGTGGAAGCAAACGTGCAAAAGGAAAATTCAGATGTCCGACTATAGAGGAACGTCAGAGGTGGAACAGGAACAGTTTGAGACACTAAAGTTTGTGTTTTAACAAGGTAAAATGTCACAATAAGGTCAAGAATGTTTTGTGAACTGTATTAAGACTCACTTTGATTTTCAGTCACCACATAAAACACCTGTGCAAGACATCGTTAACCCATCTACGAAACATCTCCAAACTCCTAAACCTCCCAGACGCAGAGAAACCTGTCCACGCCTTTATCTCCTCAAGGCGGATTATTGTTATGGACTTTTTTGTTGGGATTTCCCACCGAGAGACTTTCAAAACTACAATACATCCAAAACAGCGCCGCCAAATCCCTACTGAAAGTCCAGAACATTTGAACATATCCTGGCTCCGTTTCATCTCAGATTGAAACCAAATCCTCCTGCTGATCCATAAATGCATCACTGTGATCAAAACCTGATCACGTCAATCTTCAAACTGCATCCTCAGATCTTCAGGTGGCTCCTTCAGGTCCCACGAGGCTCCGTACGACGAGGGACCGAGCTTCGGTTCAGCTGCACCACGGACTCTAGGACCTGCCTCCTGCCCAGATCCGCAGAGAGCCAACAGAAGCTGCTCAGTAGAGTTACACGAGTTACCAGAGAACCCACAGAGCCGTAAAGACCGTTGTAAAGAGGCCCCACACAGAGCCGCTCAGGAGCTGCACAGAGCCACACAGAGACCCATAGAGCCGTAAAGAGCCGCTCAGAGCCGTAAAGAGCCACAGAGAGCCCCGCAGAGAGTACACAGAGCCAGACAGAAGACCCATAGAGCCGTAAAGAGTCGTAAAGAGCCGCACAGAGCCGCACAGAGCCGCTCAGAGCCGCACAGAGACCCATAGAGACGTAAAGAAGCCGTTAAAGAGCCGCACAGAGCTGCACAGAGCCACACACAGCCCAGATTTTAAAATTTATTTATTTAGAAAACCTTACTGCTGATATTTTTTTATCTTTTAGCATTTAGTATTTCAAAGTGCTTTTAATTGCAGCAGAGTGAATTATATATATATTATTATATATATATATATATATATATAAAATATATAGTTTTATTAAATAAATGTTATTATTATTATTATTATTATTTCGACAGTTTTATCTCACACCTTTATGTCTGCAGTGCACAAGCAGAAGAAACGTGGGCAAAACAAAACAAGCTGCTGCACTGAGAAATGTTCATCGTCGTCTTCCAGCCGTGTCCCAAAAACATCTCAGTCTTCATCGTGGAGCTGCACATCGACGACTTTTTCAGAGACACTTGAGAACGTTCACCAAAAGGAAACCTGTGATTTATATGACTTGGTTTGAGTTTGATTTTCCTCACTAAATCAAAACCTAGAGGGATATTTCTTTCTTCAAACATTCAAGCAATATTGCCTGTGCACAGTAATAAGCCGAACCCACTGCAATATAGAAACGACGGACCAAAAAAAGGAGAAAAAAAGGAATTTGCTTTAACATTTCCATAAAAAACGCTGCTCTTCGGGCCGGTGTATAAGTTCCAGGATATGGAAAGACTTTGAAATGCTCAGCTTCCAAACACCTTTGCTCCATTTGGAGAGTATCCGCTGAAAGTTTGCACATTATCTGCGTAATGACAGGGCGTCCACGACTTTGACAACTCGTCTCGTTAAAACGAACCGTGTTACTTTTAAAACCTGTCAGGGGAACATGGTCTGTTTCTCTGTCCCTTGACTCCAGTGTGAGAGAAACTGAAGTCAAACGAAAAAGACGACGGTTTCATCAAAAGAGCAGAACGTTCAGTGAGAACGTCATGATTGGGATGTTTTAATCTCCGTATCGTCCAGTTCCAAATATAAAAGCATAAGATACGGCTTTGTCTGGAGATATTTACAGACGTGTTTCAGCTCATTTCCTTTACGACTAAAATACGATCAGATAATCCCAAAAATATCAACCCACTACTCCAAACTACAAAACGACTTCAGCCGTCCAAAGTATTTTAGATCAAATTAAAGAAAAAACTAATACAAATACAAAGGTAAACGACAAGAAACACTAAGATATCCTGTGTAGAAAGTGTAAATACCAGGGAGGAGAAGCTTTTAGTTTAGTCCAGGAGTCGCAACCCTCAGCTCCGGAGCCACATGTGTTTTATTTGTGTTTTAAATTGTAGCTCTAAGTGGATCTTGGAATTGTGATCTCGAAATATTAAAATTAAATTAGATTGTGTTATTTTTCATCGCTCAAAATAAGGCGTCACACTCACGAAAACTGAATATACTGAATATTTACCGGATATTTATCGGATATTTTCCAGATATTTACCGGATATTTACCGGATATTTACCGGATATTTTACCGATTTTACCGATATTTACAGGGATATTTACCAGATATTTAACGGATATTTACTGAATATGTTACCGGATATTTACTGAATATTACCGATATTTACCAGATATTTACCGAATAGTTACCAGATATGTACTGAATATTTACCACGGTATTAACCGAATATTTACTGGATATTACCGATACTTACTGAATATTTACCTACCATTACCGGTTATTTACCGGTTATTTACCAGATATTTACCCGGATATTTACCGGATATTTACTGAATATTTTACTGAATATTTAACGGGTATTTACACCGAATATTTACTGGATAATTACCGGATACTTCACTGTGAATATTTACCTACATTGACCCGGGTTATTTACCGGTTATTTACCAGAGATATTTACGGATATTTCACGGATATTTACCCGATATTACTGAATATTTACCGGATATGTACTGGATAATTACCGGGTATTAAGAGTCGTTATTTTCGAATATTTAAACTGATCCGCATATTTACCGATTACTTACTGAAATTATTTAAACCAGACCATGTACCGGTTATTTACCGGATATTTTACCGGATAATATACTGAATATCTTACTGGATATTACCGGATATTTACCCAATATTTACTGAATATTTACCGGGTATATTTACCGAATATTTACCAGATATTTACATGCAAATAGACAGATTCACTTCATTAAACAGAATTCCATGTTCGTGGACAGTGACACAGAAGAGGTGGTAAGACGACAAAAAATACATTTTTTACTATACTGACTGCAAAAATAATCATTGGTGCTGCTGAAATCGGTAAAGTGCATTGAGCATCTTGAGAGTTTGAGTTGTTTCCAGGCAACATCACTTCATTGTTCTGGGTTTGGGGTAAACGACTGAAAGGTTTTTTATTCTGCACTCTTCTCTTTTAATGCCAAGTTCATGATGATTATTTATAGTTTCATTTGTTTGGATTGGGATGTTTGAAGTACTTATTCGAGCTATACAAATAAAACTCACTCAAGCAAAGAAAAGCAGCGACGAGACTCCATCACCAAACTATAACACAAAGGAAACAGTAAAGTGTGATTAAGGTGAGATCACAATTATGTTTTCATCACACCATCGGAGAAGAAGACGAGAAAACACAACGCCACAAAAATGCCAGTGCGCCCCACGAGATACGTCCCATCCTTCTCCGCCCGGGTCATGTGTCTCTGTAATGATCCTCTTGCCATTTCAGACTTCACTGGTGGCAGGTGCATTTCTCATCTACAGAACAGATTATATTCTTGACTGGCCTGACCTTTCCGGAGCCAGACTACATTGATTCGACCACACCCTGTGCAACATCTTAAGTGGGTGCACAGATCTTTAATTGTTGCACCCGGGGCTGTCTGTCAGAACACCTTGGCATTTACCATGTTGTTCGAGCCAGACGTGAAACGAGACGAGGGACGGAGCGAAACTCCAGAGCGTTTCGCAGCACATGGACCAAGAGAAAACGTAAAAGTACAATTACCCAAACTGTAATCGACTCACACGATGGAAACTTTTCTACCATCGCTAAATAAATTAATACAGATTTAAAAATGGTTGTGCTGTTAAAATTATAAACACAAAATGAGAAATGTGCAGTGAATTCATATTTTTCGATGTTGTGTTATGTACAGAAGAGCCTTTTTTGTACAGATTGTAACTGATAAAACATTAATTAAACTCTAAAGTGTTAACCCGGTGTAATTCTTGTATTTCACGTGTGTTTTGTGAATTATTCGTTGCTTTTACAATGTGAACTTTGAACAAAATCGTGTTATTAAGACACAAATCATAATCACAATCACAACACACACACAATGTCACAAAAAACACATTACAGATTTGTCTCTCAAAATTAGTTCAGTCCTAAAAAACAGTTAAAATACAGCAATAAAACTGTCACCGGGCAGAAAAAGATATTTCAGCTCCACATTGTGTACTGCTCTGTGTGTGTGGTGTGTATGTTTGTTTGTGTGTGTGTGTGTGTTTTGTGTGTTGTGTGTAGAGGTCACAGTGTTCTCAGGTTGTATTGTGTTGAAATCTCTTGTTGTGTTGTTGTACGTGTGTGGAGGTCGTAGTGTGTGTTGTGTGTGCATGTGTTTGTGTATTGTGTGCGTTGTGTAGAGGGTCACAGTGTTATCAGGTTGTTAATGTGGTTGAAAGCTCCTGTTGTGTTGTGTGTGGAGGTCGTAGTGTGTATTGTGTGTGTTGTGTGTGTGTGTGTTGTGTAGAGTCCAGTGTTCTCAGGTTGTATGTGTTCAAAGCTCCTGTTGTGTTGTGTTGTGTGTTGTGTTGTGTTGTGGTGTGGTGTGGTGTGTGTGTGGTGTTGTGTGTGTGTGTGTGTGTGTGTTTGTGTGTGTGTGTGTGTGTGTGTGTGTGGTTGTGTGTGTGTGTGTGTGTGTGTGTTGTTCTCAGGTTGTATGTGTGTTCAAAGCTCCTGTTGAAGCAGATAAGCGTCTCTTTTCTTCTTCTTTAGCCTGTGATGCTGTGGTTGTTAAACGTCTGTAGTGAGATCCTTCACTTCGGGGGTTTCACACAGACCTTTCTTCGTGTGACTCCAGTGTCGTGTGTGAGGAGGGTCCAGTGTCGTGTGTGAGGAGGGTCCAGTGTCGTGTGTGAGGAGGGTCCCAGTGTCGTGTGTGAGGAGGGTCTGGTGTCGTGTGTGAGGAGACTCCGGCGTCGTGTGTGAGGAGACTCCAGTGTCGTGTGTGAGGAGGGTCCAGTGTCGTGTGTGAGGAGGGTCCAGTGTCGTGTGTGAGGAGGGTCCAGTGTGTCGTGTGTGAGGAGGGTCTGTGTGAAACCCCCGAGTGAAGGATCTCACTACAGACGTGTTAACAACAGATCCAGGTGCATCACTTTTTAGGGGTCTTTTATTTAAACAGTTTCCAGTCGTCAAAGTAACTCCTCAGGATCCTAAGCATCTCAATTATTCCCTGATGAGTTTATAAGGACTTTTCAGAACTTTCAGAGTCCAGAGTGGAGTTTTTGCCATCATAGCATGCCAAACAGTGCACTTCCTGATTCTCAGAGGATAAACACTTTATAATTCGATGCACCAGACGCCAGAGCAGCTTCACTTTTACATTAGAAACTTCACAATATATCAGTACTTTACTCAACTTCTTTCTTTAAAAAAATGCATCCGCCCAGCCACATTAAGAAAAAAACCCTTATTTCAAACAAAGTGAATTTGAGTCCTACAGACCTGGATCTCTGTGACGTTCTACAGACCTGGATCTCTGACGTTTTCTACAGACCTGTCTCTTTGTGACGTTTCTACAGACCTGGATCTCTGTGATGTTCTACAGACCTAGTTTTTTCTTTGTGACGTTCTACAGATCTGGATCTACCTGAGGTCTACAGATCTGGATCTCCCTGAGGTTCTACAGACCTGGATCTTTGTGACGTTCTACAGACCTGGATCTACCTGACGTTCTACAGACCTGGATCTCTGTGACGTTCTACAGATTTGAATCTTTGTGACGTTCTACAGACTGATACAGAGAAATTGAGTTATTCATAGACTGTTCTCCTTGAATGTCATTTATAAACTTGAGTCAAGTCCAACTCCCAGTTTCATATTTGTTTTATGAACAGCCCAAACATTATATCAAAATGTCAGAATATAAATGTTGTATCTGCTGTTCTATCATTTTCAGATGAGACAAAAGACAATCGTCAAATGGACATGTCAGATTTTGGTTCCCGTTTGTGGGTAGAACTTTCATTCCAGGAGCCCAGAGTGCACCATCGTTCTGTGAATATCCAGTTACAGCGAGTTTAGCCCAGTCGTACATCACTGTCACATTATGGAGCAATCAGAGGACTTCAAATCCAATCGTAAAGCTCTGCCTCGTTCGAATAAATGAAGACGATGTGGGGGCAGAAGGTGTGAACATGATCCACAAATAAATACACAGGAACTTCAGTATCTAAAAGTGTATCTTTAACATGTACATCGCTCTTAACTTTGGCTGAATCGAATAAAAAAGCAGCTGATTGATTAAAGCCGTTTGCCTCGGGTCTGAAGAGCTCTGAACAGCTCTCTCTCTGGTGATTCGAGTCTCTCTTCGAGGTGCAGGTGGGTGGATGGTTAAAATCATTAAAAATACTAGACCTTATAAAGAAGCTGACTTGTGATATTTAAAGTACTTTTACCACACAAAGCAGCAGAAGGTAAACCTATTTTAAATATATTGTTTCATTAAAGACCTGAGCTGCAACTGATAAACAGCAGAATGAGCCGATAATAAACCACAGAAGGTTTATTCTACTCTCTACAGCTCAAATCTCCCCTTAAAATGGCAAAAATCTCCCTACTTCTGCAAAGAAAAGTACTCACAGTAAATACTGAGGTCTAAAGTATATTGTTCCAGCTTTCACATATTGAACGACAACAGGACATCAAGGATTTTTGCTTTGGGTTTAGTCACAAAAAAGCTCCTAAAAGTGCTGCTCACTGCTTTGATGGAAAAGTTCCACTGTCAATTTAAACTTTTATCGGAAGTATTGGTAAAAATACTTCAAAACATGTACTTTTGTGTCTCACAGGGAGCGGGGTCACCTCCTCCTGCTTGATCCATGGATAAAGATGAGTTTAATGCAATACCACCACGGGACATTCCAGGCAGAGATGTGACTATAAAAGTGACGTACTTCACCTTTAAGTGTCAGCCTGATTTTCACTGACTAAGGCATGTCTCAATTTGATGCTGAAACAAGTATTTTTTCTTAAAGTTGTATAACACAAGTTAGAAACTGAGAAAAAACGTTATATTTACCTGTTGATATTCAAAAGGGAAGATTCATTCAGACTCAGACTCAGACATTTACTGCCACTGTCAGTGAACACAACTTCACAAACTAGGAACTTTCTTTGGTGATAAAGTGCAACATAAAACAACTGAATAATAATAATAATATATAAGTTAAAAAAGATGCTTAAAAATAAATAGTCTCAGATTCCTGACTTTAATTCCTTACTTCATTCAATCTAAACAGAAATAAAACGACTGTGAGGACGACACCTTGACTCTACTTTTATTAAATTATACATAATTAAAAGTAAAACTGTAAATATTGCAGTGTCTATTTTACACATTTAGCTCATTAGTCGGGTACTTCGAAGTGTGCAACCATCGAACTGAAACATGGAGGTAGTTTTACAAATTCCTAAAAGCATCAATAGCACCATGCAGCTGTTTACCTCTCTGTAAATAGTTTAAAATGACAGAAGGTCAGTTTGCAGCGTGTTTATCCACTGATCTGAAGCAAAAGACGAAGTTTAAATCTGTCACTGGACAATCGTTGTAGGAGTGAAGACGTTTCTCTGCTCGTCCAAGTCTCTTCTTCAGCTCTGGTCAGATGCTGGTGACACCGACTTAAATCTATCTGCAGGAGGAGCTAACGACACTGAAACTGTAAACATCTATTGTCTCCAGTTTCAGAGCGTTACACTGGAGAAACTAAACAGCTACTCCACAAGAGGATGTATCAACACCGACGTGAGAGCTGCTCTGGACCCCAGTCCGCCGTGCATCTACATCTCAAAGACACTACTACCACTCCTCTGAAGATAGAGAAGTTCAGATCTGAGCTGGTCTGAGAGGGGAGAGTAAAGAAGATATTTTGTTAGGAAAGAGAATCCTTCCTTAAACAGGAGCTTGAGACATAACTTCTCCTCCGTCTATAACTCCATCCTCAGACCCAGAACAATATCAGGGTCGTTAAGGGCTGAATAGGGTAGGGTAGCTCCAGCTGAAACTAGAGACAGTAGATCTGACCAGAACTGAAAAAAGAGACTTGGATGAGCAGAAAAACGTCTTGATTCCTACCACGAGGAGTCCAGTGACAGATTTAAACATTTCCTGTGGATCAGACCTGGACGACTGAGGGACACAGATATCATGGATCTGAAGGTTCTGCTCTCAACATAAACGTCACTGGTAGAGCCGTCACATCAGTTCCAGCTTCCAGCGTCTGTGTCCACCGGTGTGTGATGTGTGAGTGGGCGGTTTCTTGATGCCTTGAAGGTGGGAAACTCGTATAAAAATGTGACCACTGACCATTTTCCATACGTCTTTTGTAAAGGCCATTCACACAACAGCAAACGATACAACATCCTTCATTATGTGTTCAACTGTGCGGTCGGCAGCGTTCCCTCCTGACCAAACAGTCTTCTACAGCACCCCGCGCTCTTGTTATTGCATCATTATTTAGCACCAGGCTTCCAGTGCAGACCAGTGGGACAACTGCAGCTACATTTATTTCAATAAGAGACAAAAATACTTTGCTTTTTGCAGGAAGTGAACAACAATAGCATTTTGTCACCACGGCCCTAAACTGAACTGAGACTGAACATAAATATACAAGATGGTTAAATGCCTCAAAGTATTTCCATCAAATAAACAAGATAAAAACATTTATAGAGCGATAGTTTCCATAGAAAGCAGCTGACTCCGGCGGTGAATTAATTTAACAATGTTTACTCTGGCCCAAAAGTCACTGACAGCTGAAAAAAACTCATAACTCTTTTGTTTCTAAATATTTTTATTTTATTTTTCCAGAGCATTTAGAACGACTCTTCCCACATTAATCTGAGCAAATCCAGCACCGAGGAACGAACCCTCATTGTACAGTGGGACTTTGAGTCACATGGGTCAAATTCACAAACCCAGCGGTGTTACCGTCCACATTTTAATACCAGAGATGCCCCAAGAGTAAATGCCATTAAAGGAATAATAAGTGTTTTTCACAGACAGGGGGCAGTATGTGATCTCCACAGACCTGACTCGTCCTGATTTCTTCCTGTGGGTCTATCTTAAAGAAAAGGTGTTTGTGAATAAACCTCAGACAATAAACCACTTCAAACGAGGATCAAATAAGAGACATAAGCCGGAAATGCTTCAAATGTTATGCAGTGATAAGTTCAAGTATAAGTGAACAATTATAACCGTATATATTGCCAAAAATCTGGGAAGGTTCAGTTTATCTCCTGCTGAAATTTGGTGAGTTTAACTTAAGAATTAAAGGAGCTACTGAAGATTTAAAAGTGTCAGTGACTTTTGGGCCACACTGTATAAACAACTGCACTATTCATGAGGATCACTGCTGAACACATCCTTTAAAAATCAAAAATTAAGAGTCCTATCCAAGTTTGCACAAGTTTAGCTCAATTATTTTCAATCCTGATTTATATTTAAAGCCATAAAATCCTCTAAAGTGTTGCTATGCGTCTTCAAGTTTACAGTTTGTGAAACATATTGTAAATTTCACCTTGTGTTGTTTGATTATTAGTGGAAAAGCCTCGATCGATCTTTGTTTTAAGTTGAAAAATCACCTCATATGGACGTATTAGCACCACGGTACATAACCTGCCAACAAGTGCGTGATTCTATTGATTTCCTGACTCCGCTGAGAGCTGTAAAGTTTATACATTTCTAAAACCTGCTTGGCCTCATTTTACCCCATTGTCTTTTACTGCCCATAAAGAAAATAGCTGTAATAACAGTTAGCTCCTGGTGCGATTTCTATTGATCTATTTGCACCATTTAGAAAACACACAAACACACACTTTGTCTATAAAACACTATGTATATCGACAGTAATACGCTTTATCGTGACTCTTTTTCCCTCTGTCCACAGCCATGTTGCCCCAGCACAACTGAAATTAAACACTTTTTGCCATTTTACCATTTTTCCACAGCTCGATCTCTTAATAAAACATCAATAAAACATGAGACAGCGAGAGGAAAGGTTAAAGCAGTTTCCAAAAAGTTCAAAACAAAACACGCTCAACTCAGCTCAGACACGTACAGAGATGTTTGGACTGTGGCACTTTTCTAGATCGTCAAAATGTTATTCAGATTTGGGAGCAAGTGTCACCAATTACACTTAAGTCTTATTTGCGTTGTGGATTTATAAGGACACGGTGATGATCTGTGATGCTGTGAACACAGATTAAGATGTTAGGGAAGCAAACTGGGCCTGAAAAATGTATTAAGTGAGCAACTAAATCTGTGTTTTCAATGCAAAAAAAAAAAACCAGTATACGACGCCTCAAGCTCCTCTGCACCAGAAAAAGCAGAGTTCTCAGGATTTGTGCTGTATTCAAACGCAGATTTATGGAGTTGAAGGACAGTCCCAGAGAGAAGCACTCGCTGAGGACTGCATTACTCCTGCTGCGTGACCAGGAAAAACCTCCACGAAGGATCCTCACACGTGCCCCAGTGCCAAACAAAACATGCAGATTAAAACGTGTTTAAATGTGCATGTGGTGATAGTCGGTGAGCGCTCAAAACTGATGCCGTCGTAAAATTGAGGCTGTTCTTAATCTAAAGCCGGAGAGCGCGACAGGCAGAGGTAGCAAGCAGAAGAAAAGTGGGTCAAAGCAAAAGCATCATCAAGAAAAAAGAAGCTCGTGTTTGCTCTGAGGTTATAATCTATGACACATGTGGATCATTCTGTTATAATTAGCACATTTTAAATCACAGCACTCCTCTAAAACAGCGTAATGAAGGAAACGACGAGTCCACAGACCGTCCACAGGTCCCAGAGGGAGCCGACGTCGACATAAACGTCATAAAAGAGTCAGGACCCGATGGACAGCTGCACATCACGTTAGCGAGCAGCAGATTTTTTTTTATTGTACCAAAATGCAGCCGAGTGTCTGGGATGAGAATCAGCTCCTCCAAATCCAAGGCCATGGTTCTGGACCAGAGAAAAGGTGGCGCCCTCTACAGGTGGGTGTGAGTCCTTGTCTGAAGTGGAGGAGTTCAAGTATCTCGGGGTTTTTGTTCTCGAGTGAGGGAAGGATGGAGCGTGAGATTGACAGTTGGATCAGCGTCTGCAGTGATGTGTCACCGTGAGATTGACAGTTGGATCAGCGTCTGCAGTGATGTGTCGCTGTATCGTCTGTTGTGGTGAAGAAGGAGCTGAGTCCAAAGGTAAAGCTCTCGATGTACGTCAGTCTATGTTCATCTCACCCTATGGTCATGACTCTGGGTAATGACCGAAAGGACAAGATCACAGATACAAGCGGCTCAAATGAGTTTCCTCCGCAGAGTGGCTGGACGCTCCCTTAGAGACAGGGTGAGGGCTCAGTCACATGGGAGGAGCTCGGAGTAGAGCCACTGCTCCTCCACGTCGAGAGGAACCAGCTGAGGCTCGGGCATCTGCTCAGGATGCCTCCTGGACGCCTCCATAGGGAGATGTTTCAGCCATGTCCCATCGGAAGGAGGCACCGGGGAAGACCCAGGACACACTGACATACAGACTATGTCTCTCTGGTCTGGGAACGCCTGAGGTCCCACCGGAGGAGCTGGAGGACGTGTCTGGGGTGAGGGAAGTCCCTGTTTAGACTGCTGCCCCCACGACCCAGCCCCGGATAAGCGGAAGAACATGGATGGATGGATGGATGTCCTAAAATGATAAGACTGAATCCTATGAGTATCTCCAGCTAAGAAAATGAAACTGGAGAATAAAGTAAGAACAGAGCAGAGTTAGAGATTTGCAGGTTCACTTCTAACCCGGGTTGGATCAGGCTACAAAAAAATGTTTTATAAATGTTTTGTGGGTTTGGGTGGGTAAGTTTTTCACAGAAGAAAACGATGTAGACTATTATGACTAAAGCCTATTAAATATTTGAAAACAAACTAATATTCATGCACATTGGTCTGATTTTGTTTGATAATGAAGTTTACATAAGCACATAACCGACACAATTAACTTATGACCCGACGCCACCGCAGAGCGCCCCCTATAAGTGGAATTGTGCACCACCCACAAGCACTCCATCAGCCCGTCACAACCTTCTGCCAAAAAACAAGCGATTTAGAGGAAGATGAGGAATTATTTTGTTTTGAAAGAAAACTGCAGCTGGTTTGTCATACTGACGGATCCATTCACATTATGTCTGTTTTCAAGAGCGTTTTTCACTAAAATAAAGTGCATTTATTGACAGATTTTTACAGTGGTTACAAGTTGGAAACAAGCCCGAACTTTACAATGAAAATGGGAGTTGATCAGTAACATGGCGTTTTGATAATAAGTGATAAAAATTGGTCAAATATGCACGAAATACTCCAAATACAACAAAAAAAAGTCGATTTTGCATGATAAATCTGCATTAAATGGATCTGCATCTCAAAATATCTGCCTTAAACTAATATATTGTTTTGAATCCTTCCATTTTTCATGTGGCTGAATTGCTGCAGGACTACACTGAATGAATAAGCTTAAAGATTGTTTTTTGTGGCTTTTCTCCCTTGGCTCCAGGTTTTCTTTGCCATTTTCAGAAATAATACATGAACAGAACAAAGCAAAGGTCACCATGGCTGCGCACGTCTCTGCCTCAGTCCATCACGAAACACAAATCACACAAGTCAAGATCAGAGTTACTGCAAAACTAAAATCTACATATGATACTTCTTTTCTTTGAGATGCAAAAATAACAAGGTCAGCAGTGAAAAAGGTTGTTAAAAGTGTAACGTCTGTCCAACACTGACTGATTTGCATAACTCATTAACCCATTAGATAAACCAATAAGTACGTTTAATGCCTCAAAACAGTGTCGGGTGGAACAGGTCCAACGAGGCGGATATTAAAACGTTTTTTTTTCTCCCTCCATTCGTCAGGACGAGGGTGAGTGGCAGGAAATTATGGCGGAGAGCAGGAAAGTCATTTAGTAAATTGTCTAAACCCAAAATCTGCAAAGCCACGAGAAATCCTTTACCACGAGCCGGTAAATTATGGAATTACGTCCACCTAAGCTACTTGGAGTATTTAAATCTGCGTTTTCCTCTGCACACTGTAAAGGTGTGTTCATTTAGCAAGAGTAATAGCCTGTGGTTGTCCTTTCGTCTCCGAAGGCCCAGTTTCCAGTGCACTTAAAGTTAATCTTGTTACATTCTTCTTGTTAGCTCCAGCCATTAAAGCCAACTTTTATTACACACTTAGAAGTTTTGGTGAAAAAGCCTTGGCTCTTGTAAGTAAATTGCATTTGGACATTAAACGGACGGTAACAAATTGCTGGAAAAAGCGCGGCACATAGCTCAGTAAAAGTACGTCGTAAATGGTTAACTTTACTGCAGTAGATAAGGAGCAGTCAATATTATTAAAAGTGGGAGACGTAAAGCCTGGTTAATTTAATGTTGAGCTGGTGGGAGACGTGGTCCGCTTCCACATTAAAGTACTTCAGGAAATCATGATTTATTATGATTATTATTAAGGTTATTAGTAGTATATTGTATATTTGGCTGGAGAGAGGATATGTTTGCTCTTTACACCACTGCGTCGTATAAATCAGGCTGCAGTGCTACAGCTTTAATCACGCAGCAGAGTTTTCTTTTTATCTGAATCGTGCTTCTGGTTTACAGCTGATCTTCTTTGTCTTGAAGACTTTAGTCAAGCACGTGACAACTGTTCATCCTCATTTCTGAAGGATTTATGTGAACTTTCTAAAACTTTACATTGTAGAGACTGCAGCTCACTGTCATGATCCCTGTTTTGTTCCTGCCTCGTGTCTGAGCCTGGAGCTGGGCGGAGTTCTCTGCTCCTCCCGTGCTCACCTGGGGACAACTTTAAACAGCTGCACCTGGGGGAGGATAAGAGGAGCCAGGACTCTACACTCGGGGTCAGATTGTCTGTCTACGTGCCTGATCATCTGCTTGTCTTCATGTTCACATCCTGCTCCTTGGACCAGCTCAGCGCCTCCCGCCTCTGACCCTGTTTCTCTGCACCGGTCTTGTTCTCCTCGTCTTTGTCTCTGCACTCTCGTCTCACCCCTGGACCCTGGCTTGCACCTCGCTCCCGATTCACCGTGAGATCCACCGTCATTTGCTGATCTTGTTCACCTTTGCAAATAAACACTGTAAACTCCTCCCCGAGTTCTGTATCTTTGGTCCCTCTCACCTGAACATTACGACAGACCTGAGTCCAGAGCTGTGGCACAGTGTAGAGGAGGTGCAGAGGAGGTGCAGAGGAGGTGCTGCAGTGGTTTTAATGGAATAAAGTACTGTGAGTACACTGTGCATATGAACATCTAAATAATTCAGCTGCTCATAGATTCCTTGCTGTTTGCTGTCAGTATGTACTGCAGGGCTGAATTCTTTCAGTCACTTCATCGACTACTAACAAACTTATTATTAGTCTAATAATTATTTATATTGGATTATACGAATTGAAGAGCAGAAAAGAGAAGAAGCATGTGATGAGTTTAATCTGCCGTGTTACTTCTCTGTGGACATAGTTGTATTTGCGTGAGCTTTTGGCCGATCCTCGTCCTCTTTTAGGAGATTAATTGATGCACATCATGTCTTTAGTTGACAAAGAGTTTCTTTAGTCGTCCACGGTCGTGCTGTGTTGCGGTTTTAGTCGTTGACCTATCATCATCACCACCTCTCCCTATGCCGCTTCAGTGATGTATGGACCGACTGCTCCTGCCTCCTCCAGACACACGGGGCTGTTATTTGTGCTGTGTCCCAGAGGAGAGGCTCACACACAAACACACTCACACACTCACACACTCTGCTCCTGCCGAGACTCTGAGGACTGTGGGACTCTGAGGGGGACAAATATCACTGAGCACTGAGGAGGTACGGCTCACACACAAGAGGAACCCCAGAACATCACCCACAGTGGGAAAAAAAAGAGGTTTTAAGTCAGATTTCACGATGCCGACGGTAACACGACAAGAACAGGTTCTAAGTGGCAGGACACTTTGAAAAACGTGGTATGGTCTGTGTTTTATTTGGACAGGGACAGTGCACGACGTTACACTGACCTTAAAAAAACACGAAAAATGTTTGGTGTCAAGTTATAGCAAAAATACTAATGTCCATGTGTCGTCTCTGGACAGACTGATGTTCAGTAAGAAGAACAGTTTGGTGAAGGTGGTGAAAGATCTGCAACTCGCCTGAAAATACGACATTTATAAAAACATACAATTCACACACACACAGTCAATTTCAGATACACAAATCCTCTTTCTTTCATTCACTGATCGGTGCAACTCGCTTAGATTTTAGCCATTTTTTTGTCACATGTGCAAACTTTTGAAAACGTGTGCATGTTCTAAAGGTAATGTGACGTTTGTAAATTCAACCCAAAGCTACAAAACCAACATTTAACGACTAAAACAAACATAAAAGCTCACGTGGGAACATTTTGGACGACATATTGAAGAGACTCTGTGGTAGACGTCCTTCTCTGTTCTAAAATGTGCCAGTTTGACCGATCCCAGGACGTCCTGTCCCACAGCGGGAGACCACAGAGCAGCACGAGGCTCCTTCTTACCATCTAAAACACTCAATAGTGATATTATTAACAGACCTCTCGGAAGCTTAGCCATTCTTTCATCGTTTTAACAAAGACTAGAATCAGTAGGAAGTTAATTATGGGATTTTATTATAGTGTTAGAGAGCTCCCTGCTGCTCTGTGGAGAGTCACTGCTCTGCTGCTCCCCAAGAACATGGCTTTCCTCCTTTTATCGCACGAACATGCACGAGTCTGTGGACTGTGGGCTGTTCTCACCTTCACGGTTAAGTCACGGTTCAGAGACAGATCAGAGCAAAGGCAGAGTGCAGCTCTTTACTCAGAGGATTAAGGATAGTTTAGAACGGGAGTGCACGCAGTTACAATCATTTTAGGACTATAGAGCCACCTGAGTAAAAGCCGCACCAGCTGAATTTATAAGAAAATCAATTTTGTACAAATATAAGCCGCACCTGAAAATAAGCCGCAGAAAGACAGAACTGTACACGGAAGTTTTTTTGTTCATTTTAACTGAAGACATGTTTTTTTCTGTGCTTGAAAATCGGCAGCACGGCACCAACACGAGATGAACACACCTGCATGTTCAGAAAATAAAACTGCACCAACACGAGCCGTCTGCTTTTATTTCCTCTGAAGCTTTTCTTGTCTTTTTACATTGACTAAGAGGCTGTGTTCTTGATGCGCAAAATGACGGTTCAAAATCAAAACTAGTGTATTCTTCAGTGCATAATCTTTCCCCACGGCTGTCACACTTTTGCATTCACTGGTAGAGAGCGCCCCCCGGTGGACATTAGCCAGTAAAATCCATATATAAGCCGCACCGTTGTATAAGCCGCAGGGGAAAAAAGTAGCGGCTTATAGTCTGAAATTGACGGTAATATGACTTTTCTCGAGCTGTTTTTCACTAATGTTCCTTTTTGATCGTCTTTTACGTGTTCAATAGTCGATCCCTCAACCTGAAGAAGAACATTGAGACAAGCAGGAGGCAGAACCTTCACCAGAGAAGTTACAAGTCTGTGGAGAGACACGTTCCCGTCACGACACAGGAGCAAGTTTGTTTTTTTTACACAGAGACAAAACAACTTTCCTGACACTGCCAAAGTTTCATCTGTCGTGTGTGATCTTAATAAGCCGTCGTTACCTTCGGCCTAATTCATAATATCACGTATAAAAGCGTGACATTTTGATTGCGCACTTCACTGATTTGTTGCCAGCAGCTGATTAACTCTGACAGTGTTTAATGATGAGCAGAGCATCATTAGCACAGGGACATTTTGTTTTGTTCTTTATTGACCTCCTCCTCATTAGAGTCTGTCAGACGGTAAACAGGCTCTGATCAACACCGAGAACTAGTGACGCACCTTCACGTCGATGCAGCAGGTAAAGCTGCACTACGGGACTTTTCTGGTGGATGGTCGGCCACCTGCTTCTTCTTGTGAAAATGTCACTGCTTTACCTGGAGAGTTGGTATGGAATAAACCTGCATTTTTGTGTTAATTTATCCAATTACAGACGTTTGCATTGCCAAAAAATACTTTTGCATTTTGATCTCCCTGGAAACTTCCATGTTTTATCTCATTTTGTGGAGCATTTCTGGCAAAACAACATCACCGTGGAGAGAAAACGCACAGTACACCTTTAAAAAACAAACATTAACACACATTTTTAGGATTCAAACCCTATTTGTTCCGCCATTTGTTTTTAATAATCCAATCTCTCCAACAATAATCAATATTATTGTTCAGTATATGAAGCTGGAACAATATTTTTTGGGGTCAGTATTTATCGTGTATAAATTTTCTTTGCACTACTGGGACATTTTAGGTCATTTTTTGGTTCTATGATCAGATTTAAGCTGTAAATGTTGAATAAATCACTTCTATGACTCACTATAGACACAAACTAAGCACTAAAGTGGCTCATTTGGCCTTTTCTCTCAGCTCATGGTTTATTAACAGTATTTGTTCTGCCCCTAGTGGACACAGATATGTTTAGTTAATGTGTTTTGTCTGTTCAGAGCTTCCGTAGCTGCTGTATTGTTTCAGACTTGAACAGTTTGATTCTTGTTGGGTGTGTTTGTCGCTGTCGTTTGACGTCGTGTACATATCCGTCTGTGAGTGTTGAGTGTTTAGAACTCGTCGGCTCTGTGGACTCGTCTGGGGCACTTTGGGTTAATTGTTGTATATTTTCGCTGAAGTGAACGACGCTAGTGACGCTCACGTGTCTATGGAGTTTTACATTGATGTTAGCTTGATGCTAATGGTCGGTTTTGTGCACGTTTTCGCTCGTTATAGCTGCTTTTGTGCTGGTGTTGTGCTGTGTTTTAATAAGCTGCTGTGTGTTTTGTGTAGCTCTGCATGGTTTTTGTTTGTAGTAATGTGTAAGCGTGATTTTGTATTTTCTTGTGTTACACTTTTACAAAATCCACTCCATTAAAAGGTGTAACACAGCGAGACGTTTATTGAAGGAGTTTTTCACTATTTGTGGAGCTAGTTCATAAACACTAGTGGAGGCAGAATAATATTTTACTTGTAGAATCGTTTTTTGGGGTAATCCTTTTTAAGGTTATTGTGTCAGTGGCAGAAAGTCGTTTCAAAATGATCGTTTATCGTCTGTTTCTTTATCAAAACACTGCACTTCAGACGTTATCGTGACAGGATTATTCAGCTAATCGATTAATCTAGTGGTTATTCTTTTGATGAACTGATTAGTCGTTTAGTTTTCAAAAGGCTGTGAATATGAGGTTTGTCCTGAACTGCACCGAGGTAAATCTGAAGTGACGCTGCTTGGGGACGTCCTGGTGGCTCCTACAGACGAAAAACACGACATTTACATCCTCCCATATATAGAAAACATGTCATTTGTATGTAAATCCTGATCCGTGTGAGTCAGAAAGCCTCTTCCCTGAGCTGTGACATGTTCAGGAGCCGTGAACGATTATTCCGTGACTAAAACAGGTGACAGTTGTGATGAATCTATAAATTTGTGGCAGCTCTAAGCTAATCCACTTCATTTCTGGCACTTTTCATAAAAAGGCCGTTTGCAGAGCGCTCGTGTCCTCCTTGTTAATTGTGAGCCCGGTGTAATCGCTGGAGGTGTGTGACGGAGCGGAGGGGAGCTGCTCAGAGCTAGATCATCAATTCAAAGTGAAAATGTTTCTCATCGCGCTCACATCAGCGTGAATGGGTTTTTAGACTTATGGCAGAGCAGACGGCAGCTGATGTACGAGGCTTTTCAGGCGGCGCTAGGTCAGTCTGATGGAGCTCTGTATCGGCTTTAGTTAAACGACAGCGTGACAGGCTCTGATGCGTCTATAGCATGTCATTTATAGTTTGTCAGCGAGATGCAGAGTTTTAGAAACGAGTTACTATCGAATACTGACGCCGCTTACACCATAAATACCACATATTTAGAGAACCAGCCAACGCACTGATGTATTAGCACCGACTTGGACAGTGGACCCAGGCAGACTCATCATAATGGAAGCTGCAGAATAATGTTTAACAGGGAGCGGACG
Organism: Periophthalmus modestus; assembly: GCA_019594935.1. NCBI lineage: Eukaryota > Metazoa > Chordata > Actinopteri > Gobiiformes > Gobiidae > Periophthalmus > Periophthalmus modestus. The sequence continues at coordinate 301,815 of JAIEZT010000073.1, read as the reverse complement.
CTTAGCAACACTGTCAATCAAACCAGTTGCTAACGCTAACAGGAGCGACGTCGGGGAAAGAAGGACCTGATGTGTCTGTTATTAATGTTCATATGTTGATTTACAGACAATAAATACCCCAGGATCATGTAGAGGGTTAATACTAACATTTAAGACCAACATGAGTCTGACAGCAGCAGCTACAGAGAGAGGGGGCAATTTTAAAAAAGCAAAAAATAAACTCGAAATAATAAAAAATAAAAAATTAAATAAAACATTGAAAATAATAATAAAAATACTCAAAATAACAAAAATAAAATGAAATAAAATAAAAAATAATAATAATAATAAATTTAAAAAAAATTAAAATAACAAAGAAATAAAAAAATATATTTTTAAAATAGCAAACAGGAAAAAACCCACAAAATAACAACAAAAAAAAAATAATAATAAAATAAAATAAAAACAGGATCATGTAGAGGGTTAATACAAATATTTAAGACCAAAATGAGTCTGACAGCAGCAGGTACAGAGAGAGGACAATGTTTTGCAAAAAAAAAAAAACTTAAAATAAAAAAAATAAAAATATATATATATATTTTTTTTTAAATAACAAACAAAAAAAAACCCCTCAAACTAACTCAAAAAACCCTCAAAATAACAAATAAATAAATCAATTTTTGAAATAAACAAGAAAAAAACCTCAAAATAACAAAAAATAAAATTAAATAAATAAACTCAAAATAACAAAAAGACAATAACAAAATAAACTCAAAATAACAAAAAAACAGAAAGGAAAGAAAGAAAATTAAAAGAATAAACTACAAAAAAGGAACCCCAGGATCATGTAGAGTGTTAATAAAAACATTTAAGAGCAGAATGAGTCTTTTTTACTTGTATTGCTATATATTGTCATCTATCTGTTTGACCTAATTCCTAAATCCTATTGATATGTAATGTTGTCGTTCTCTTTAACCTAATTTTTGTGATACTGTCTGTCTACACCATGTCATTTATAGTTTGTCAGTGAGATGTCGAGTTTTAGAAACGAGTTACTATCAAATACAGACGCCACTTACACCATAAATACCACATATTTAGAGAACCAGCCAACGCACTGATGTATTAGCACCGACTTGGACACTGGACCCAGATTCATAATGGAAGCTGCAGAATAATGTGCCACAGTCGGGTTAAACTTGAGGAAAATGACCTTAACCCTCATTCAAATCGTTACATAACACAAGCTAAACTGACAAATCCTCATTTTAGCCACATTTACTGGACACTGCTTCCGTCCTATTGTTTTTCTGACAAACACATGAATATGCAGAGCTTCCCACTGACAATTGTGTGTTCTGAGTGATTCAGATGTGGGCAGAAGATACGAGCCATCCATCATCCACACAGTTTAACCAAAACAACGCCGGAAAAAGAGCGAGAAAAAAAACACGAGCTGCACATAAACGCTGAGAACTACAGCTCAAACTGCGTCCTTCTGCGGCGGGACGTCACAGACAGATGTGTCGTTCACAGTGACGATGTTTACATGCACCAAAACTGCAAAATCTATAATATTAAAACAGAAAATGAACAAGAAGAAGAAGAAGACATTGTAGTTGAATTAACTAAATGGACACAAACAGATAGATCCAACAGACTGTGCAGGAAATAATGCGACGTAGGTTTGTTTTCACACAAACATCATGTAGAGTTAACCACAAACTGTGTAAAGAAGTGGTTCGGCTCCAAATGAAGCTCATCCAGACTTGAGCAGGTAAAGAGGCTAATCTGGAGCCAAGTCCCATATTTAGAACCCGACATGAGTATCATAGGAACCGTCCTTTTATATATACAGTGTATGCTAGCAGGTTAGCCATGTCCACTTTTATATATACAGTGTATGCTAGTAGGTTAGCTATGTCCTTTTATATATACAGTGTATGCTAGCAGATTAGCTATGTCCACTCATATATACAGTGTATGCTAGCAGGTTAGCCATGTCTACTTATATATACAGTGTATGCTAGCAGGTTAGCTATGTCCATTTATATATACAGTGTATGCTAGCAGGTTAGCTATGTCCACTTACATATACAGTGTATGCTAGCAGGTTAGCTATGTCCACTTATATATACAGTGTATGCTAGCAGGTTAGCTATGTCCACTTACATATACAGTGTATGCTAGCAGGTTAGCTATGTCCACTTATATATACAGCAGTGGCGGGCCGTGTATTTCACACCTAGGCCTTCAGTAGTCCTCCGTCTGAATCAGTCCAACCCTCAATAACTATTTTATGGCCATAAAACTTTTACGACACACACACAAAAAAAAGCATCAATAATAACCTCATAAAATTGCAATATTATTTAGGAATATAGCCAAATTTTACTCACCAAAAATCCGTTTTATTTGTACACAAAATCCATCCTCCTTTCTTTCCTCAAGAAGATTTCAATTACTCGTACAGATTATCCGTGCGTTTCAGTTCCATCAAGAAGTCCTTTTCTATCGCCATCGAAACTAATGCTGAAAGTCGAGCCCTGTCTGTCCGCGAGGGTCTTGCGGTTGACTCTTCGTGGCTCGGAGCCTGCACCGTGTTCAGTGGCCTCGTAGATTTCCTCGTATCGGCTCCTCTCTCGTTCAACTGTGTCACAAAACTCCTTTACCCTTGCCAGACAAAACTGTACATCCAGTTTTTTGTCCTGTAGTATTGAAAAGAGCACGTCTGAATGCTCAAAAATGCCATTAAATGTGTGAAGCAAAAAACAAAACTCAAAATCATCCAGACGTGATGCAGATGCCCCGTGTCCCAATTCTCCACATGCACAGGTCAATGTGCTGTTCGAGGTGCAGGTCGAAGTATCCCACCGACTTAAATACGTCGTTCAACCGGCGTATTTAAGGGCACTTTGGTGATTTTTTGATGAATTGAGACACGGCCGCAGTTTGCTCGCTCTGGCTCGTTCACTCTCTCACTGTCCAATCACAGGCTGTGAAAACGCTGACGTCTCCGTGCGCTGCTAGAAGGCCTCGGTGTCGCCAACTCTAAATCTGATTGGTTAAAGCAACAGTTTTACCGACACTTATTTTGTGCTACGGGGCCCGCAGAACTGATTATGAAGCCTCCAGGTAGATTTCTGACCCTGGCAACAAATAATGGCTGAAATGTGATTGGTTAAATGCATAAATATGAAAACACATCTGGAAGCAGCGCAACCAGGGGAAAAGCAATGAAAGGAAGCTGACAGACAATTTGGAATTATTTAATAAGTATTCATGGACAAAGTATAATTAACATCAGTCTTTGATTCAGATATGTTTTTAGGCCAGCAGAGAAGACCTTGCAGGCCCTGACGGTCCACCACTGATATACAGTGTATGCTAGCAGATTAGCTATGTCCACTTACATATACAGTGTATGCTAGCAGGTTAGCTATGTCCTTTTATATATACAGTGTATGCTAGTAGGTTAGCGATGTCCACTTATATATACAGTGTATGCTAGCAGGTTAGCTATGTCCACTTAAATATACAGTGTATGCTAGCAGGTTAGCTATGTCCATTTATATATAGAGTCTTTTATCTGCAGAGTTAAACATGTGACGCCGCTGCAGCACTAAACATTCACCTGATCTACGACATAAACAGCCATAACACATTTTAAATATTTCAACATACGCTCTTGTTAAGTGTGTGTATATAATTTATAAAGCTGGATAGTTCAGTTCACATCAGCAGACGCTCCCACACGCCGCCCGTCTCAATTGTTTGTGTTTAATACTGAATAAAGGTCAGCCCTTAACCTTTTAAAGAGGCACAGACGCTGCACAAAAGCCTGATCCCGGTTATCCCGATCGAATCCGAGACGTCTGATATGAAAGGCCTCACAGAGATTACAGGTGTCCTTCAGATATATATACTCCACAGTGGAATAGTATGAGCGTTTCTTTTGTTATATAACACACGTCTGTATTTATAATGTGTTGAGATACTTATGAGAGCAATAAATGAGCAATAAATCTGCGCTCTTATAGTCTCTATCTGTGCTCAGGAGGCCTACGGTGTCTGAAAAAATGGAAAATGGCAAAACTCGTTACATTAAACTAATTTTTTGTTCCAGTTTTTATCCTAATAAACAAAATATTGGACCAAACTGTTAGATTAAGACATTTAAAGGGCCGGTGTTGCACTATTTTCTGAGCTTATGTTGTTTCCTGATCAAAAACAGACCTGGAGTTGTGTTTTGTTTCATTCACACAAACTTGCAGATGTAAACGCTCTGTTCCACCTTGTGATGTCATCAAGTGGTGATACAGGAAGTGCTCCACTGTGTTTTTAAACTCCACACACCTTCATTTCTTGAATCATTTGGATCATTTCAGACCTGGATTTGCTCCAATCTCTACGGAACTAAAGCTAAAAGGAGATGTTCACTTGACAACTACCACTTCATGACATCACAAGGTGAAACTGAGCATTTTGAGCTTTGGACTAATGATGCAGGATAACTCAAACATGTGTGAATGAAACAAAACACAACTCTGTCTGTTATTGAGGAGGAAACAGAGTTAGAATATGGATAAAAGCTCACAAGAATGAATTTAGTGTAAAATAGGAGCTTTAAAACACTTTTTGTCATGGCTCGGTGTAGAGTGGAGGAAGTACATATGAAATTGAAATTGTTGCACATAAATATGAATTATAACTGGTAGAACTGGCAAAGAGCATGTGGGATGAAGTCATGATGAAGTAGCACAGAAACAGCCTGAACCTGCGCGGCGTGATCAGCCTGTGACTGTAAACTGTTTTCAAACCTTTGATTCTCGGAGTAGGTAAAACCACCGTGGGCTAGAAACATGAAAGAGGCAGTACAGCGGAGTGGATCTGTCAGTACTTCCTCCTGCCGCTGTGTAAACTGCAGGTCCGGAGGGTAAGTGACACCTGACATGTTGTTGTTTTATCCCTTTTGTCTTTCTTCAAACACAAACATTTGTCAGACACATGTGAAGGCGTCTTTGAACAACATGAAGCACGGCCTCCACTACAGCCCCGTTTATCTGCCTCACTCACTCGACTCACTCGACTCACTCACTCACTCGCCTCACTCGACTCACTCGACTCACTCGACTCACTCGACTCACTCGACTCACTCACTCACTCCTCGCCTCACTCACTCTCACTCACTCACTCGACTCACTCGACCTCACTCTCACTCTCACTCACTCACTCTCACTCACTCACTCACTCGACTCACTCACTCGCCTCACTCACTCGCCTCACTCACTCGACTCACTCACTCGCCTCACTCACTCACTCGCCTCACTCACTCACTCGACTCCTCACTCACTCACTCGCCTCACGCACTCGCCTCACTCACTCGCCTCACGCACTCGCCTCACTCACTCGCCTCACTCACTCACTCGCCTCACTCACTCACTCGACTCACTCACTCGCCTCACTCACTCACTCGCCTCACTCACTCGCCTCACTCACTCGCCTCACTCACTCGCCTCACTCACTCGCCTCACTCACTCGACTCACTCACTCACTCACTCTCCTCACTCACTCACTCACTCACTCACTCACTCTCACTCACTCGCCTCACTCACTCACTCACTCGCCTCACTCACTCACTCACTCACTCGCCTCACTCACTCACTCGCCTCACTCACTCACTCGCCTCACTCACTCGCCTCACGCACTCGCCTCACTCACTCGCCTCACGCACTCGCCTCACTCACTCGCCTCACTCACTCACTCACTCGCCTCACTCACTCACTCGACTCACTCACTCGCCTCACTCACTCGCCTCACTCACTCACTCGACTCACTCACTCGCCTCACTCACTCGCCTCACTCACTCGCCTCACTCACTCACTCACTCACTCACTCACTCACGCGCCTCACTCACTCACTCGCCTCACTCACTCGCCTCACTCACTCACTCGCCTCACTCACTCACTCACTCGACTCACTCACTCGCCTCACTCACTCACTCGACTCACTCACTCGCCTCACTCACTCTCCTCACTCACTCACTCGACTCACTCACTCGAGTACAGGGCCTCACAGTGATAAAAGTACTGTGAGTAAGAAGACGTCACTATAATATCTGAGCCGACTTTAAAAAGTAATAATGTGTAACTTTCTGCACGACTCTGTGGAAACAGAAAGTTAAAGTCGTACCGAAGATAAAACCGAAGCTTCTCCGCGGAGACGGATCAGTTTTATGCCATAATGTGGAATATTATCACCAAAGGAAAAACATTTCCATGGAAACAAGCAGCAGGAGCCTCTCGTCCAGGGCCAAGAGGAGGCTCCTTCGTGGAGATAAAACCCCCTCACAACCAGGACGCAGCTTTTTCCAGAGCCATAAACTCCATAATGAGAAAAAACAAACACAACATTTTAAGCCTATTTTTGGTGAAAAAGTTACATACTGTGGCTTTAAGTGCACTAAACTGAGCTGCAACATCAAACTCGTCTTCACTTTCTGCTCAGTGACTTCCTCCTGCTACATTTCTCCACAGAAACTCACATTTGGACTAAAACAAAATATGGGTAAAAACTTTGAGCCTCTCGGCAAACTCCAAAATCCAGCCTGAGGCCAGAGCAGGTGCAACGCCACAATCCAGCCCCGAGATCTGGGAGAAAGAGGAAAACTCCCGTCTTTGGCACAAACAACGAAAAACACAGCTGTGCCCAAAGAGGAAAAAGAAAGTCTGCAAATCTGAGTCTCCGGAAACAAGAAACTGCAAAAATATGATGTTAATATGTTCACTGGGCTGAGAAATGTTTCCTTAGCTACAAAAAGCCATTTATTATGCTGTAAATGTCAGTGTGGCGTCTTAAATAATAGATAAATGTGACGCAGGGAGGACACGGAGATGCAAACGCTGGTTAAAACGCACTTAATGCTAAACCAATTAAGAGAAGCTTATTCACTTTAACTGTGACAGGCCATTAATCATGTTCTACACAAACGCGACTGTGGCATTTACAGTCAGCGAAACCAGTCCGGAAAAAACAGTTTTATGCATGTTTACGGCTGAGGCGGTGGAGAAAACTACGACATGTTACGGTTTAAGCCTGTTTCTGTTACTATATCGACTTCTCCTTCAATATACGATAGAAAAATTCACCTTTTTGCTCTAGTGGGGCATTTTTTCTTGTTTTTTTTGTAGTATTAAACCTATAGAACGACATTTGAACCATCGTTTTTCGAATAATTAATCATCGTATTATTTATGAAACATTATAGATCCTATAACTCTTAATTTAACTGTTTAAAAGTGTCATTTCTGTTTTTCTACATGTTTTTTTCACTTAAAGGTTTACCAGTATCATCCTGCTTCAATGATATAAAGTAGATGCAATATTATCGTGATATATTCCTGCAAATATCATACTTGTTATGGTGACAGTTTTACTTTAATCACGAGTTTTTTTGGTATTTGAAAGCGCAGTGTGACCGTGCTTCAGGTTTACCAACTTAATAAAGCACGAAACACAACATTTAAGTCTGAAAATATAAATGTGCATTTTCCAGAAGAGCCGCAGGTTGGTTCAGGTGACGCAGAATCAGGGAAACATCTATTTTCCAGCTTCGAGATGATGAAACTGAAGAGCCACAGATCAGATCACACTTTATTCTCACTGCACAAACAGCAGAACAAAACTGAAGAAGCAGCGAATACTTCATCACAGACGTAAGGACTTAGTTTGAGGTGAATGTGGAGATCTGCGACAGGTCAAACCTTTTCTAATCTGAGAAGTTGCAATAGGAACATGGAACTTTCTAAGCGTCACTTTCAACAATTATCCTGAACCGTGCTTTGGTGTGATCGTTCAGATTTTTTTCTCTCCTCAAAACTTTAAATTTGCTCCACAAAATCAGCTTCAATACTCAGAGCTTTTTTCTTCAGTAGATTCAGTCTTGTGCTTAAAAACTCATCGGGCTGAGTAATTAGGATGCTCAGGATGCAAAAGGTAAGTGAGGAAAAACTTTGGACCTCTGCAAACGTTTAAAACTCGATCAAACTCAGGTACAAGCACCTTTAAGCTCGACAAGTTTGTACTTTTATACATTTAACCTGCTGATGAAACATTCTCCTGAGTCTTTAGTTTCACATGGAGATCATAACTCCAGAAGAACTCTTAATCCTGCTTTTTTACAGCCGAACCTGCAGAGAAGCTGCTCATAAAAGACTGAAACAGTCACCAGTAATTCTCCCATTTCCCCGTTTTACTCTGTGCCTGAAGAACCACAGACTCCAGCCCAATCGCAGCTTTGAAAAAGGCAAATTCAACAGTTTTTCACTTTTGAGCTCAAATAAAAACGAGCTGAACTCACCGAGCGGCGTGAGCGCTGGTTAAAGGCGTCGCCATCGCACCTTCACAGCTCATTTAAACGACTTTTCTGCTTCATAATTAAATTTTCTCCAGATTTTAAACTAAATAAAGTCTCAAAAACTTCTGCCCCAGAGGAGGACAAACCAAATACTGCATCATGAAGTGATTCAGCAGCAGAACAAGGCACTGACCTCACACCGGTTTAAAGTTCTCCACATGCGACAAATACTGCTGTAGTATTATAGTTCTACCCTATTGTACTATAACTACTATAGTACCTGTTGTATTTATGATGTATTACAGTTTGTAGCATGTAAGTATCATCTAAGCCTCTGTATATCTCCATTAACATAAATATTCTAAACAACTGATGAAATTTAAGACTATTTTTAGCATTTTTTCCCTTTATTTTGGACTGACTTTCCTTAACTCTCCTGCTGTTCTTCTACTCTACGTTGCAACACTGGAATTTCTGCATCGTGGACCATAAATAGTAAAGATAAACTGATGGGGTTTTGTCGTGTCAAAAGCCGATTGTCTAGAATCCAGAAAACCCCACGTCCGATGAGCTCAGTCGATATTTAGGGACAGTTTTGATTATTTCCTGAAGTCGTACGATGTGAATTTGCTGCAGACTCGTGACTTGCAGCGACGCGACTCTTTATGTATCTGGTTCATTTTGTGCAGTGGCCTTTTCACACAGAACTGCTCAAATAAAACTGTTCATATTCTTTCGGCGGCTGGTTAAAATCTCAGCCTCTGCTCCAGATTTAAGGTTAACAGCCGGTTCTAAAGTGCAAACATCATTATCTCATTTTTATTTTTCTCTCACTTTCATTTCGATAAATTAAGACTAGTTTGTGTCTGTCCAGAACAAAAACTACACATGACACGAGTGAAGCTCTGGTCCTTGGTAAAAGATGATAAAGTTGATTTGCTCTCCTGGCCGTCCAGCCTCCCTGGGCTGCGGTGACTTTTGGACAGATTGTGTTTTGGCTCCTGTGGTTTTGTCTCCGTCCGTCTCTTCGTGCGATCTCTATAGGAGCAGTTCAATAACCTTTAACTCTATATGTTTGTGCGGAGCTGCAGTCGTATCTGTTAAAGTCATTTCCTCGTGACCTCTGACCTCTGTCCAGCTGCGTCTCGCTCCTCGTGCGAGTCGAGTCTTGACATTAGCCGTCAGGGGATTAACGCAGCACTGCAGCCTCATGTCCAAACACAGCTTCAGACATGTTTTTATGGTTTTAGTTCATACAAATTAGGAGCATTTGAGTTAAAGATTTGTGCAAATAGACGATTGAGTCCGTCCTGTATCTGTGCTGCAGACGACTTAAAGGCACAGGACGTTCTGATGCCACGATCATCACAAAAACACTCTTTCTTTACTAAATAGAACCACATTTTCAACATTAAATAGCAGTACTTTCTTTTATATTCCTATGTGGTTTATACAGGGCGGCCCAAAAGTCACTGACACTTTTAAATCTTCAGTAGCTCCTTTAATTCTTAAGTTAAACTCACCAAATTCTAGCAGTAGATAAACTGAACCTTCCCAGATTTTTGGCAATATATACGGTTATAATTGTTGAACTTATCACTGCATAACATTTAAATCATTTCTGGGCTTATGGCTCTTATTTGATCCTGATGTTACGTTTGAAGTGGTTTATTGTCTGAGGTTTATTCACAAACACCTTTTCTTTAAGATAGACCCACAGGAAGAAATCAGGACGAGTCAGGTCTGTGGAGATCACATACTGCCCCCTGTCTGTGAAAAACACTTATTATTCCTTTAATGGAATTTACTCTTGGGGCATCTCTGGTATTAAAATGTGGACGGTAACACCGCTGGGTTTGTGAATTTGACCCATGTGACTCAAAGTACCACTGTACAATGAGGGTTCGTTCCTTGGTGCTGGATTTGCTCAGATTAATGTGGGAAGAGTCGTTCTAAAAGCTCTGAAAAAATAAAAGAGAAATATTTAGAAACAAAAGAATTAAGAGTTTCTTTCAACCGTCAGTGACTTTTGGGCCATGCTGTATCTGTGTAACCCTCACTCGTCCAGGTCACATCCATAATGTTCCATAATGGACATAAATAATCTGTTTGGTTTTACTTTTACTTTCGATACTTCTGATAATCCTAAAAAGAACTGTACAATTATACAAACTGGATCAGAGTAATTTCACTGTAAAATGTGGTTTTCCTTTAAGACTTGAACATGTCTGAGTAAAAAAACATTTGCCATGTCATTATATTCACGTGGAAACCAACCTGCCCCAAATATCCTCAGTGGAATTCTACGATTTGGACGATAAACTCAGGTCGTCTGCCAAGTTAACACAGGATAAGGAAGTAAAATGTTGCTCCCAGAAGAGAAACTGCAGCTGTTTGAGCGACGTTTATGTTGAGGTTAAAAGGTCAGCCATAAACTACACATCTGTGAGAAAAGTCATGGGCTTTTTATGACTTTTCCACACAATTCTAGTCTACACAGATCTGCCCTGAACCTGGAGCAAGACACGAGAAGCAACGACACGTCCAAGGACACGAGGAGGTGAAGAACCCTCCATCTAAACTCTGTCCCTCTGTATCTCAGAAAACTCTGTCTCTCTGCAGCTCAAACTCTGTCCCTCTGCATCTCAAACTCTGTCCCTCTGCAGCTCAAACTCTGTCCCTCTGCAGCTCAAACTCTGTCTCTCTGCAGCTCAAACTCTGTCCCTCTGCAGCTCAAACTCTGTCCCTCTGCAGCACAAACTCTGTCCCTCTGCAGCTCAAACTCTGTCCCTCTGCAGCTCAAACTCTGTCCCTCTGCAGCTCAAACTCTGTCCCTCTGCAGCTCAAACTCTGTCCCTCTGCAGCACAAACTCTGTCCCTCTGCAGCTCAAACTCTGTCTCTCTGCAGCTCAAACTCTGTCCCTCTGCAGCTCAAACTCTGTCCCTCTGCAGCTCAAACTCTGTCCCTCTGCAGCACAAACTCTGTCCCTCTGCAGCTCAAACTCTGTCTCTCTGCATCTCAGAAAACTCTAGAGTCTCTGGACCGGCTCCTATGAGAATCCTTCAGACTCTGCACAGACGCCTGCTCTGGAAATCACACCATGCACACCAAGAGAAAAAGAGAGGAGAGAAGAGAGGAGAGGAAGAAAGAGAGAGAAGAGAGAGGAGAGAGGAGAGAGACAGACTAGAGAGGAGGGAGCAGAGAGAAAGGAAAGAGTGGAAAGGAGAAAGAGGAAAGAGAGAGGAGAGTGAGGGAGTAGAGAGGAGGAAGCAGGGAGAGAAAAGAGAGAACGGAGAGGAGATAGGGGAGAGGAGAGAGAGAGACGAGAGAGAGGAGAGGAGAGGGAGGGAGTAGAGAGAAGGAGAGATATGAGAGAGGAGAGAGAGATAGGAGAAAGAGAGAGGAGAAAGAGGAGAGAGAGAGGAGTGTGAGGGAGCAGAGAGAGAAAGGAGAGATATGAGAGAGGAGAAAGAGGAGAGAGGAAACAGAGGAAGCAGAGAGAGAGGAGAGAGAGATAGGAGAAAGAGAAAGGAGAGAGAGGAGAGAGCAGAGCGTGCTGTGTCTCAAACTAAAAGAACTTCCTTGTCCTTGTTGCTTTGATTTACACGAGTTTCCAGATGAAGTCGGGCTGTAAATTCTTCTCTTTGACCTACACTCTGCATCTGGACAAGAACAGCTGCCCTTTGAGAAAATCCACTCGCTTTTATTATTTGCAAAAAGAGACGGAAGAGATGGATGTGACAAGTAATAAATAATAAACAACACTTAAAAACTCCATTAAAACAAACAGTGACCTGTGAAAAAGATAAAGTGAAATCTGACATTTACAGTCGGGATTGTGGAAATACAAACACTATTTTTTACTTGTGAGTCAGTTTTGCATGAACAGGATGGTGTTTTTTCAGGTGTATATGTAGAATGTGACATGCTCCGTTACATTTTTACACGAGGGAAGGGCTGAAAACAAACATGAACCTTGTTAGAGATAAACAGTGTGAGCTCGTCTCAAAGTCGAGCTGCATGTGGCTTAACCTCCTCTTACTCAGACTCCAGAGACCTGCTCAGAAAGTCACGAGGCGCCGGAGCTTCTGGCAAAACATCTTTATCCTTTTACATTTGCCAGTGTATATTGTTAAAATAATAGACACGCAGCTAAACAGCTCGAGGTGTAAAACGAACTCTGCCGACAGGTCAAGACGCTTTTCTCTCGCTTAATAATCAGAAGACTTTTTTTTTTTTTTAAATAAGTATTTATTTATTTATTTATAGTTTATGAATATTTATTATCATTATTATTTTGTATTATTATTTTGTATTATTATTATTATTATTATTATTATTATTATTATTATTTATTTTATGAGTATTTATTTATTTATATTTTATTATTATATATTTATATTTTATTATTATTATAAATGAGAATGTATTTTTATTTTTTTATTATTTATTTATTTATTTATATTCATGTATGTATTTATATTTATTTATATTTAATTATTAATATTACGCATTTATTTATTTTTTTTAAGTATGTAGGTTACTTTATGTCCACATTTTACTAAAGCCCCTTGAATATTAAAGCTGTTGCATAATGTAAAGTGTATCTTGGTCAGTGCATTTCCATGATTTACGCGTCAGGTCAGAGCGAGTGCGAGTGTACACTGAGGTCCGAGCTCTGTCCACGAGTCGCAGAGTGTAACCTCACGCAGGACTTTTGATTTGCTGCTCCAAAAGTTCTCCTCCACTTTATCCAATCTCCTCTAATGGGGAAATTATCATAACATAACACCCCGGCTTTATTAATGCGACGCCATTAAGGCGGATGATTTAGTTGGCTCAGTGCCTCCGTCTTCTCCAACTCACTGGACATAACTCTGGACCAGGGAAGATTATAGGCACAGGGTGAATTATGGGAAATGTTTTATAAATGATTTAATATTCTATTTTATTTTAACTTGTTTAATAGGGCCACATAATGTACCGCAATCAAATCAAAAGTGCACTTTGAGCTGGTGGAACTTTGAGTTAGTGAAAGACAAAGGTTTTATAGAAACAAACTGCAGCAGCTGGAAAGAAGCAGCGAGAAACTTCAGACCTGAGAGTTTCTCCTGGTCAAGGCAAAGAAACTATATTTATACAGCACCATTTATACAAAGGCATTCAGAGTGGTTTAAAGAAGAACAAAGACATTAAAATCACAATACAGCAAAACAATTATGAATAATTATCATAAAATTAACATTAAAAAGAGCAGAATAAAACTCAAGCAGCAAAAGAGACTGGATTTAAACATCGTCAAAGTCGAGACTGAGTCACATCTACAGGAAGAATGTTCCAGGTTTTAACTGCACAAAAAAACACTGATTCACCAGGTTTAGTCCCGGTTTAGTCCCGGATTAGTCCTGGTTTTAGTCCTGGTTTAGTCAGGACACATGTGTGAAGTACTTCACCTGACACAGGACACATGTGTGAAGTACTTCACCTGACACAGGACACATGTGTGAAGTACTTCACCTGACACAGACACATGTGTGAAGTACTTCACCTGACACAGACACATGTGTGAAGTACTTCACCTGACACAGACACATGTGTGAAGTACTTCCTGGTTCTAGTCAGACTCTCGCAGCAGTGTTCTGGATGTTCTGTTCTGTCTCGTTTGCAGAGGCCAGTGAGACGTTAGTCGTCTAACCTCCTGGAGACAGATGCAGGATAAGTCTCTCTGAGTCTGGTTTGGACAGTTTACCTTTGAGTTTTGTTGTTTTTAGATGTAAAAAGCTGCAGATGTTACTGATTTGATGTGGACGTTACATATCGGCTCTAATCCTACTTTTTAAACACAAAAATCCAAATCACAATCTCAACACTTGTTACAAAAATAGCTTTTTTGTGCCGCCCTGTTTAATCATTACTGTGTCTGCCTCTGTTTTTGATATATGATCTAAAGTGATATAAATAAAACAGCTTTAGATGGTACGTATCACACCCAGCTGTCACCAGAGACGCAAAGATAAGGAGCCGAAGAAGATATCAAACTGCAGAGATCTTATAAACGCTGGCTTCAAGTGTAGTGACGATGTTCTACTAAAGAACTACTACAAAAATACAGATACTGCAGATACTCGCTGTACTTATATCATCTTCTACCATCTCCTTCACCTTTTCTCCACCGTCTTGGATGCAAGCACATGTTGGCACTTTGGCCAGAGCGATGGAACATTCTGAGATGAATATTTAATCCGTAAATCCTTCAGACCATTACAATAATCACGGTGTTGCATTGTCTGAATAGTAAATGGACGTCTCGCTCCCAGATGTGGAGATGTGAGCGATTATCGTTGCAGAGCTTCTCTAAAATCCATGTTCACGCAGCCATAAAGTCTTAATGGACTTAGAAGAAATACAGTGATTTATAGTTTGAGTCAAACATCAGGGAGAGACGGGGCTGTTAGCAAATTGGCTGCAAGACTAAAGCTTTATTTAAATCTGAATTAGAACAAGATCTAATTATCAGATGTGGAGATGGTGACTCCATTAGCGTTTGGTTGACACGTGTGAGGCACTCGGCCTGTTTTTCATCCTCAACTTTGACACAAACCTCACACGAGCACACAGTTAAAGGTGGGCTATGTTAATTATGTGATAAGCGCAGTTCAAAGGAGACTGTGGGTAATCTTTAATTGAATTTTAATTGTAGGAAGTGAAATTAAACGACTGGACGAGCTCGGACTGAACATTTACTCTCCCGGCGTGAGCTCGTTAGTTAATCTCGAGCACAAATATCAAACCCTGGTGCACAGGAGAAAACAGAATTATCTTAAAATGAGAGATTTAAGTCTGAATGACACTTTCATCTCAACAGTTCCATGTGATTCAAGTGAGAAAACGTCAACTCCTGCAAAAATCTATAAAACAGGATTAAATAAGTGAATGTCACATCGGTTTATTTTCTGCTCGTGAGGCTGTGGGATTGAATGCATTTTAATCAAAACTGTCACGATAACGACTAAATCTACTTAAATTTCATTACATAAAAACATGGAGCATCAGTTTTAAGGTCAGTATTTATCATGAGGACTTTTGTTTTGCATTAGTGGGAAATATTTGGTCAATTTTCTGGATCAGGATGAGATCTGAGCTGTAGAAAACTGAATAAATGACTTTTATGACTCATTATGACTTAACTTAGGAGTTGTATTCTTTTATTTATTGATTGCAGTTCATATTTTGTACATTTAGATTTTTTTTTTGGGATAATTCTGGTTTAGTTTCAGTATTTTCGTTTATCGTCTATTTTAAAGTCAGTTTTGTGGGAGAAAAGTCGTGTTTGGAGCAGAGTTCTGAGACATTTGATCGTGCTAAACTGACTTAAATAAAACTTAAGGTATAATTAATGACATTTAAATAGTTTGTCTTTTCCTCTGGAGTCAGTGGGTTTGTTTTTAATCAAGTCGTTTTGTTTTTTGTTCTTTTTTCTTCTCAAATAAACATCCAAATCCAAACGTGACTTTCCTGAAAGTCGCTGCAGTTCGTCCTGACGTCTCGGTCGATGGAGACGTCGTTTTGTTTCCAGATTCTACTCACTGATCTATAAATGTTACTAAATCTAAGAAAACGTGAAGCAATAACATGTAGATGAAGCATTTTTAGTTTGATTTTTTAAGTAAATATTTAAATTGAACCAAAAATCGTGGTTGATCAAAATGAGGAGAACGTTTTGACTCATTTTTTGGAGTCACTCTGAGCCTTTTCTGCTCTGAACGACGCTTTGGAGGATTCAATAACCATCTCTTCTATTATTATTATTGTTATTATTATTATTATTATCACCACAGATGTTTTTCCTGCCTCTAAACTGCAGAGACGAGTTGTGAACGTTGTGTTTGCGGTGAGTATGTGCAGCCGTTTCTCTCTTTCACACTTTGAAATCCCCAGGAGCAGATACTTAAACACCTGCCTGATGAGACAGATGCACCACTGTATAAGACATCTGCTGAACCAGACTCCGCCGCTCCACGCTGCTCCATTTAATATCACCGTTTGTCAGGAGACGAGAGGCTGCAAAGTCACGGTATCATCTGAACCAAATATTTTAAAACCAAACTGAACTTTCACAGGTGTTTTTATAAGAATGTGGCCCCGTGTGAGCGCCGCAGAGTCGCCTACAGTCACAGGGTTTGAATAAGTGACACAGATGTGCTACTGTAAAAGGAGAGATGCACCGATCCAATACTGGTATCAGATATCACCGATAATCCGATATTCAAAATGTTCTGAACAGGATATCAGCCTCCGAATATCAGTTCAGACGACAAACTGGTTGGACTTATAAACCGATTAAATAAGACGATCTTCTGCTGTAGTTGCCCAGAAAGTTTTGATTCTTGACAGATAAATAACGTCATAACACATGTGGATCACTTTAAAGGAAATAAACGCTGTTTTCAGTCTCTGCTCTGGTATCGGTTGGTATCGATCGATATCAGTGTTACAGACTTAAGTTTCTTTTCTTTTGCTGTATTGTGTCCATGTTTTGTCTGTGTGTCGCGGGTCTGCCCACTTTCCCCATAATCACAGCTGTTGGAGGATGGTTTTCCAGTCTGTCCAAACCTGGGGCCACCTTCAGCCGCCTCCCACCAATTTCAAGATTTGGGACACCTTCAGCACACCTTCGGCACACCTTCGGGACACTTTCGGGACACCTTCGGGACACTTTCGGGACACCTTCGGGACACTTTCGGGACACTTTCGGGACACCTTCGGGACACCTTCGGGACACCTTCGGGACACCTTCTGGACACTTTCCGGACACCTTCTGGACACCTCGCTACAGGAGCAGAGAATTT
The DNA here is from genome assembly GCA_019594935.1 of Periophthalmus modestus. NCBI lineage: Eukaryota > Metazoa > Chordata > Actinopteri > Gobiiformes > Gobiidae > Periophthalmus > Periophthalmus modestus. The sequence goes on along the minus strand of JAIEZT010000073.1, from coordinate 284,630 downwards.
GTTGTGCGACACTTCGTCGTCAGTCTGACTCTGTTTGTCAAGATTTAGTTTTGTTGCTGTAAAATTTGTTAGTTTTACCTTTTTGTTTTTGTTTAAACCCTGGCAAGGCACCTTTTGTTTCAGTATTTTTAGTCCCCTTTTGTTCAGTTTAGCCTTAACATTCCTGTACATTAAATTACTTCTTAATTTTACCATTTTTTCATCTTCTTTTGATTCTCTCCCCTGTCCCACACGACGAGCTGCGTCGGAACAATCGACAGATACTTAAAGCTTTAGTGTCAGAATCAGTGCATCTTTATGTAAAAGTTGATCAGATTTACCTCAGGACGTCCACCACACTTTTGCTTTTAAAACCATCTACTACAAAATCAGCTCACAGGAAATATTAATAATGAACTATAAGCCTATAAAGGTCGTACCAAAGAGACCCGATATTAGACTGCTTCAGAAACATTGCGTCAAAAGGGAGAATAGTCACATGAATATTCACATTTCTCTATTGATCGTGAGTCTGTCCACAGTCTCCGCGGATGAAAACCTAAACATCCAGATTCCCATCGATTCATAAAACGCATCGAGGGGGCCAATATAAACGGAAAGTTAAATCAATTTATCCCATTTTGGTGAGGCTCTGTTGAACGTCTTCCCAAAAGGTCCCCATCCCTCTGGAGTTGATGTCGGCGTTTGACGTGTCTAATTCCTCTTCACAGCGTCTCTCTGTCAGCGAGCCGCCCGGAGCTGCTTTGTGATTGGAGCATGTGGGAAAGAGGAGCTTTGACAACTGCTGAAAATGCAAGGCTGGATTCATTCATGTCAGAGTGAATATTTTTCCTGGAGCGGAGGAAGAGGTAGAGTGTTACTGTCCTCCATGTGCGCTCTGCTCCGTGTGATCCCCCGGAAAATGTCTGCAGTCATAGAAATGTGAAGCAGCTCACAGCACAAGCAGGATGTGGCAGATCACTTTTTCTATTCAAGTTGAGAGGGAAGGAGAGAGACGAGGAGGAGATGGAGAGAGGAGAAAAGAGGCAGAGAGCAGGGCATGTGACAGGCAGAGGTAGAGGAGAGTATAGAAATTAAACTACCCCGACTCTCAGTAAGAACAGTTCAACTTAGAAATAAGAAGTGAATCTGAAATCAAACCACATCATAAGAAAATATCATCCGTCATATCATATACGGATTAAATCATATCATTCATTATAACGTCCCTCTGACCATGTGCCATTTTGGATGAGATTTTCATATTTGACATGGCCTCATCAGTCTTCTTCATCATCATCGTCAGGCTCTGAGCGATTGGCGAGTAGGGATGGAACGATACACGAAAATATCGCTAATTGCAATCAAAATTTAATCGTTTTTAATACTCATGATCATCGCACACTATTATAAATCACCTTTACAACACCAGACTGACGCAGGTTTCCATTTCAATACAGTGTTAAGATGTTAGTTCTGGTGTTTGTCCACAAGGGGGCCCTCTATTATAGCAATGAAACTCGTTAGCTTCTGTGGCTCGTGGCTCGAGAGCAGAGGATTTAATTGATACTATCCGCTGAAGCTGAAGTCTGATGTGTGGAATTATTATGGATTTGAAAAACAAGACCAACAAGATGAGCCACCGATCTGCAGAGTCTGACGGAAAAAAGTCACGGCTCTGAGAGAAAACACGAGAAACTTACACATGAACATTTACGAGACAAACATCCTGCATCGTTTGACAAACTTGAGCCAAAAATATCCATCATAAGATACAATGAGAAATAAATGATTGAATGTAGTTTCCGTTACTTTGGATTTGTGTGAATAATGCGACGTGTTTGTGTCGACTTTGCTATCGCTAGGTTAGCACTAGCTGAACGGCATTTTGCACAGCTAATGGCTGCCAGTGTGTCCTTTATCATGTCCTTTGTCATGTCCTTTGTCGTGTCCTTTATTTTATCGTGTCCTTTGTCATGTCCTTTATTTTATCGTGTCCTTTATCGTGTCCTTTGTCGTGTCCTTTGTCGTGTCCTTTGTCGCGTCCTTTGTCGCGTCCTTTGTCGCGTCCTTTGTCGCGTCCTTTGTCGCGTCCTTTGTCGCGTCCTTTGTCGCGTCCTTTGTCGCGTCCTTTGTCGTGTCCTTCGTCGTGTCCTTTGTCGCGTCCTTTATCGTGTCCTTTATCGTGTCCTTTTTCTGTGACTTTCTCAGGTTGGTTCGTGTGTTTTTTTATAGTCAAGAGTTTTATAACTGACATTTATTTTTCCTTCATTGTTAATTTCAAATCCAGCAAAAAAACAAAAACTTTCAGAAGCCGCCATGACTTTAAATGTGCAGTAACTTTCGAGGGGTCCACCTGTGTGTCTCCATGGAGATGTGACTGATTCACCTGGAATGTTTCAGGGTGTGGCATTAGTGTCGTGCACCAGTCACAGAAGGTTTCATGAATCCCTTTAAAAACATCGGTACAGAGAGCGAGGTCAGATGTTAAAATGCTGCACAGTGGAACATTCAAGGTAAAGAAATAACATCTCCGTGGAAACTGACGAGTCGTTTGAATCATCCACAGACGACAAACTGTCAGGTTTGTCTTTAGATTTATTCATTAGAGTAAAAATAAACAAGACACGCCTCAAACAAACAAACAAACAAACATCTGTCGTTTTATGTTAATTCAGCCTAAAAACAACCTCGTCAAACAGCGCCACCTATAGATCCTCCCACTGCTCCTATTCACCACTCCTCTCTCCTCCCGCCTCTTGTCCTCTCTCTCCCCTTCACTCTTCTCTTTTCCTCCATCTACCTCTCTCCCCTTCTTTCCCCTCCTCTCTTCTCTCCTCTCTCCCTCCTCCCACCTCCCCTCTCTTACTCTCCACTTCCCCTCACTCTCCCCTCCTCCCCTGCCCTCTCCTCTACCCACCCGGCACCCTTTCTGCCTCCCCTCCTCTCCTCCCTCCTCCCCTTCCCTCTCGCCTTCCCTCTCCTCCCCTCCTCCCTTCCTCCACTCCTCCACTCCTCTGCACATGCTCCAGGCTTGTGTCCAGCACCTCCTCCCCTCACCTCTCTCCTCCTCTCTCCTCTCTCCCCTCCTCTCCCTCCCCAGGCTTGCGTCCAGCGCCTCCTCTCCTCCCCTCACCTCTCTCCTCTCTCCCCTCCTCCTTCCCCAGGCTTGTGTCCAGCGCCTCCTCCCCTCCTCCCCCTCCCCAGGCTTGCATCCAGTGCCTCCTCCCCTCCCCTCCTTCCCCAGGCTTGCGTCCAGCGCCTCCTCTCCTCCCCTCACCTCTCTCCTCTCTCCCCTCCTCCCCCTCCCCAGGCTTGTGTCCAGCGCCTCCTCCCCTCCTCCCCCTCCCCAGGCTTGCGTCCAGTGCCTCCTCCCCTCCTCTCCTTCCCCAGGCTTGTGTCCAGCACCTCCTCTCCTCCCCTCACCTCTCTCCTCTCTCCCCTCCTCTCCTTCCCCAGGCTTGTATCCAGCACCTCCTCTCCTCCCCTCATCTCTCTCCTCTCTCCCCTCCTCCCTCCCCAGGCTTGCGTCCAGCGCCTCCTCCGTGATCTGCTTGGTCAGACCTGCTCTATTCTCGTCCCGCGTCTCCTGTGGGAGGTAAAGACTCTCATTGATTCAGCTCCTCTGCCTGTGATGGACCCACCGGCTCGATTAGTCGAGTCATGAGAGGAAACCCGAGCTGTGACAGTCCAGATGAATGAAGATGAGACTCAGTCTAAATAAAAAGGCAAGAGGAGGAGATATATCACGACTATCCATCACTCCGCTGTGGCTCAGGTTACTCGAGTGAGCCGTCAATAAGCTTTACAGTAAGCTGGACTCCTTAAAGGAAGAGGCATTAAAAGTGTGCATTGATCTGAAGGTTTTTGATACTCTAAAAGCACAGAATTTGATTTAGGTTTGGCTAAAGCTGCTCTGAGGTCACTCACATTTGCCAGAGAGGTCTTACGAGCATCGTTAAACTCACTTTAAGTCGGGTTCAAGGCCAAATCTAACACATACACACCAGCAGATTATGAAGGAAACACAAACAGACACAGGAGATACTGAGTGTTATGAAATGACGATAGAAGATGCAACGTCGTATTATTTTTCCAGTGTTTTTTGTAGATTAAGCAGGTCTGTCTGGAAATGCTTTTTAAATCTCAAAGCGCATCGATAAACCGTCTTCCAAAATGCCACGGTTAAACCTGAAGACAATGGACACCAGGCAGGAGGCAGGAGTTCTCCCCTGGTGTCACCATTATGTCATAATGTCAAGTATAATTCCTGTTTCTTGTATGCAAACAGCACAACCTAGAGGCCACTGTGGGAACGACAAGCTGCAACTCTACAACAAGTTAAGAGCTGATGTGATGACTGTCAGAGCACATCCATTTTAAATAAGTGATTTCGACAGATCGAAACCTCAATTTTAACAGAGCACTTTAAATCTCACCCTTTAAACCACAAAAGCAGAGCTGAGGCTGCTTCACTCTGCAGCCACATCCCTGCAGCCTGGATCTGAAGCACTACTGCCTCCTAGAACAGGCTGCAAAACTATGAACACGCCTGGCATCTGGGTAAAAGTCCTGGAGTGACACATGAGGGAAGGTGAGGGCTGGGTTTTTAATGTCACCAGGAGGAGATGCACAGGCTCAAAGCTCACCAAGGTGTCCAAACGCAACAGATTTCAGGCCAGCTGGGATACAGAGTGAGTAACAGTCTCTAATCTCCACCAGCCCGAGCCCATACAGCACATGCATGAGCTGAAGCACTGCCTGTTCTCTCCACACACTCCACTTTGACATTGCAATCACGCGTAGGGACCAGGTTTTGGTTTTTTTATGTGGCAAAAGCAGAACACCTCAAAGTGGCCCATGCTCCAAACACATTTATCACAGGTGCCATCATGAAACGCTGTGCAAACAATGTCAAAACAAAGCCAAGACTGACCACTCTGCAGACAGGGAGCTGAAATGTGGCATGTTTGTGCAGAAATGCGCAGAGGAGGAATCAGAGGGGGATCCTTGCCTTGAAATCCGAGGAGGAACGCGGCTCCGGGGATCCAAACGCTGTAAATCCAGAAGTAATGCATGTTGTTAATCAGCTGCAGTGGCTCCAATCTCCGAAACTTGGCTCTCCTGAAGGAACCGACGTCCAACCGGTGTGTTCTGGTCCTCGTGGCGCGGAGCTATCCACAGATAAACACAGTCTCAAAGTGGAAACAGCACAGAGCACGACACGACGCACAGTCCAAGTGCAAAGAGACGCTGCCTGGAGAAGACGCACAGCTGAGGCGAGGACGCGCGCATCTCCTGGACAATAGTGCCATCTAGTGTCTGCACAGTCCGCAGTGAGGTTTGTTCTGAAGCAGGAACCCTCCAGCTCCAGAGCTTTATTAGCTAAAGCCCAATGAGGCACTGTACACATTATGGCAGCATCATCTCTGTGGGGCTGGAGGAAGTGTGTCTGGAATAAATCAGGGTTAATTGAAGTTGTCATGGTGATTTCAGTCAAAGCGTCGGGCCGTGTGATGCAGAAATAAATCCACTAAATGATGATTATAAAAGGTTTTGATTCCCTGTGGCCACAAACACGCCTCAGATATCATTATCTCCTTATTTAATATCAGATGGAGGTGGATTGGTTTGGTGCAGATCGGGTTTTGCATTAGGTGCTGCCGACTCCACTGTGTCACTCTTTTTAATTAGATTTCTGACTTGATAAGGCGGTATTTGGCTAGAAATTAAACTTCAGCAGTCAGTCAGGCAAAACTTCATAGCTTACTTCCATTTTGGATAACGTCAAAATAATCAGATGAAATTAAAACCTGCTCTCAAGCGTTAGCCCAAAGTTTGAAATAGTCTGTGGAGAGGAGCCTGAACTTTTATTTCTATAGAGTTTCACGTTAAATGTTCAGTTAGTGTGAAAACAGAGAGAAAATGTTAAGGACAAGATCTGGATATGGCCCCACATGTAAGACACATGACACAGACATTTGAACTAAGGGAGAATTTTAACACTGTACATTTTATAACAAGTTTACAGGACCAACACTGTCCTGCATCTGTCTCCAGGAGGTTAGACGACTGTAACGTCTCACTGGCCTCTGCAAACGAGACAGAACAGAACATCCAGAACACTGCTGCGAGAGTCTGACTAGAACCAGGAAGTACTTCACACATGTGTCTGTGTCAGGTGAAGTACTTCACACATGTGTCTGTGTCAGGTGAAGTACTTCACACATGTGTCTGTGTCAGGTGAAGTACTTCACACATGTGTCTGTGTCAGGTGAAGTACTTCACACATGTGTCTGTGTCAGGTGAAGTACTTCACACATGTGTCTGTGTCAGGTGAAGTACTTCACACATGTGTCTGTGTCAGGTGAAGTACTTCACACATGTGTCTGTGTCAGGTGAAGTACTTCACACATGTGTCTGTGTCAGGTGAAGTACTTCACACATGTGTCCTGTGTCTCAGTGTGAACAAGTCTCTCCATGAACCAAAGAACATCTCCCACATGTGAGAGCCACAAGAACATCTCACACTCTGAGGAGTGAACCAGGACTAAACCAGGACTAAACCAGGACTAAACCAGGACTAAACCAGGACTAAACCAGGACTAAAACAGGACTAAACCAGGACTTAGCAGGGACTAAACCGGGACTGAATCAGGACTGAACCGGGACTGAACCGGGACTAAACCGGGACTAAACCGGGACTAAGTCGGGACTAAGTCGGGACTAAATCAGGACTAAACCCGGATTAAACCGGGACTAAGCCAGGACTAAAACCACGACTGAACCAGGACTAAAGCGGGACTAAAACCGGGACTGAACCAGGACTAAACCAGGACTAAACCAGGACTGAACCGGGACTGAACCGGGACTAAACCGGGACTAAACCGGGACAAAACCGGGACTAAACCGGGACTAAACCGGGACTAAAGCAGAACTGAACCAGGACTGAACCAGGACTGAACCGGGACTAAACCGGGACTGAACCGGGACTGAACCCGGATTAAACCCGGGACTAAGCCAGGACTAAAAACCAGGACTGAACCAGGACTGAACCAGGACTAAACCGGGACTAAAACCGGGACTGAACCAGGACTAAACCAGGACTAAACCGGGACTGAACCGGGACTGAACCGGGACTAAACCGGGACTAAAGCAGGACTAAGCCGGGACTTAGCCGGGACTAAACCGGGACTAAAACCGGGACTGAACCAGGACTAAAACCAGGACTAAACCAGATGAATCAGTGTTTAGTTTTGTTCAGTTTAAATCTGTCTCACTTCCTGAAGATGTGACACAGACTCGACTTTGACCATGTTTAAGTCCAGACTCTGTTCTGTTTATCTTCCTGTGACTGAAAGAGTTTTATTCTGCTCTTTTCTCCTTTAATTTTAATGTTATGATGATTATTTATGTTTTGATTTGTTGTTTTGTGATTTAATTCTTTCTTATTCTGTAAAGCTCTGTGAATGACCTCGTGCTGTATGACTATGACTTGTGCTGTATAAATAAACTAGCTCCTTGCTTTTATAGAGGATGAAGAGGATGGAGAGGATGGAGAGGATGAAGAGGATGAAGAGGATGGAGAGGATGAAGAGGATGAGGAGGATGAGGAGGATGAGGAGGATGAAGAGGATGAAGAGGATGAAGAGGATGGAGAGGATGAAGAGGATGAAGAGGATGGAGAGGATGGAGAGGATGAGGAGGATGAGGAGGATGAAGAGGATGAGGAGGATGAAGAGGATGAAGAGGATGAAGAGGATGGAGAGGATGAAGAGGATGGAGAGGATGGAGAGGATGGAGAGGATGAAGAGGATGAAGAGGATGGAGAGGATGGAGAGGATGGAGAGGATGGAGAGGATGAGGAGGATGAGGAGGATGGGGAGGATGAAGAGGATGCAGAGGATGGAGAGGATGAAGAGGATGAGGAGGATGAGGAGGATGAAGAGGATGCAGAGGATGAAGAGGATGAAGAGGATGAGGAGGATGAGGAGGATGAAGAGGATGCAGAGGATGAAGAGGATGAAGAGGATGAGGAGGATGAGGAGGATGAAGAGGATGCAGAGGATGAAGAGGATGAAGAGGATGAGGAGGATGAGGAGGATGAAGAGATGAAGAGGATGAAGAGGATAAAGAGGATAAAGAGGATGAAGAGGATGAGGAGGATGAGGAGGATGAGGAGGATGCAGAGGATGAAGAGGATGAAGAGGATGAGGAGGATGAGGAGGATGAGGAGGATGAGGAGGATGAAGAGGATGAAGAGGATGAAGAGGATGGAGAGGATGAAGAGGATGGAGAGGATGAAGAGGATGCAGAGGATGAGGAGGATGAGGAGGATGAAGAGGATGAAGAGGATGGAGAGGATGGAGAGGATGAAGAGGATGGAGAGGATGAAGAGGATGGAGAGGATGAAGAGGATGAGGAGGATGAGGAGGATGAAGAGGATGAGGAGGATGAGGAGGATGAAGAGGATGAAGAGGATGGAGAGGATGAAGAGGATGGAGAGGATGAAGAGGATGGAGAGGATGAAGAGGATGGAGAGGATGAAGAGGATGAAGAGGATGGAGAGGATGGAGAGGATGAAGAGGATGAAGAGGATGGAGAGGATGAAAGAGGATGAAGAGGATGGAGAGGATGAAGAGGATGGAGAGGATGGAGAGGATGAAGAGGATGAAGAGGATGGAGAGGATGGAGAGGATGAAGAGGATGAAGAGGATGGAGAGGATGCAGGAGGATGAAGGACGGACGTTGCTTTGACTCCTACTATAGTTTTCCGTAACATTTGTAAATGACTAAATCTCACGTCTCGCCTCCGTATGAAGCCCACATCTCCTCGGTCGGGGACGTGCTCTGAATTCGTTTTTCATTCTAATTAATCCAGTGTCGTCATGACGCTGTTGAAAAATTAGCACGAATTCACTGGAGCCTAATGTGTGTCATCGCAACACAAGCAGCAGAGCAATATGAAACAGCTTACACAATCAAATATTCATTAATGACTGCCAAATGATTTGTAAGCATAAATAATGAAAGAGGGGCCCCTGTTAAGCTCGGTGTAGCCTGGTAGGAGACAGCTCAGGGGCTTGTCATCCTTCCATGTTTCCCTGGTTCCTCCTGGGGCCCAGGCTCTGCAGATGGTACTGTGGAAATTGCCAATATCGCACCTTTTGCCATTGTCAGAATCACCCGAGCAGGGCATATTTCATCACATAAACAGACAGAGCTGCGTATGGCCCATTTAGTTTCTCTCTGTATCCACCACAAAACGACCCGGGCCCGAGCCAAATGAATGAAACTCTACAAACATCCATCTTTAAGAAAGTTGAGTCGTTTTGAATCTGGGCTTTTATCTGATGGAGTCGTTTTCCTCCAGGCTCTAGAAGAAAAAAAACTAAACATCACAATGGACCAGATGATATCACTGCACAACAGAGACTCCAACATGTACTTTATCTTTACAAGGGCCTTTAATAATGAAGTCAAACTAAAAGACGAGGACCTCTGCAGGACGTGGAGAAAAACACACGGATTTAGACGTGTGCGACCTGCCAGAGCAGTTAGGACTTTAAATCAGAGACTTTTCTCTTTAAATCAGAGAGTTTCTCCTTTAAATCAGAGAGTTTTCTCCTTTAAATCAGACAGTTTCTCCTTTAAATCAGAGTTTTTCTCCTTTAAATCAGACAGTTTCTCCTTTAAATCAGACAGTTTCTCCTTTAAATCAGAGACTTTCTCCTTTAAATCAGAGACTTTCTCCTTTAAATCAGAGACTTTCTCCTTTAAATCAGAGACTTTCTCCTTTAAATCAGAGACTTTCTCCTTTAAATCAGAGACTTTCTCCTTTAAATCAGAGACTTTCTCCTTTAAATCAGACAGTTTCTCCTTTAAATCAGAGACTTTCTCCTTTAAATCAGAGACTTTCTCCTTTAAATCAGAGACTTTCTCCTTTAAATCAGAGACTTTCTCCTTTAAATCAGAGACTTTCTCCTTTAAATCAGACAGTTTCTCCTTTAAATCAGAGACTTTCTCCTTTAAATCAGAGACTTTCTCCTTTAAATCAGAGACTTTCTCTCTTTAAATCAGAGACTTTCTTCTTTAAATCAGAGAGTTTCTCCTTTAAATCAAGAGACTTCTCCTTTTTCCCCGTTTCTCATCAACTAAAACACAGCGTTTGGCAGCACTAAGTTACTTCTGCCTGAGTAAATTTCACTTTTCAAACTGGCAGAGGTGATCTTTAGCCTCTATTTGGTTTTTATTTAATGACTTTTCTGTTCAGGCGACATCATGACATCACATCCTGTCTTTTCAAAATAAAGTCTCTTTTACACATAAAGTCAGAGCGATGCTTTTATGAACAATCCTCAGCACAAACTCACAAATATAAGACAAATATTCACTGTTTATTGTCCCACATTTTAAAGCACAAATAAAAAAACTGCATCTTCTGTGGTGACAATGTGATTTTAACTTTTCTACAGACACAGATTTTACACATTTGGGCAAAATATGAAGGGGGCGGGTTTAAAATGTAAATAATGGGGTCTGTGCAATGAATTAAATGTGCAATATTTTGGATGGTGCAACAATGGGAACTGTGCAATATGTTTTTGTTTTTTTTATTTTGACCCATCAGTGACAATGGATAGAAATTAGTCTTTGAGCTAATTTCTATCCATTGTGTTTATGTTCATGTCTGTCATGTCTGTTCATTAACATGTTTTGTACACAATAAATAGATAAATAGATAAATTGATAAGTAGATAAAAATAAGATAAAAAAATAAGATATAAATTAAAAAAATAAAAATTTAATAAAAACATTAAAAAAATAAATAAAACAAATAAATAATACATAAAAAATAAATTAAATTAAAATATAAATAAAAAACAACAAATAAAATAAAATCAAATAAAAATCAAATAAAAAACAACAAATAAATTAAATTAAATTAAATTAAATTACATTACATTACATTGTTCCAAATCAAAACATGAAAATTTTCTTACAGCCTAATTTGTTTTGTCATTTTTGGAAGTATCAGAATATGTGCCGTTTTTAATGTTTGTAGCATAACTTATAAAGTCAAATCATATATTAAATTGCAAATATACTTTATGAACAGCCTGTTTATCAGTTTTTATTTGTTTGGGTCACTACTGTTTTTACTTCCACTTTATTACAAATAACTCAATGATTATTTCAAGTTACGATACTATTACTCGAGTAACATTGTTTACCATCTCAAAAAAAAAAAAGACGCTACAGTAGCGACAGTCGTGAAAAAAGACGCTGACAGTAGTGACCGTGGAGGTGACGTGGTGACATCAGTAAAGTCAAAGTCGTCCATCTTCATACAGTAAAGTTTTGAAGGATTTAAGGAGAGTCGACCAAACTTCTTCGCCTCATCCTCTCGACTCTGAGCTTGTGACTTTCTGCTTCCACCTTCAAAATGTCCAAAGTATAAAGTACATAAATATATTTATATATTTATATGTGCCATAACTCAGCAGCAACTTGAATTACACTTTCTCTTTTCAGGAATATTTGTCAATGTCGACTTCATTTTATTCAATTTTCCTCCATGAAGCAAAGACGCCTCCAGCTCGAACACTCACTCTCCACAATAGATTCTCCTCTTTTTTTCTCTCTTTTTCCTGATGTAACTCGTGGCTTTTTCGCTCTCGCTGCCACAGTCCTCAGACGTACAACACCGACACTTTGATCTGCATTTGACCCACGGCGTTTGGATCACAGCTCGTCACGGACACAGTGAGAACAAGTCTGTGTTCTGGACGACTACAAGCTACAAGGCTCCAGAGAGAAGACTCCAGAGAGAAGACTCCAGAGAGTAGGCTCCAGAGTGTAGACTCCAGAGTGTAGACTCCAGAGTGTAGACTCCAGAGTGTAGACTCCAGAGAGTAGACTCCAGAGTGTAGACTCCAGAGTGTAGACTCCAGAGTGTAGACTCCAGAGTGTAGACTCTGGAGTCTACACTCTGGAGTCTAGGGTCCAGAGCGTAGACTCCAGAGTCTAGGCTCATCCCGCTGTTGGGAGGATGGGGGACAAATGGAGTCCCACCACGGCTCTGTCTAACGCCTGGTGCAAGGAATGGATTCACTTTAACTTTTTCTCTCTTAAATTTAAGAAACAAAAATGTAATAAAATGACGACAAAAACCGGACTAAACCTGGACTAAACCTGGACTAAACCAGGACTAAAACCAGAGCTAAACCCGAGCTAAACCAGGACTAAACCAGGACTAAACCAGAGCTAAACCAGGACTAAACCGGGACTAAACCGGGACTAAACCAGGACTAAACCAGGGCTAAACCAGGACTAAACCAGAGCTAAACCTGGACTAAACCTGGACTAAATCAGAGCTAAACCAGGACTAAACCGGGACTAAACTTAAATGAATGAAAACAAAAATTTTAATAAAATCTAAAATTAAATGAAAGTTGAACTGTGTACTGTTTGTTGTGTACTGTGTGTGTACTGTTTGTGTGTACTGTGTGTGTGTACTGTTTGTGTGTACTGTTTGTGTAGTGTCCCCACCTTCTTGTTTCCATGGAGACTTTGTGCGTTGCTAGTTAGTTTCAAAACATTTCCCGTAAACTAATGGACTAGTTCCCCAGTTAGTTTCTCAAACTCTTCCCAGAAAAAAGAGACTGGAAAGGTCCGGAGTCACCCACATCCTCTGTCTGCTCCCATATGTTTTTTTTTAAATTCATTTATTTTATTTGAAAAGGGACAATGCACATTAATTTACATTACAAAAGAAATGTAAATGTTCCACGACACTTATCTTTTCCTGAAATGTTCCACAGTACAGCTTTAAACCTACGTATCAATAACAATAAACTCCAAAGTCACAGTCAGGTCTGTGGAGAGGCGTCCTCTGCTCACTGAGTTTTGAGCAACAGCAACACCAGTAATTTCATAAATGCTCCACCTCCTCCAGCGTAACAACCCCCACACTGGAAAAAGTTACATGATGCAGCTTTAATAATAATCTGCAAACGTCTCTGACACTTTTGGTCACATGCAGCTGCCGTTTTTCAGCGGATTATGAGAGTCCTGTGGCTGAGACTGAGCTGCTCAGACGCCCAGAACGAAACGGCAATTACCACCATATAACGAAGAATCCACCGAAACTGAAACGCAAAAAGACTCGATTTTCATCTGAGGTAAAATAATTCCGCTGCTTTGTCTTTTGGGCAGAAGCACCAAAATATGCAGCGCAGCAGTTATTGGCGTCATAAATTTGGAGCAAAGTGGTCTCTGGCTGCACACAACCTGAGAAAACTGGGCCTTTTTAAAATGCTCTCCCTGTTTTTGACAAGGTTAAAAATATGTTTTCTTCTTTTCCAAAAGTGTGGATAATTGAGGCGTTTTTATTCCACCTCTCGGCTCTGACTAATAAGCCGAGTGTGACTGTAATGACTAATGCCTGATGAGATAAACCAATTAACAAACTCCAGTTATGATCCGACAGACTGCGCCCAAGTACCACGAAATAAAATAATACTTACAAATGAAATATATGAGTTTTGCAGTTAGAGGGTGGAGGGTAATGTGGGTCTAATCACTCAGATAAATGACAGTTTCAGCCAGAAAGTTTTATGGTTAACTTGCTGCAAAAGTTGGAGGAGGCTCAGATTTGGACAAATGCAAATGTATTTCTGAGGTTTTTCTGATGTTTTCCTGATGTTTTCTTGTCGTTGCACCTCTGACCGAGCAGCCGCTTCTGTTTTCAGAAGTGTCAGAAAATTGCTGAAACTTTCACTCGTAAAACTCAAAACCGTGTTGAAAAAGAGAAACTGGTTTTTGGGCCGACTGCTTTTACATTTAAACAAACTGTGCCCTCATCCGTAGGGTCACCCCAGAAAGCTCGTATTCGCATCAATCGCTCACACTTTAAAATCTCTTACAACGCCGCGATGTATTTAAGGTCTTTAAACATATGCATCTTGTGTTTTGTGTCGGTGCCATTATGTGTTTTATCTGCAGCAGAGAGGCTCCAGCAGCATCACACTCGCAGATTATGGAGATTTGAAGAGCGGTATTGGGAAAATTTGTATCTCAGCTTTGATCTCAGGAGAAAACCTCCCTCTCGGCTCTGTTTATGATAATCTGCAGTTACATAAAAAAAAACAGGGACATACACGGCTCTAATTGCTGCTGCTGCTGACGTCACATGGAAAAATAAAAAAACACTAACCCTGAGGTGAAGGGTTAGCCTGTCAAACTCTCCCCAAATTGTGTCCGTCCTGCATCTGACACTCAACAATACTCTATATTCTTACTAAAGTGCAGAAAAAATACTCAAGTAAGAGTAAAAGTATCAACTTGAAAAACGTCCGGCTGAAGTAAAGTATTTTTGCCAGTTTTCAGAATCGAATAAAGCTTCAAATGTGGTGATTCTTGATAAAGATTTGAGCTGAATTTTGTTGAATTTATCATTTTTTTCCAGCTGTTTTTATTTGTAT
>JAIEZT010000073.1:63675-270065 GCA_019594935.1 Periophthalmus modestus | reverse complement strand
AGAGGAGAGAGCAGAGCGTGCTGGGGTCTCAACTAAAATGAACTATCTTCCTTGTCCTTGGGTTTTTGCTTTGATTTACACCGAGTTTCCAGATGAAGTCGGGGCCTCGGTTAAATTCTCCTCTTGACCTACAACTCTGCATCTGACAAGAACAGCTGCCCTGGTTGAGAAAATCCACTCGCTTTTATTATATATTGCAAAAAGAGACGGAAGATTGATGGAGTGACCAGTAATAAATAATAAACAACACTTAAAACTCCATTAAACCAAACAGTGACCTGTGAAAAAGATAAAGGTGAAATCTGAACATTTACAGTCGGGATTGTTGGAAATACAACACTATTTTTTACTTGTGAGTCCGTTTTGCATTGAACAGGATGGTGTTTTTTCAGGTGTATATGTATAGAAGTGACTGCTCCGTTACATTTTTTACACGAGGGAAGGGCTGAAAACAAACATGAACCTTGTTAGAGATAAACAGTGTGGTGAGCTCGTCTCAAGTACGTCGAGCTGCATGTGGCTTAACCTCCTCTTACCAGACTCCAGAGACCGGCTCAGAAAGTCACGAGGCGCCGGAGCTTCTGGCAAAACCTCTTTATCCTTTTACATTGCCAGTGTATATTGTTAAAATATAGACACGCAGCTAAACAGCTCGAGGTGTAAAACGAACTCTGCCGGACAGGTCAAGACGCTTTTCATCTCGCTTAATAATCATAAGACTTTTTTTTTTTTTTAAATAAGTATTTATTTTTTATTTATTATATTTATGAATATGTTATTATCCTTATTATTTGTGTCTATTTTTTGTATTATTATATTATTATTATTATTATTATCATTATTATTTTTTTTCATGAGTATTTATTGATTTATAATTTTATTATTATATATTATCTTTTATTATTATTATAAATGAGAAATGTATTTTTATTTTTTTATTATGTATTATTTTATTTATATTCATGTAATGTATGAATACTCTATTTATATTTTATTATTAATTCATTACGGCATTTCTTTTTTTTTTTTAAGTAGTAGGTTACTTAATGTCCACATTTTACTAACGGCCCCTGGAATATTACAGCTGTTGCATAATGTAAAGTTTATCTTGGTCAGTGCATTTCCATGATTTAGCGCTGCTGTCCGGTCAGAGCGAGTGCGAGTGTACACTGAGGTCCGAGCTCTGGGGGGTTTTTCCACGAGTCGCAGAGTGAACCTCACGCATGTACGTTTGATTTGCTGCTGCTCCAAAATTTACTCCTCCACTTTATCCCATCTCCTCTAAATGGGGAAATTATCATAAAATAACACCCCGGCTTTATTAATGCGACCGCCATGAAGGCGTACTGATTTAGTTGGCTCAGTGCCTCCGTCTCCTCCAACTCAATGGACATAACTCCTGCCAGGGAAGTTGATAGTCACAGGGTGAATTATGGGAAAGTTTTATAAATGATTTAAATTCTATTTTATTTTCAACTTGTTAATAGGGCCACATAATGATACCGCAATCAAATCAAAAGTGCACTTGAGCTGGTGGAACTTTGAGTTAGTGAAAGACAAAGGTTTTTATAGAAACAAACTGGCGTGCAGCTGGAAAGAAGCAGCGAGAAAACTTCAGACCTTGAGAGTTTCTTCCTGGTCAAGGCAAAGAAACTATATTTATACAGCACCATTTATACAAAGGCAAAAAAGGCTATCGATTCAGAGTGGTTAAAGAAGACAAAGACCTTAAAATCACAATACAGCAAAAACAATATGAATAATTATCATAAACATTAACATTAAAAAGAGCAGAATAAAACTCAAGCAGCACAAAAGAGACTGGATTTAAACATCGTCAAAGCACGAGACTGAGTCACCATCTACAGGAAGAATGTCCAGGTTTAAACTGCACAAAAAAACACTGATTCACCAGGTTTAGTCCCGGTTTAGTCCCTGGATATGTCCTGGTTTTAGTCCTGGTTAGTTCAGGACACATGTGTGAGTACTCTCACCTTACACAGGACACATGTGTGAAGTACTTCACCTGACACAGGACACATGTGTGAAGTACTTCACCTGACACAGACACATGTGTGAAGTACTTCACCTGACACAGACACAGTGTGAAGTATGAAGTACTTCACCTGACACAGACACATGTGTGAAGCGTACTTCCTGGTTCTAGTCAGCTCTCGCAGCAGTGTTTCTGGATGTTCTGTTCTGTCTCGTTTGCAGAGGCCAGTGAGACGTTGTCGTCTAACTCCTGGAGACAGATGCAGGATAAGTCTCTCTGAGTCTGGTTTGGACAGTTTACCTTTGAGTTTTGTTGTTTTTAGATGTAAAAAGCTGCAGATGTTACTGATTTGATGTGGACGCGTTACATATCGGCTCTAATCCTACTTTTTAAACACAAAAATCCAAATCACAATCTCAACACTTGTTACAAAAATAGCTTTTTTGTGTGCGCCTGTTTAATCATTACTGTGTCCTGCCTCTGTTTTGATATATGATCTACAAGTGATATAAATAAAACAGCTTTAGATGTTACGTATCACACCCGCCTGTCACCAGAGACGCAAAGATAAGGAGCCGAAGAAGATATCAACTGCAGAGATCTTATAAACGCTGGCTTCAAGTGTAGTGACGATGTTCTACTAAAGAACTACTAAAATACAAAAATACAGATACTGCAGATACTCGCTGTACTTATATCATCTTCTACCATATCCTTCACCTTTTCTCCACCGTCTTGGATGCAAGCACATGTTGGCACTTTGGCCAGAGCGATGGAACATTCTGAGATGAATATGTAATCCGTAAATCCTTCAGACCATTACCAATAATCACGGTGTTGCATTGTCTGAATAGTAAATGGACGTCTCGCTCCCAGATGTGGAGATGTGAGCGATTATCGTTGCAGAGCTTCTCTAAAATCCATGTTCACGCAGGCCATAAAGTCTTAATGGACTTAGAAGAAATACAGTGATTTAATAGTTTGAGTCAAACATCAGGGAGAGACGGGTCTGGCTGTTAGCAAATTGGCTGCAAGACTAAGCTTTATTTAAATCTGAATTAGAACAAGATCTAAATTATCAGATGTGGAGATGGTGACTCCATTAGCGTTTGGTTGACACGTGTGAGGCACTCGGCCTGTTTTTCATCCTCAACTTTGACACAAAACCTCACACGAGCACACAGTTAAAGGTGGGCTATGTTAATTATGTGATAAGCGCAGTTCAAAGGAGACTGTGGGTAATCTTTAATGAATTTTAATTGTAGGAAGTGAAATTAAACGACTGGACGAGCTCGGACTGAACATTTACTCTCCCGGCGTGAGCTCGTTAGTTAATCTCGAGCACAAATATCAAACCCTGGTGCACAGGAAGAAAACAGAATTATCTTAAAATGAGAGATTTAAGTCTGAATGACACTTTCATCTCAACAGTTCCATGTGATTCAAGTGAGAAAACGTCAACTCCTGCAAAAATCTATAAAACAGGATTAAATAAGTGAATGTCACATCGGTTTATTTTCTGCTCGTGAGGCTGTGGGGGATTGAATGCATTTTAATCAAAACTGTCACGATAACGACTAAATCTACTAAATTTCATTACATAACGAAACATGGAGCATCAGTTTTTAAGGTCAGTATTTATCATGAGGACTTTTGTTTTGCATTAGTGGGAAATATTTGGTCAATTTTCTGGATCAGGATGAGATCTGAGCTGTAGAAAACTGAATATAAATGACTTTTATGACTCATTATGACTTAACTTAGGAGTTGTATTCTTTTATTTATTGATTGCAGTTCATATTTTGTACATTTAGATTTTTTTTTTGGGATAATTCTGGTTTAGTTTCAGTATTTTCGTTTCGTCTATTTTAGTCAGTTTGTGTGAGGAAGAGAAAGTCGTGTTTGGAGCAGAGTTCTGAGACATTTGATCGTGCTAAACTGACTTAAATAAAACTTAAGGTATAATTAATGACATTTAAATAGTTCGTCTTTTTCCTCTGGAGTCAGTGGGTTGTTTTTTAATCAAGTCGTTTTGTTTTTTGTTCTTTTTTCTTCTCAAATAAACATCCAAATCCAAACGTGACTTTCCTGAAAGTCGCTGCAGTTCGTCCTGACGTCGGTCGATGGAGACGTCGTTTTGTTTCCAGATTCTACTCACTGATCTATAAATGTTACTAAATCTAAAAACGTGAAGCAATAACATGTAGATGAAGCATTTTTAGTGATTTTTTAAGTAAATATTTAAATTGAACCAAAAATCGTGGTGATCAAAAATGAGGAGAACGTTTTGACTCATTTTTTGGAGTCACTCTGAGCCTTTTCTGCTCTGAACGACGCTTTGGAGGATTCAATAACCATCTCTTCTATTATTATTATTGTTATTATTATTATATTATCACCACAGATGTTTTTCCTGCCTCTAAACTGCAGAGACGAGTTGTGAACGTTGTGTTTGCGGTGAGTATGTGCAGCCGTTTCTCTCTTTCACACTTTGAAATCCCCAGGAGCAGATACTAAAACACCTGCCTGATGAGACAGATGCACCACTGTATAAGACATCTGCTGAACCAGACTCCGCCGCTCCACGCTGCTCCATTTAATATCACCGTTTGTCAGGAGACGAGAGGCTGCAAAGTCACGGTATCATCTGAACCAATATTTTAAAACCAAACTGAACTTTCACAGGTGTTGTTTTTATAAGAATGTGGCCCCGTGTGAGCGCCGCAGAGTCGCCTACAGTCACAGGGTTTGAATAAGTGACACAGATGTGCTACTGTAAAAGGAGAGATGCACCGATCCAAATACTGGTATCAGATATCACCGATAATCCGATATTCAAAAATGTTCTGAACAGGATATCAGCCTCCGAATATCAGTTCAGACGACAAACTGGTTGGACTTATAAAACCGATTAAATAAGACGATCTTCTGCTGTAGTTGCCCAGAAAGTTTTGATTCTTGACAGATAAATAACGTCATAACACATGTGGGATCACTTTAAAGGAAATAAACGCTGTTTTCAGTCTCTGCTCTGGTATCGGTTGGTATCGATCGATATCAGTGTTACGACTTAAGTTCTTTTCTTTTGCTGTATTTGTCCATTATGTTTTGTCTGTGTGTCGCGGGTCTGCCCACTTTCCCCATAATCACAGCTGTTGGAGGATGGTTTTCAGTCTGTCCAAACCTGGGGCCACCTTCAGCCGCCTCCCCACCAATTTCAAGATTTGGGACACCTTCAGCACACCTTCGGCACACCTTCGGGACACTTTCGGGACACCTTCGGGACACTTTCGGGACACCTTCGGGACACTTTCGGGACACTTTCGGGACACCTTCGGGACACCTTCGGGACACCTTCGGGACACCTTCTGGACACTTTCCGGACACCTTCTGGACACCTCGCTACAGGAGCAGAGAATTTGTTGTGCGACACTTCGTCGTCAGTCTGACTCTGTTTGGTCAAGATTTAGTTTTGTTTGCTGTAAAATTTGTTAGTTTTACCTTTTGTTTTTGTTTAAACCCTGGCAAGGCACCTTTTGTTTCAGTATTTTTAGTCCCCTTTTGTTCAGTTTAGCCTTAACATTCCTGTACATTAAATTACTTCTTAATTTACCATTTTTTCATCTTCTTTTGATTCTCCCCTGTCCCCACACGAGCTGCGTCGGAACAATCGACAGATACTTAAAGCTTTAGTGTCAGAATCAGTGCATCTTTATGTAAAAGTTGATCAGATTTACCTCAGGACGTCCACCACTTTTGCTTTTAAAACCATCTACTACAAAATCAGCTCACAGGAAATATTAATAATGAACTATAAGCCTATAAAGGTCGTACCAAAGAGACCCGATATTAGACTGCTTCAGAAACATTGCGGTCAAAAGGGAGAATAGTCACATGAATATTCACATTTCTCTATTGATCGTGAGTCTGTCCACAGTCTCCGCGGATGAAAACCTAAACATCCAGATTCCCATCGATTCATAAAACGCATCGAGGGGGCCAATATAAACGGAAAGTTAAATCAATTTATCCCATTTTGGTGAGGCTCTGTTGAAACGTCTTCCCAAAAGGTCCCCATCCCTCTGGAGTTGATGTCGGCGTTTGACGTGTCTAAATTCCTCTTCACAGCGTCTCTCTGTCAGCGAGCCGCCCGGAGCTGCTTTGTGATTGGAGCATGTGGGAAAGAGGAGCTTTGACAACTGCTGAAAATGCAAGGCTGGATTCATTCATGTCAGAGTGAATATTTTTCCTGGAGCGGAGGAAGAGGGTAGAGTGTTACTGTCCTCCATGTGCGCTCTGCTCCGTGTGATCCCCCGGAAAATGTCTGCAGTCATAGAAATGTGAAGCAGCTCACAGCACAAGCAGGATGTGGCAGATCACTTTTTCTATTCAAGTTGAGAGGGAAGGAGAGAGACGAGGAGGAGATGGAGAGAGGAGGAAAAGAGGCAGAGAGCAGGGCATGTGACAGGCAGAGGTAGAGGAGAGTATAGAAATTAAACTACCCGACTCTCAGTAAGAAACAGTTCAACTTAGAAATAAGAAGTGAATCTGAAATCAAACCACATCATAAGAAAATATCATCCGTCATATCATATACGGATTAAATCATATCATTCATTATAACGTCCTCTGGACCATGTGCCATTTTGGATGAGATTTTCATATTTGACATGGCCTCATCAGTCTTCTTCATCATCATCGTCAGGCTCTGAGCGATTGGCGAGTAGGGATGGAACGATACACGAAAATATCGCTAATTGCAATCAAAATTTAATCGTTTTTAATACTCATGATCATCGCACACTATTATAAATCACCTTTACAACACCAGACTGACGCAGGTTTCCATTTCAATACAGTGTTAAGATGTTAGTTCTGGTGTTTGTCCACAAGGGGGCCCTCTATTATAGCAATGAAACTCGTTAGCTTCTGTGGCTCGTGGCTCGAGAGCAGAGGATTTTAATTGATACTATCCGCTGAAGCTGAAGTCTGATGTGTGGAATTATTATGGATTTGAAAAACAAGACCACAAGATGAGCCACCGATCTGCAGAGTCTGACGGAAAAAAAAAAAAGTCACGGCTCTGAGAGAAAACACGAGAAACTTACACATGAACATTTACGAGACAAACATCCTGCATCGTTTGACAAACTTGAGCCAAAAATATCCATCATAAGATACAATGAGAAATAAATGATTGAATGTAGTTTCCGTTACTTGGGATTTGTGTGAATAATGCGACGTGTTTGTGTCGACTTTGCTATCGCTAGGTTAGCACTAGCTGAACGGCATTTTGCACAGCTAATGGCTGCCAGTGTGTCCTTTATCATGTCCTTTGTCATGTCCTTTGTCGTGTCCTTTATTTTATCGTGTCCTTTGTCATGTCCTTTATTTTATCGTGTCCTTTATCGTGTCCTTTGTCGTGTCCTTGTCGTGTCCTTTGTCGCGTCCTTTGTCGCGTCCTTTGTCGCGTCCTTTGTCGCGTCCTTTGTCGCGTCCTTTGTCGCGTCCTTTGTCGCGTCCTTTGTCGCGTCCTTTTGTCGTGTCCTTCGTCGTGTCCTTTGTCGCGTCCTTTATCGTGTCCTTTATCGTGTCCTTTTTCTGTGACTTTCTCAGGTTGGTTCGTGTGTTTTTTTATAGTCAAGAGTTTTATAACTGACACATTTTTTTTTCCTTCATTGTTAATTTCAAATCCAGCAAAAAAAACAAAAACTTTCAGAAGCCGCCATGACTTTAAATGTGCAGTAACTTTCGAGGGGTCCACCTGTGTGTCTCCATGGAGATGTGACTGATTCACCGGAATGTTTCAGGGTGTGGCATTAGTGTCGTGCACCAGTCACAGAAGGTTTCATGAATCCCTTTAAAAACACGGTACAGAGAGCGAGATTCAGATGTTAAAATGCTGCACAGTGGAACATTCAAGGTAAAGAAATAACATCTCCGTGGAAACTGACGAGTCGTTGAATCATCCACAGACGACAAACTGTCAGGTTTGTCTTTAGATTTATTCATTAGAGTAAAAATAAACAAGACACGCCTCAAACAAACAAACAAAACAAACAAACATCTGTCGTTTTATGTTAATTCAGCCTAAAAACAACCTCGTCAAACAGCGCCACCTATAGATCCTCCCACTGCTCCTATTCACCACTATCTCTCTCCTCCCGCCTCTTGTCCTCTCTCTCCCCTTCACTCTTCTCTTTTCCTCCATCTACCTCTCTCCCCTTCTTTCCCCTCCTCTCTTCTCTCCTCTCTCCCTCCTCCACCTCCCCTCTCTTACTCTCCACTCCCCTCACTCTCCCTCCTCCCCTGCCCTCTCCTCTACCCACCCGGCACCCTTTCTGCCTCCCCTCCTCTCCTCCCTCCTCCCCTTCCCTCTCGCCTTCCCTCTCCTCCCCTCCTCCCTTCCTCCACTCCTCCACTCCTCTGCACATGCTCCAGGCTTGTGTCCAGCACCTCCTCCCTCTCACCTCTCTCCTCCTCTCTCCTCTCTCTCCCTCCTCTCCCTCCCCAGGCTTGCGTCCAGCGCCTCCTCTCCTCCCCTCACCTCTCTCCTCTCTCCCCTCCGTCCTTCAGCAGGCTCCTGTGTCCCACGCCTCCTCCCCTCCTCCCCCTCCCCAGGCTTGCATCCAGTGCCTCCTCCCCTCCCCTCTTTCCCCAGGCTTGCGTCCAGCGCCTCCTCCTCTCTCCTCCCCTCACCTCTCTCCTCTCTCCCCTCTCCCCTCCCCAGGCTTGTGTCCAGCGCCTCCTCCCCTCCTCCCCCTCCCCAGGCTTGCGTCCAGTGCCTCCTCCCCTCCTCTCCTTCCCCAGGCTTGTGTCCAGCACCTCCTCTCCTCCCCTCACCTCTCTCTCCTCTCTCCCCTCCTCCCTTCCCCAGGCTTGTATCCAGCACCTCCTCTCCTCCCCTCATCTCTCTCCTCTCTCCCCTCCTCCCTCCCCAGGCTTGCGTCCAGCGCCTCCTCCGTGATCTGCTTGGTCAGACCTGCTCTATTCTCGTCCCGCGTCTCCTGTGGGAGGTAAAGACTCTCATTGATTCAGCTCCTCTGCCTGTGATGGACCCACCGGCTCGATTAGTCGAGTCATGAGAGGAAAACCCGAGCTGTGACAGTCCAGATGAATGAAGATGAGACTCAGTCTAAATAAAAAAGGCAAGAGGAGGAGATATATCACGACTATCCATCACTACGCTGTGGCTCAGGTTACTCGAGTGAGCCGTCAATAAGCTTTACAGTAAGCTGGACTCCTTAAAGGAAGAGGCATTAAAAGTGTGCATTGATCTGAAGGTTTTTGATACTCTAAAAGCACAGAATTTGATTTAGGTTTGGCTAAAGCTGCTCTGAGGTCACTCACATTTGCCAGAGAGGTCTTACGAGCATCGTTAAACTCACTTTAAGTCGGGTTCAAGGCCAAATCTAACACATACACACCAGCAGATTATGAAGGAAACACAAAACAGACACAGGAGATACTGAGTGTTATGAAATGACGATAGAAGATGCAACGTCGTATTATTTTTCCAGTGTTTTTTGTAGATTAAGCAGGTCTGTCTGGAAATGCTTTTTAAAATCTCAAAGCGCATCGATAAACCGTCTTCCAAAATGCCACGGTTAAACCTGAAGACAATGGACACCAGGCAGGAGGCAGGAGTTCTCCCCTGGTGTCACCATTATGTCATAATGTCAAGTATAATTCCTGTTTCTTGTATGCAAACAGCACAACCTAGAGGCCACTGTGGGAACGACAAGCTGCAACTCTACAACAAAGTTAAGAGCTGATGTGATGACTGTCAGAGCACATCCATTTTAAATAAGTGATTTCGACAGATCGAAACCTCAATTTTAACAGAGCACTTTAAATCTCACCCTTTAAACCACAAAAGCAGAGCTGAGGCTGCTTCACTCTGCAGCCACATCCCTGCAGCCTGGATCTGAAGCACTACTGCCTCCTAGAACAGGCTGCAAAAAACTATGAACACGCCTGGCATCTGGGTAAAAGTCCTGGAGTGACACATGAGGGAAGGTGAGGGCTGGGTTTTTAATGTCACCAGGAGGAGATGCACAGGCTCAAAGCTCACCAAGGTGTCCAAACGCAACAGATTTCAGGCCAGCTGGGATACAGAGTGAGTAAGTAACAGTCTCTAATCTCCACCAGCCCGAGCCCATACAGCACATGCATGAGCTGAAGCACTGCCTGTTCTCTCCACACACTCCACTTTGACATTGCAATCACGCGTAGGGACCAGGTTTTGGTTTTTTTATGTGGCAAAAGCAGAACACCTCAAAGTGGCCCATGCTCCAAACACATTTATCACAGGTGCCATCATGAAACGCTGTGCAAACAATGTCAAAACAAAGCCAAGACTGACCACTCTGCAGACAGGGAGCTGAAATGTGGCATGTTTGTGCAGAAATGCGCAGAGGAGGAATCAGAGGGGGATCCTTGCCTTGAAATCCGAGGAGGAACGCGGCTCCGGGGATCCAAACGCTGTAAATCCAGAAGTAATGCATGTTGTTAATCAGCTGCAGTGGCTCCAATCTCCGAAACTTGGCTCTCCTGAAGGAACCGACGTCCAACCGGTGTGTTCTGGTCCTCGTGGCGCGGAGCTATCCACAGATAAACACAGTCTCAAAGTGGAAACAGCACAGAGCACGACACACGACGCACAGTCCAAGTGCAAAGAGACGCTGCCTGGAGAAGACGCACAGCTGAGGCGAGGACGCGCGCATCTCCTGGACAATAGTGCCATCTAGTGTCTGCACAGTCCGCAGTGAGGTTTGTTCTGAAGCAGGAACCCTCCAGCTCCAGAGCTTTATTAGCTAAAGCCCAATGAGGCACTGTACACATTATGGCAGCATCATCTCTGTGGGGCTGGAGGAAGTGTGTCTGGAATAAATCAGGGTTAATTGAAGTTGTCATGGTGATTTCAGTCAAAGCGTCGGGCCGTGTGATGCAGAAATAAATCCACTAAATGATGATTATAAAAGGTTTTGATTCCCTGTGGCCACAAACACGCCTCAGATATCATTATCTCCTTATTTAATATCAGATGGAGGTGGATTGGTTTGGTGCAGATCGGGTTTTGCATTAGGTGCTGCCGACTCCACTGTGTCACTCTTTTTAATTAGATTTCTGACTTGATAAGGCGGTAATTTGGCTAGAAATTAAACTTCAGCAGTCAGTCAGGCAAAACTTCATAGCTTACTTCCATTTTGGATAACGTCAAATAATCAGATGAAATTAAAACCTGCTCTCAAGCGTTAGCCCAAAGTTTGAAATAGTCTGTGGAGAGGAGCCTGAACTTTTATTTCTATAGAGTTTCACGTTAAATGTTCAGTTAGTGTGAAAAACAGAGAGAGAAAATGTTAAGGACAAGATCTGGATATGGCCCCACATGTAAGACACATGACACAGACATTTGAACTAAGGGAGAATTTTAACACTGTACATTTTATAACAAGTTTACAGGACCAACACTGTCCTGCATCTGTCTCCAGGAGGTTAGACGACTGTAACGTCTCACTGGCCTCTGCAAACGAGACAGAACAGAACATCCAGAACACTGCTGCGAGAGTCTGACTAGAACCAGGAAGTACTTCACACATGTGTCTGTGTCAGGTGAAGTACTTCACACATGTGTCTGTGTCAGGTGAAGTACTTCACACATGTGTCTGTGTCAGGTGAAGTACTTCACACATGTGTCTGTGTCAGGTGAAGTACTTCACACATGTGTCTGTGTCAGGTGAAGTACTTCACACATGTGTCTGTGTCAGGTGAAGTACTTCACACATGTGTCTGTGTCAGGTGAAGTACTTCACACATGTGTCTGTGTCAGGTGAAGTACTTCACACATGTGTCTGTGTCAGGTGAAGTACTTCACACATGTGTCCTGTGTCTCAGTGTGAAACAGTCTCTCCATGAACCAAAGAACATCTCCCACATGTGAGAGCCACAAGAACATCTCACACTCTGAGGAGTGAAACCAGGACTAAACCAGGACTAAACCAGGACTAAACCAGGACTAAACCAGGACTAAACCAGGACTAAAAAACAGGACTAAACCAGGACTTAGCAGGGACTAAAACCGGGACTGAATCAGGACTGAACCGGGACTGAACCGGGACTAAACCGGGACTAAACCGGGACTAAGTCGGGACTAAGTCGGGACTAAATCAGGACTAAAACCCGGATTAAACCGGGACTAAGCCAGGACTAAAACCACGACTGAACCAGGACTAAAGCGGGACTAAAACCGGGACTGAACCAGGACTAAACCAGGACTAAACCAGGACTGAACCGGGACTGAACCGGGACTAAACGGGACTAAACCGGGACAAAACCGGGACTAAACCGGGACTAAACCGGGACTAAAGCAGAACTGAACCAGGACTGAACCAGGACTGAACCGGGACTAAACCGGGACTGAACCGGGACTGAACCCGGATTAAACCGGGACTAAGCCAGGACTAAAACCAGGACTGAACCAGGACTGAACCAGGACTAAACCGGGACTAAAACCGGGACTGAACCAGGACTAAACCAGGACTAAACGGGGACCGGGACTGAACCGGGACTGAACCGGGACTAAACCGGGACTAAAGCAGGACTAAGCCGGGACTTAGCCGGGACTAAAACCGGGACTAAAACCGGGACTGAACCAGGACTAAAACCCAGGACTAAACCAGATGAATCAGTGTTTAGTTTTGTTCAGTTTAAATCTGTCTCACTTCCTGAAGATGTGACACAGACTCGACTTTGACCATGTTTAAGTCCAGACTCTGTTCTGTTTATCTTCCTGTGACTGAAAGAGTTTTATTCTGCTCTTTTCTCCTTTAATTTTAATGTTATGATGATTATTTATGTTTTGATTTGTTGTTTTGTGATTTAATTCTTTCTTATTCTGTAAAGCTCTGTGAATGACCTCGTGCTGTATGACTATGACTTGTGCTGTATAAATAAACTAGCTCCTTGCTTTTTTATAGAGGATGAAGAGGATGGAGAGGATGGAGAGAGGATGAAGAGGAAGAGGATGGAGAGGATGAAGAGGATGAGGAGGATGAGGAGGATGAGGAGGATGAAGAGGATGAAGAGGATGAAGAGGATGGAGAGGATGAAGAGGATGAAGAGGATGGAGAGGATGGAGAGGATGAGGAGGATGAGGAGGATGAAGAGGATGAGGAGGATGAAGAGGATGAAGAGGATGAAGAGGATGGAGAGGATGAAGAGGATGGAGAGGATGGAGAGGATGGAGAGGATGAAGAGGATGAAGAGGATGGAGAGGGATGGAGAGGATGGAGAGGATGGAGAGGATGAGGAGGATGAGGAGGATGGGGAGGATGAAGAGGATGCAGAGGATGGAGAGGATGAAGAGGATGAGGAGGATGAGGAGGATGAAGAGGAGGATGCAGAGGATGAAGAGAGGATGAAGAGGATGAGGAGGATGAGGAGGATGAAGAGGATGCAGAGGATGAAGAGGATGAAGAGGATGAGGAGGATGAGGAGGATGAAGAGGATGCAGAGGATGAAGAGGATGAAGAGGATGAGGAGGATGAGGAGGATGAAGAGGATGAAGAGGATGAAGAGGATAAAGAGGATAAAGAGGATGAAGAGGATGAGGAGGATGAGGAGGATGAGGAGGATGCAGAGGATGAAGAGGATGAAGAGGATGAGGAGGATGAGGAGGATGAGGAGGATGAGGAGGATGAGGAGGATGAAGAGGATGAAGAGAGGATGAAGAGGATGAAGAGGATGAAGAGGATGGAGAGGATGAGAGGATGAAGAGGATGAGAGGATGAGGAGGATGAAGAGGATGAAGAGGATGGAGAGGATGGAGAGGGAGAGAGATGGAGAGGATGGAGAGGATGAAGAGGATGAAGAGGATGGAGAGGATGAGGAGGATGAGGAGGATGAAGAGGATGAGGAGGATGAGGAGGATGAAGAGGATGAAGAGGATGGAGAGGATGAAGAGGATGGAGAGGATGAAGAGGATGGAGAGGATGAAGAGGATGGAGAGGATGAAGAGGAGGATGAAGAGGATGGAGAGGATGGAGAGGATGAAGAGGATGAAGAGGATGGAGAGGATGAAGAGGATGAAGAGGATGGAGAGGATGAAGAGGATGGAGAGGATGGAGAGGATGAAGAGGATGAAGAGGATGGAGAGGATGGAGAGGATGAAGAGGATGAAGAGGATGGAGAGGATGCAGAGGATGAAGAGGACGGACGTTGCTTTGACTCCTACTATAGTTTCCGTAACATTTGTAAATGACTAAATCTCACGTCTCGCCTCCGTATGAAGCCCACATCTCCTCGGTCGGGGACGTGCTCTGAATTCGTTTTCATTCTAATTAATCCAGTGTCGTCATGACGCTGTTGAAAAATTAGCACGAATTCACTGGAGCCTAATGTGTGTCATCGCAACACAAGCAGCAGAGCAATATGAAACAGCTTACACAATCAAATATTCATTAATGACTGCCAAATGATTTGTAAGCATAAATAATGAAAGAGGGGCCCCTGTTAAGCTCGGTGTAGCCTGGTAGGAGACAGCTCAGGGGCTTGTCA
Source organism: Periophthalmus modestus (assembly GCA_019594935.1). Lineage (NCBI taxonomy): Eukaryota > Metazoa > Chordata > Actinopteri > Gobiiformes > Gobiidae > Periophthalmus > Periophthalmus modestus. The sequence goes on along the minus strand of JAIEZT010000073.1, from coordinate 255,511 downwards.
TCCTTCCATGTTTCCCTGGTTCCTCCTGGGGCCCAGGCTCTGCAGATGGTACTGTGGAAATTGCCAATATCGCACCTTTGCCATTGTCAGAATCACCCGAGCAGGGCATATTTCATCACATAAACAGACAGAGCTGCGTATGGCCCATTTAGTTTCTCTGTATCCACCACAAAACGACCCGGCCCGAGCCAAATGAAACTCTACAAACATCCATCTTTAAGAAAGTTGAGTCGTTTTGAATCTGGGCTTTTATCTGATGGAGTCGTTTTCCTCCAGGCTCTAGAAGAAAAAAAACTAAACATCACAATGGACCAGATGATATCACTGCACAACAGAGACTCCAACATGTACTTTATCTTTACAAGGGCCTTTAATAATGAAGTCAAACTAAAGACGAGGACCTCTGCAGGACGTGGAGAAAAAAAACACACGGATTTAGACGTGTGCGACCTGCCAGAGCAGTTAGGACTTTAAATCAGAGACTTTCTCCTTTAAATCAGAGAGTTTCTCCTTTAAATCAGAGAGTTTCTCCTTTAAATCAGACAGTTTCTCCTTTAAATCAGAGAGTTTCTCCTTTAAATCAGACAGTTTCTCCTTTAAATCAGACAGTTTCTCCTTTAAATCAGAGACTTTCTCCTTTAAATCAGAGACTTTCTCCTTTAAATCAGAGACTTTCTCCTTTAAATCAGAGACTTTCTCCTTTAAATCAGAGACTTTCTCCTTTAAATCAGAGACTTTCTCCTTAAATCAGAGACTTTCTCCTTTTAAAATCAGACAGTTTCTCCTTTAAATCAGAGACTTTCTCCTTTAAATCAGAGACTTTCTCCTTTAAATCAGAGACTTTCTCCTTTAAATCAGAGACTTTCTCCTTTAAATCAGAGACTTTCTCCTTTAAATCAGACAGTTTCTCCTTTAAATCAGAGACTTTCTCCTTTAAATCAGAGACTTTCTCCTTTAAATCAGAGACTTTCTCCTTTAAATCAGAGACTTTCTTCTTTAAATCAGAGAGTTTCTCCTTTAAATCAGAGACTTTCTCCTTTTTCTCCCGTTTCTCATCAACTAAAACACAGCGTTTGGCAGCACTAAGTTACTTCTGCCTGAGTAAATTTCACTTTTCAAACTGGCAGAGGTGAATCTTTAGCCTCTATTGGTTTTTTATTTAATGAACTTTTCTGTTCAGGCGACATCATGACATCACATCCTGTCTTTTCAAAAATAAAAGTCTCTTTTACACATAAAGTCAGAGCGATGCTTTTATGAACAATCCTCAGCACAAACTCACAAATATAAGACAAATATTCACTGTTTATTGTCCCACATTTTAAAGCACAAAATAAAAAAAACTGCATCTTCTGTGGTGACAATGTGATTTTAACTTTCTACAGACACAGATTTTACACATTTTGGGCAAAATATGAAGGGGGCGGGTTTAAAATGTAAATAATGGGGTCTGTGCAATGAATTAAATGTGCAATATTTTGGATGGTGCAAACAATGGGAACTGTGCAATATGTTTTGTTTTTTTTATTTTGACCCATCAGTGACAATGGATAGAAATTAGTCTTTGAGCTAATTTCTATCCATTGTGTTTATGTTCATGTCTGTCATGTCTGTTCATTAACATGTTTTGTACACAATAAATAGATAAATAGATAAATTGATAAGTAGATAAAAATAAGATAAAAAAATAAGATATAAATTAAAAAAATAAAAATTTAATAAAAACATTAAAAAAAATAAATATAAAACAAATAAATAATACATAAAAAATAAATTAAATTAAAAATAAATAAAAAACAACAAATAAAATAAAATCAAATAAAAATCAAATAAAAAACAACAAATAAATTAAATTAAATTAAATTAAATTACATTACATTACATTGTTCCAAATCAAAACATGAAAATTTTCTTACAGCCTAATTTGTTTTGTCATTTTTGGAAGTATCAGAATATGTGCCGTTTTTAATGTTTGTAGCATAACTTATAAAGTCAAATCATATATTAAATTGCAAATATACTTTATGAACAGCCTGTTTATCAGTTTTTATTTGTTTGGGTCACTACTGTTTTTACTTCCACTTTATTACAAATAACTCAATGATTATTTCAAGTTACGATACTATTACTCGAGTAACATTGTTTACCATCTCAAAAAAAAAAAAAGACGCTACAGTAGCGACAGTCGTGAAAAAAAAGACGCTGACAGTAGTGACCCGTGGAGGGTGACGTGGTGACATCAGTAAAGTCAAAGTCGTCATCTTCATACAGTAAAGTTTTGAAGGATTTAAGGAGAGTCGACCAAACTTCTTCGCCTCATCCTCTCGACTCTGAGCTTGTGACTTTCTGCTTCCACCTTCAAAATGTCCAAAGTATAAAGTACATAAAATATATTTATATATTTATATGTGCCATAACTCAGCAGCAACTTGAATTACACTTTCTCTTTTCAGGAATATTTGTCAATGTCGACTTCATTTTATTCAATTTTCCTCCATGAAGCAAAGACGCCTCCAGCTCGAACACTCACTCTCCACAATAGATTCTCCTCTTTTTTTCTCTCTTTTTCCTGATGTAACTCGTGGCGTTTCGCTCTCGCTGCCACAGTCCTCAGACGTACAACACCGACACTTTGATCTGCATTTGACCCACGGCGTTTGGATCACAGCTCGTCACGGACACAGTGAGAACAAGTCTGTGTTCTGGACGACTACAAGCTACAAGGCTCCAGAGAGAAGACTCCAGAGAGAAGACTCCAGAGAGTAGGCTCCAGAGTGTAGACTCCAGAGTGTAGACTCCAGAGTGTAGACTCCAGAGTGTAGACTCCAGAGAGTAGACTCCAGAGTGTAGACTCCAGAGTGTAGACTCCAGAGTGTAGACTCCAGAGTGTAGACTCTGGAGTCTACACTCTGGAGTCTAGGGTCCAGAGCGTAGACTCCAGAGTCTAGGCTCATCCCGCTGTGGGAGGATGGGGGACAAATGGAGTCCCACCACGGCTCTGTCTAACGCCTGGTGCAAGGAATGGATTCACTTTAACTTTTCTCTCTTAAATTAAAGAAACAAAAAATGTAATAAAATGACGACAAAACCTGGACTAAACCTGGACTAAACCTGGACTAAACCAGGACTAAACCAGAGCTAAACCAGAGCTAAACCAGGACTAAACCAGGACTAAACCAGAGCTAAACCAGGACTAAACCGGGACTAAACCGGGACTAAACCAGGACTAAACCAGGGCTAAACCAGGACTAAACCAGAGCTAAACCTGGACTAAACCTGGACTAAATCAGAGCTAAACCAGGACTAAACCGGGACTAAACTTAAATGAATGAAACAAAAATTTTAATAAAATCTAAAATTAAATGAAAGTTGAACTGTGTACTGTTTGTGTGTACTGTGTGTGTACTGTTTGTGTGTACTGTGTGTGTGTACTGTTTGTGTGTACTGTTTGTGTAGTGTCCCACCTTCTTGTTTCCATGGAGACTTTGTGCGTTGCTAGTTAGTTTCAAAACATTTCCCGTAAACTAATGGACTAGTTCCCAGTTAGTTCTCAAACTCTTCCCAGAAAAGAAGAGACTGGAAAGGTCCGGAGTCACCCACATCCTCTGTCTGCTCCCATATTTTTTTTAAATTCATTTATTTATTTGAAAAGGGACAATGCACATTAATTAACATTACAAAAGAAATGTAAATGTTCCACGACACTTATCTTTTCCTGAAATGTTCCACAGTACAGCTTTAAACCTACGTATCAATAACAATAAACTCCAAAGTCACAGGTCAGGTCTGTGGAGAGGCGTCTCTGCTCACTGAGTTTTTGAGCAACAGCAACACCAGTAATTTCATAAATGCTCCACCTCCTCCAGCGTAACAACCCCCCACACTGGAAAAGTTACATGATGCAGCTTTAATAATAATCTGCAAACGTCTCTGACACTTTTGGTCACATGCAGCTGCCGTTTTTCAGCGGATTATGAGAGTCCTGTGGCTGAGACTGAAGCTGCTCAGACGCCCAGAACGAAACGGCAAATTACCACCAGATAACGAAGAATCCACCGAAACTGAAACGCAAAAAGACTCGATTCATCTGAGGTAAAATAATTCCGCTGCTTTGTCTTTGGGCAGAAGCACCAAAATATGCAGCGCAGCAGTTATTGGCGTCATAAATTTGGAGCAAAGTGGTCTCTGGCTGCACACAACCTGAGAAAACTGGGCCTTTTTAAAATGCTCTCCCTGTTTTTGACAAGTTTAAAAATATGTTTATTCTTTTCCAAAAGTGTGGAATAATTGGGCGTTTTTATTCCACCTCTCGGCTCTGACTAATAAGCCGAGTGTGACTGTAATGACTAATGCCTGATGAGATAAACCAATTAACAAACTCCAGTTATGATCCGACAGACTGCGCCCAAGTACCACGAAATAAAATAATACTTACAAATGAAATATATGAGTTTGCAGTTAGAGGGTGGAGGGGTAATGTGGGTCTAATCACTCAGATAAATGACAGTTTCAGCCAGAAGTTTATGGTTAATGCTGCAAAAGTTGGAGGAGGCTCAGATTTGGACAAATGCAAATGTATTTCTGATGTTTTTCTGATGTTTTCCTGATGTTTTCTTGTCGTTGCACCTCTGACCGAGCAGCCGCTTCTGTTTCAAAGTGTCAGAAAAGTGCTGAAACTTTCAATCGTAAAACTCAAAACCGTGTTGAAAAGAGAAACTGTTTTGGCCGAGCTGCTTTTACATTTAAACAAACTGTGCCCTCATCCGTATGTCACCCACAGAAAGCTCGTATTCGCATCATCGCTCACACTTTAAATCTCTTAAACGCCGCGATGTATTTAAGGTCTTTAAACATATGCATCCGGTGTTTGTGTCGGTGCAATTATGTGTTTTATCTGCAGCAGAGAGGCTCCAGCAGCATCACACTCGCAGATTATGGAGATTTGAAGAGCGGTATTTGGGAAATTTGTATCTCAGCTTTTATCTCAGGAGAAAACCTCCCTCTCGGCTCCTGTTTATGATAATCTGAAGTTACATAAAACAAAAAACAGGGACATACACGGCTCTAATTGCTGCTGCTGCGACGTCACATGGAAAAATAAAAAAACACGAAACCCTGAGGTGAAGGTTAGACTGTCACTCCCCAAATGTGTCGTCTGCATCTGACACTCAACAAATACTCTATATTCTTACGTAAAGTGCAGAAAAAATACTCAAGTAAAAGTAAAAGTATCACATGAAAACGTCGGCTGAAGTAAAAGTATTTTGCACAGTTTTCAGATCTAATAAAGCTTCAAATGTGGTGATTCTGATAAAGATTTGAGCTGAATTTTGTTGAATTTATCATTTTTTCCAGCTGTTTTTATTTGTATATTTTAGTTTTCTCAATATTAATGTTAAAAATAAACCCTCAGCCTTTTCAGCAGGTCTCACACTACCACAAAATACTTTTACTTTTCAGTCCAGTTCAAAAATGTAGTGGAGAAAGTACAAATATACTCTCAGATGTGGTGAAGTAAAAGTAAAAAGTAGCTGCTGTAGAAGTGAACCTCCTGAGACTCGAGATCTTTCGTCACTTTATTCTTTTCTCTTTGTTTTTTGGTTGATTGGACCTGATGATGTAAAAATATAAATATTTTTTACATTGTGTAGTTTCTGAGGAAAATGACGCCCACGTTTGACGACATTTATTCTAAAACTTATAAAAACAAAATGAGAAACAACAATTGAGCCTCTTGGAAAAATGTGTCTCATGTGAAGATCTGCAGGAGCAGGAGCTTTTCAACAAATATATGGAAAAAACATATTCTGAACATTCTACATTCTTGAAAATATTCTAAACTGAACATTTTTGTTTTTGTTCTGTGCATGTTCTGTGCGTGTTTCGTGCGTGTTTTGTGCGTGTTTCATGCGTGTTCTGTGCGTGTTCTGTGCATGTTCTGGGTTGATGGAGGAAACCAGAGAAACCCGCACAGACCAGGGAAGAAACACGCAAAACTTTACAACCAGAGAATCAAACCCGGGACCTTCTCACTGACACAGATTCCTCACAGAGCTGCACAATTTTGTTTAAAACTCGTAACATTTAATGAATTGTGTTTGCATTTGTTTTAATTCAGTTTCACATTTGAATTAAACTTTGAACTGTTACATTAACACAAGAACATTTTAAAATATGCTGTAAAAGTGAAGAAAGTAAAGAGCAGATGTTTCTGTTTGAAGGAGACGTTATATTGTCTTAATATGTTTGATCTTTGTGATTTCATCATTTCACTTTTGCTGAGTCACTGTTACATCAGGGTGAATCTTCTGTCCCTGATGCAGAAGCTTTTTGACTCTGACACATTTCGGACCCTTAAAAACACAATGCAGATTCATCTTTTAAAATAATGTGTTTTTTCCTGTGTGAGAAAGTGAATAATTCAGCCGGTACAGCAGCTTCTACAGGAACACGGCGTACAGTGAACAGTCGCCGTGAGTCACTTTGTAAATGTTGGCGAACTGCAGGCGACTCATGAATTATTCAACGTGATTTATTTTATTTGTCACTCGGCAGAAAGAAGGAAAGTACATGTGAGCCGCCTTAAAACCAAAGAGTGCTCTGCTTCCTTATTAGCTCCGTCTGAATCCAGCGCCGCGTTTTCGCCGCTCGTTTAATGGTAAATAAACACCGGGCTCGACTTTGAGTAATGGCATGTGAAATATTTACTCTGGAGTCAAAGTGCTGTGTAACTAAACGCTGACGATGCAAAGGCGCCGAGTGACAATACGGGATGAATATTTATGAATCCAAACAGTATTTATGAATTTTTCTTCTGTGGAGATGCATCAAATGTTTAACCAAGATAAGGACGAATTTCAGGAAATGGTTCTTTCAAAACGGCCTCTAGTAAAACACATTTAGTTGTATTTGCTTTTACACAGTGGCACAGCGAGAGCAGCGTCACAGCCTCACAGCAAGAAGTTTGTGGGTTTGAATCCCCAGTTGATCCTGAAACATGCACAGTCTGATCTACAGTGTCACCAAATAAGAAAACGCTTTAGAACAAAGCAACAAGTGCAGGAGATTCGGGGGTTTCGATCTCGTCTGGAAGTACCGGCCGTAAACTACGTCTATAAAAACCAGTCCAGCCAAACGCAGAGACAAACGAGGATCCTGGAGCGTCCTCTCTGATCATCAACGACTCTCCACAGACGTTAATCTGGATCTTAAAGCAGCGACAGACGATAAACTGAGTGGAGCAGAGAAAAACTCAACTGTCGCTCGTTTCCAAGTTTATTAAAGCAAAAGATAATCAAAAACACAACAGGAGTAATATGAAGGACTGGGTTATTTTTGGTTTGTGAGCTGCTATTTTCACCTTTTTATATCACTTTACACTTTTTTGTTTATTCACACATTTGTTCATTTTCAGTCATTTCTCCAGCTCATCATAACTGTCCCGGGTTTAGTCTCTTTCATTTAATCACACACTGTTACTTTAAAGATGTTTTATTGGGTTATATTTGGTCAGTTCAGTTTAACACGTGTCTGTTTTTACCTGAATCTCCACACGGTCCAGACACAGAGGGGGCGTGGCCTATGGCGGCCATTTTTAAATCTGAGTTAAGCTCTTTTTCTTTTTTCTGTTAATATCTTTTTAATGTTTAAGTGTATATATCATTTTGAGTTAAAGGGATTTAGAGCCTCATAAATCCACAGTTTGTGATGAAATCCTGATAAAGTTAAACCTGCTGCACCTGAGAAGTAAAAGGTGTCACCTGGAGGAGGAGCGTCTGGGTTGAGAGGGAAAATAACCAGGTGTGATAGTTCTGTTTCCCCCAGTCCAGCTCCATGTTCCAGTCCTGCTTTTGTCACCTCCCTGTTTTTGGTGCAGCTGCCTCTCATTTTGCCAATCAGCCCAGGGCAGACTATATGTACTCCCTCAGTTTAGTCACTTCTCAAGCTCTGTTTCTGTATTGCCTTGTGTTCGTGCCTGACGTTCTGAACCTGCCTTATCCCTGTTCAAGTCCTGGTTCCTGAGCTTATTCCCCCAGCCTGTTCCCGTATTTGAATTCCCAGTGTTGGATGAGATTTCTGTTATTAAATAAGACATAATTCCTCAGTTGTTGTTTGCCTGATTTACAACATTCTGAACTACCTGTTTGTGGGACACTTTCCGTTACTTATTAAGACATTTGCTGCTCTCTTTGTGTTGCACTTGAGTCTGGTTCTTCACACGTGACATCAGGAGGATTTTTAATTTTTTTTTTACCTTAATTTCTTCATTTCTGTTGCTTTTGTTTTAGTTAATCAGAATCAGACTTTTATTGCCATTGTCAGTGAACACAGCTCATAAACGAGGAAATTACTTTGGTGATAAAGTGCAACATAGAAACACAAAAAAGTACAAATAAGGGCATGAAGTTAAAAAAGACATGCTTAAAATAAAATAAAATACTTAGAGGTAAATATAACAGTGCTGACTTAGTATATATAGTTATAGTTTTATTTTTAAATATTTTTTTAGTTAAAGGGATTTAGAGCCTCATAAATCCACAGTTTGTGATGAAATCCTGATAAAGTTAAACCTGCTGCACCTGAGAAGTAAAAGGTGTCACCTGGAGGAGGAGCTTCTGGGTTGAGAGGGAAAATAACCGGGGCGAGTCTTTCAGGGAGAATCGGGGGTTTTTTTTTTTTTTAGTTTCTTAATGTCTGTTACTTTTGTTTTACTTCAGCACAGTTCATTTTTGTAGATCTGTTTCTTTTTCACGGTGGACCACGTTGAGCTGTAATACATTTTGCTAAGTGACTCGCCGTCCTGCTTCACCCACATCGGGTCAGCTTCTCCACACGGGGTTTATCTGACGGGTATTTGTGGAGACTGGAGTTGTTCCGTAGTGTGGCATTAAACTTCTCACTGGAGACGAGCCGACGACTCAGTGAGAGAGAAAAGATCTGAAAAGAGCAGCTCAGACCTACTGCAGTGACGTGTGCAGAGACGCAGAGAAAACACCACGTAAAAGGAGTTTAAGAGGAGGTGGAGGAGGTGGAGGAGGTGGAGGAGGTGCGGAGGCTCTGACTTTATCTCCAATGACGGGTTAAGTCTGGTTTCATGTCAGACTTAAAGCTGCAGTGACCGTGGATCAGACCTGATCAGTTCTGATGTGAAATTCATGAGGTACCACTGTTCTCCATTTGAGGCTCGGGGTATCGCAGTTTACCAAGAAAAAAGAAAGAAACACGGTTAAAAAGAGGCAATATACTGTATTTTAGTGAGTGAAAAGTCTCTCCTTGAGAAATGATTTGGGATATTTACATGGACCATTATAATGTTTACTACAGAAACATCAGCTGAGCAGGGGACAAATTTGACCCAAGTGTCTGGATCGTCTGGTACATGGTCGAACTGATTTTGTATTATTATTATTATTTATGTATGTGATAAAAAGTTTGATTTTATAACATAATGTTTTTGGAGGATTTGTATTATTATTATTATTATTATTTTTTAATTTTTTTATTTATCTTTTTATTTTTTTATTTTTCTATTTTCTATTTTTTTTTTTTTATTTTGTTTTCATTAAGGTTCCACTTGGTCCTTGTTGTGCAGGGGCCATAATTACATAATAACACACGGGCAGCTCTGGTTTAGCAGTGTTTTTTTGGAGGAAATGATCTTTTGGTTTAATCCGTTGTTTGTTGTATTATTTCTGTTCAGTAGCATTTCCCCAACCAAATAAATTAAATTAAATAAATTATAAAAGTATAGACATATAAAAGTTTAGTCAACAAATATGTTACTGTTTTAAAAAGAATCATTTATGTAAACTTTTTTCTCTCTCATGTTTGTCTTTTTCCACTGTTTTAAAGGACATTAAACCTGTAAAATAAACCCCGTCTGAGTCTGTTCTGTTCACTCGACACGACATTATCAGACTTTTAACATCACCTGTAGCTTTAGGTTCGTTTGTTTTCTGATATTTTAAAGAGCACAGGACAAGTCAGATTATTTACTTCACATGACGATGTTAAATCTTGCTTAGTTTTTTCTCTTTTTTGAATTTGTCAAATGCACTTTTATAAATTTGTTAAAAAGTCTGGCTTATAACAGAAATGTGAAACGCACAAAGTGTTTTTTATGATTTTTGCATGAATTAAAACCTGAAGTGCACCAGAGACTCTTTAAATCCAGCCGTTGCACCGATGATAAAACCCTGAGAGTTACAGATCGTGGTGGATGTTTTGCAGGTTTTTGTTCGGCGCCTGCAGCTCAAACCTTGGGCATTTCTCACTCGTTGAATCTCTTGTGAGAAACGAAAAGACAAATCAGATTCATCTTTCTCTCTGTTATTATCAGGCCAGGCCACAGTTTACACGGTGATTTCAGCCGTCAGTTTAATTTCACACACGCAAACAAATCAGAGCGTCCAGTGGCACGGAGTCAGCAGAGGATAAATGATTACACAATATTATTATTCAGATGTTTTGTAACGTGTGGGTTTGAGGCTCTGAAGCTCTGGACTGGACAGAGCCGTGTGGCACAAACGGGGTTATTATGTATGTACCGCTGTGTCGACCGTCCCACACGGCGCCGCTCAGATCATGGGCCGTGTGGTAACGAGCTGCAGCCTCAGCATCAGGAGAGTCTGTGTTTCACAAAGCTGCAAAGCCACTTAAAGGTTCAATTTGTTTCATACGAGCCGCCTCATTCCAGTGAAATGTCGGGTATTTAAACTCAAACTGCTGCGTTTTATGTGTCAGACTCAAGTCGCTGGTTTGATTTCACAAGAGCTGAAGCTTCTGGCAGGGTTATATTTACAATCCTGCACGAAGCTGAATGTTGTGAGTAAATATTTGAACTACAACATGTAATTACCAATAAAAGACTAAAATACTCAACAGCCCTACAGTTTAATCAGGTTTAGAGCAGGAATACAACTAGAACTTTTGTCTTTTTCTAAGAACGGTGAGAAATGAGGAACAATGGTAAAGAAATGAACAGTTTATAAAGTGAAAGCATGTTTTTTTTTTTACTCTTAAACCTTGTGCTGATTCTGTGTCTTAAACATGGAGCTGAACTTGTTTCTCAGTAAAAATGCGACAGACTTATTTTAAGACGTCGCACTGGAACCTGCTGCTTCGGTTCTACGACACAGCTCTTCATCTTCAGGTTGGACAGACGTCTTGTAAAACATCCTTCAGTGACGTTTTCTACCTCCCTGTAAACAGATAATGTTATATCCTTTTATGACTTTGCACAGACAGTATGTAAATATAGTTTAAGTCCTCATGGGAGCAGCTTTTCTATAGATAATATTGGAAAAACTCACTTGAAATGTTCCACATGTGACTGTCTCTAATCTTCATCCGATGAGATAAAACTCTTCACTCTCTTCCTGCTCTGCCATCTCTTCCTTCAGTTACATAAAGTATCGTCAAAATGTTGCATATTACAGAACGAGAAGAGAAGAGAGAGCTTAAATTCACCTGCTTTAAGGTTGGAAATGGTTAACGTTCTATTACAAAAGACTAAATTAAATCTGTCACTGGATGAAAAGTTGTAGGACTGAAGACGTTTGGCTGTCCAAGTCTCTTCTTCAGTTCTGGTCAGACTCCTGCTGGACACTGACTTATATCTGTCTGAAGGAGGCGCTAACGACACAGAAACTGAAAGACCCAAAACAAAGAGAACAATAGCAGGGTTGTTTAAGCTGAAACTGGAGACAAAAGCTCTGAGGATGGACTTGTAAATCGGTGAGAGACGTCATCTCAGGCTCCTGTTTAAGGAAGGATTGTGTTTCCAAACAAAAATATCTTCTTTAACTCTCCTCTCAAACTATTTCTTTTCTCTGGCTCAGATCTGAACCTCAGTCTCTTCAGAGGAGGTGAGTGTGTTTGAGATGGAGATGAACAGCAGACTGTGGCCCTGAGCTGCTCTCTCTCGTGTTGGTTCATTCTCTTATGGAGTGTCTCTTCAGTTTCTCACTGCTCTGACTGGAGTAGACACATTACTTTGTTTGTTCTTTGGCTGAACCAGTTTCTGTAGGTTTGAAATTGATATTATCCGTCCATTATGACCCAGGATCGTGTCTTATTAAGTCTGTATGAAGTCCCCGTTGATGACATCTTTTGTTTTTTTACCCAGGCTGGTGAGCAGCGAGTGTTTTTAGACCTGATCCATCTGTGCTGTCGTATTACATAAAGAATATTCATGTGAAATGTTCCACAGTGCACGCTAAACATCGTGCATTCATCCATCCACATTTACTTCAAAAATACTCCACAGACCTGAGCTGTAACGTCACATGGTGCATCTCATCCTTGTTTCCATGGAGATATTCAAACATCTCCCTGGAGAAGCAGATACAAGGCTCAACTTTAAAAATGAAAACTAAACTTCAACAGGTGGCAGAATCTAAATTACATCCAACTTCATCCAGCCAAATAAAGATCCGGCGCGTCCCTGCACATTTTCCAAGCCTCCGTTTCCCTGTGCAGTCTGGTGAGCAGCTGATTGCCTGTCGACTGCCCTTAAAAATAAAAAAAATGGAGTTGTCAGAGGCTGGAGCTGTGCATAGAGCTGTATCCAGGCCCTGTTCACTGACACTGCTCCCGGTGGGACTCTGCAGCGCTGCATTACTGTCACTGTGATGCGTTGGCCGTCTCCCCTGGCTCCTGTGGCTCTGTTTATAGGAGCACATCACCAGAGCCGGTCATTACCTGACTGACCGTGTCACCTGCACCTGCCTCTACAGCTGCTGCGCATTTGTTCAGCGCCGCTCCTCGTGTTGAGCTTTACGAGACTCTTCTGCTCATTTTCTGCTCTGTTACATTTCGTTTTTACATTTAGAGAAAAAATACGGCTGGAAAATGGGGCTTAGGGTTTACTCCTCGCACTTATTGACACATTAAGTCGCAGTTGAGACAATATTTGGCCTAATTAGATCTGAATAATGAAGTTGTATTGTGACAGGGGACCTCTAGGAGTCTGCGAAGGCGAAGGCAGAGTTTACGAGGGTGTTTTTAGGGCTGGTTTCAGAGTTTAAAAGAAGGTGAAATGGAATGGTATTTGGCCAAGATGAATCTTTGTAATCAACTTATTTTAACCGTATTTTACATTTCGACGCAAGAAGAAAAAAGCCTCTTGAGTTGGGACGTACTTGGAGGTACTCGGATACTTGTGAGGTGAATATTCCGGGGGACTTGGGACGGAAAAGGTTGGGAAACGAATAATTAACTGTAACATTATCATGGGTTAGTCTTTTTCAGCTGGTAAAAGCATGTAGTCGATAGAGAATGTACAGAAGTGTTGATTCAGACTAAAAAAGAGGTGAAATGAGACGAGGGATGTACCATAGAAGTGAATAGTCGTCCACAGTTGCTTTGGCTAAAAAAACAAATGCAAGTGCCAAAAAAAAAAGTCTCCAAAAGAAATATTCCCTTGGTTTGGTGCTACAAACATGTGCAGGTGGATCTAATGTTGAGTCGTTCAAACTGCACTTACACGAGCTGATCTGAGAGATTTGTGTTCTACTTAAACAAAATGTGCATCTCCCTCACTTCAAACTGCCGACAGGTGATAACTGTCAATCAGATGCAAGTTGAAGATAATTATAGATCATTTTTACAGCTGAACGAGGTGTAACTGAGTGCAAACAATCCATAGACCGAATACTGGAGTAAGTTTTGCAGAAGGGGCCATAGGTGGTTCAGGTTTACACTGCAGACGCTCCAGGCACTTTCCACATTAAGTTTAGTGCTCGGGGAACAGGAAGCACCAGGCAATTACCTCAACAGCTTATTCTGTACAGAGATGTTAGTCAGAGCAGTGAGAAAACAGGCCAAGCCACAATAACCAGCATAAAAACGATGAGAAAATGATTTAAATTGACACTATGAAGCGTTTCTGGAGGAGGATCTGCCACCTGCTTCTCTTCATGGAAACTTCTACAGTTTGGCATTAAAAGTATTTCATTACAGGTGTTTTTACTGCTCGTACCTTTCTGTTTTTATGATCTGTTTTCCATGCTGCAGTGGCCGTATATCACCCCCACGCTGGGTATTATAGAACAATGATTCAATCACATTGTTCGTCTGTGCTTTAAATTTCTTCTATAGCATGTTAACTCCAGCTCTTCGAGTAAGATAAAGCATTGGTGCAAGGTAACCTTCTTTAGACTTTGTGGGACTCCATGGGGCTCTGTCAGACTCCCTCAGACTCAGACTCAGTTAGACTCAGACTCCGTGGGGCTCTTTGGGACTCACTCAGATTACCTCAGAGTCTGACTCAGTTAGACTCGTTAGACTCACTTAGACCCCGTGACACCCTGTTGGACTCCGTGAGACCCCGTTAGACTCTATTAGACCCATTAGACCCTGGTAGAATCTCACCTTGTTCTGTCTTTAACCCGACTGTTTTGCTGTAACCGACAATAAAGCTCTACAGAACGCTCCATGAGCCTCTGCAGATGTTCTTCATGCAACAAAACAGAAACAGACACCAGTTTCCACAGAGCTGACCTGTAATCCTCGTGGGGCCACATGCTCGTCTCCATGGAGACAGGATTAATGCCAGAGAGTGAAATCATGAAGGTTTAACAATAACACCTCCATGGAAAATAACAGGTTGCACACCGTCTATCAGAAAAGCTCCATAGTGCATCTTTAATTTAGTGTTAAAGTGTAAAACGCTGTGTCCTGCAGCAGCTGCTCTGTGGCACTGACCTTTTGAAACGAAACGACCCTCCCACTGACGACGAGATTGATCTAAATAAGTGCGATTACTCTGGTTTGAAGCGTACAGGTAAAGTCCTGAGCTGAACATGATGCACATGTTCTGTGATGACTTTATAACTCCGTATTCTTCATCCCTGGGCGTGAGCTGGAGGCTGCAGTGAGGGAGAATGATTAGGCTGTAAACTGCCCTGATAGGCGCTGAAAGGAAGAATCAGTGGCATCTTGGCGAACAGCTGGGGGGAAATCAGAGCCTGGTGAATCTGGCAGAGACGGAGCTGAACTGTGGAGGAGAACTGAGCGAAACGAGCCAAGAGACCAATCCCAAAGTGACTCTGCGTGAAGGGTCATCAGGGCTGCGGTCGTGAGGTGATTCGAGAGGAGAAAAGAACACGGAAAAGCTCCAATTTGAGGCGACGGAGGGAGGAAACTCAGCGTGACACCCGCTATTGTTCGAAAAAATGTTTATTTAGAAGCTGACACCTGCTTCACATGTTAAAACTGAAGCTGCTTTTCCTGTTTTTTTGGGAGTAAATTGGTTCCACACAATTTGTCATCAGTGACTTTTGGACAATTGTCAAAACAGCTGGAAATTGTCAAATTGGACTGAGTTCAGTAGATGAAATAACACTATGGATTTTGTTTTTGATAGTTTTGGTTCAAAAACTCTGCAAAATCTGGACAAAGATATGATATATGATTTTGTCCATGTATAAAAATCAAACAATGTAAGAGTTCACATGGTCGACACTTTCAAAGCTGAAATCCAGTTTGTTTAAACCTAAACTGATGTGAATCCTCACACCTCAACCCAGCACCTGCCTCTGATCATTAGTCTGTGCTAGTGCAGCCTCTGCAGCTCCAGTAACGTTTAAGTGATTTATTCTGAGAAGATTAGGCAAGACACGTTTATTTGTAGAGCACATTTCATACACAAAGTCATTCAAAGAGTTTTATAGAATAAGAAAGACAATAAAATCACACAAATCAAAACAAATAATCATCATAAAATGAAAATTAAAACATAAAAGTGCAGAATAAAACTTTCAGTCACAGCAGAAAAACGGAACAGAGCCTGGATTTAAACATCGTCAAAGTCGAGTCTGTGTCACATCTTCAGGAAGTGAGACAGATTTAAACTGAACAAAACTAAACACTGATTCACCAGGTTTAGTCCCGGTTTAGTCCTGGTTTAGTGTCGTTTTAGTCCCAGTTTAGTCCTAGTTTAGTGTTGTTTTAGTCCATGTTTAGACCTGGTTTAGTCCTGGTTTAGTCCATATTTAGTCCATATTTAGTCCATATTTAGTCCTGGTTTAGTCCCAGTTTAGTGTTGTTTTAGTCCATGTTTAGACCTGGTTTAGTCTTGGTTTAGACCTGGTTTAGTCTTGGTTTAGTCCTGGTTCAGTCCTGGTTTAGTCCCGGTTTAGTCCCAACTCTGAGATGGTTCATTCGGCTCTAACATGTGGGAGATTTACCCTGTAGATTTAAACATTTCACATGTTTTTCTTATTTATCTCGACTTTTACTGAGAATAAGAGAAACACGTCTCTGCAGGTTTCGACACTGGCACCAGATTGAGTTGAGTGACTGTAATAGTTTAGTTTTAAACTGTATTCTTAGTCTAAAACAGGCTGCAGACACTTCTTTTAATGCAAACTGTACAACAGCTAAACCAAATGTTCCATGAGGGACTCGGAGTGCTGACAGGCATTACTAACTTTATTAATAAAAACTAATTCTGCTGGAAAATCAATATTCTTCCAGCTTATGTGCAGCCAGAATACAGAAGAGACACGATGAACAGGGCTGAGCAGAAAAGTGGACAGATGGACTGCAGCAGGTAAAGATAAATGATCCTTTCCAGTATCTACAGGAAGCTGGTTTCTCTGTGAGCTATAAATCTGATCCCCATCGTAGTTTTTCAATATCCTCTGTTCTGTGTGATCATTCTCAGACTCACGCTGGAGCCGTGTGTTTGGGCCGATCCAAAACCCTTCCTCGGGTTTTGTCTGGAGACGAGGGGGAAGCAGAGATCCTTCGTTTCACTTGAATCGTCCTCACAAATGCATTTTATCACACAGATGTTTCTCTACATGGGCGCTCTGGTTTATCAGGGGTTTAATAGCTCAGGGGAAGAGTGTAAAATGGAAATCGCCTTTGAGTTTAACGACAAGAACCAGCTCAGATCTGCACACGCCACTATAAAAACTAATAGAAGTCTGTCGTATTCAACCTACAGAAGCATAATCGTGTTTATTCACCTCTGCAATCCAAAGTCTGCCAATAAAAATCTCAAATTGTTCAGTGTTTGTGCTGAAAGACTCTGAGTGTTTTGGACGACTTGTGTCCATCATGAAAGTTTTATACCAAACCTGAACCTTTTCTACGAGTTTCCTTTCCCTCAATGTCCATATTCCAGTTTTATTTTCAGATTTCAGCCTCTTCTTGTGTTTTAGTTGCACCGGTGTAATGAGCATTTTGAATTTAATAATGTGTAAATGCACAAGTACATGTGTGTAAGTGCACATGTACAAGATGCTGGTTTTACTCAGAGGCCGATGGCAGAACGAGGCTGTGGAGTTAAACTTGACCCTGGAGAACCAAAGAACCGTCTTCTTCTTTGGAAAATGATGAACTTTGCATTAAATCACTGCTGTAAGTTCAACAGTGACATATCCACTTTTTCAATTTGAATCATTTATTCCCTCATTTAGGATCAAGGCCAAATTTGACCCATTGGGCTCGCTAATTTATCAAAAAATAATATAGAACGTACATCTAGACATTCTGCAAGGCTATTACTAAAAAGATTAACAAAAAAAAAAAACACAATTTTACCAGCCGCTGTTTTGCTGAAAAGACAATTTTGTTTGTCGTTTTCCATCTTGTCTCTGTCACTCTGCCTCATTTTAGTTCAATATTCATCCACTAGGTGTCTCTGCGCAGGGGCCAGAAGTGGCACTCTGGGCTTTCTGAATTTTTTTAATTGAAATTTGACTTTTTTTTTGTTTGTTCATTTTGTGTAGCAGCAATTAACTGTGGCCAAATTTGACCCTGTGGGTTCTCCAGGGTTAAAACTCTTATTTCAGTTATTGCACAAATGTAAAATGTTATTAAAAATACTGAATTATGTGCAATTATTGTGTCTAAAAAGTTGGAGCAAAGCCACTTTTTTTGTATTTCTTTTTCACAAATGTGTCACAGAATATGTCTTTACTGCACTCGGATTTGGAGCATAAATTATATAAATTGTGCTGAAAAAAATATTACTCATGGTGTTCCACAGGGCTCCGTTTTAGGACCCAAATTATTTATGATGTACATAAATGATGTCTGAGCTGTATTCTGTTTTTAAAGACACAAGCCTCTGACGCTCAGGAAAGAACTTATACACAGAAGAAAATGACCTAAAAATCTAATATAAAATCTATTAGTCGTTAGAATAGTTCATCAAACAGACTTTCTCGCTCCAACAAATCCTGTTTTTGTGAAGTTAAAACGAGTCAAACTGTGTGACGTTGTAGATTTGAGCCGTAATAATGTATAAGGTCAATAATCCTCAGCTCCTTGTTCACAGATGTTATTCAAACAGAGAGAGTCAGGATCATTTTAGAAGAAAAAACAGGTTTATTCAAAAAAATCAAGACTAGAACCAGTAAAAAACGTGATTGTGTTTGTGTTGGAGGGTCAGAGGAACAACCTCGAGGAGAAATGAAAAAGAGAAACATTTAAAAAGTTGTAGTTTGTAGTTTTTTTCTTTGTACATATTGAATCATGTTGTAAAACTGATTCTTGCTGCTTTTCTTGAAATTCCTGTGTTATTAAAATGGGTTCGGCATTAGAAGTAAAGTTGAATAATGTTTGATTTTTGAATGTAATGACCAAATAAAATGGAAAAAAAAGTGTATGAATGCAATAATTTGAAAAAAAAGTGTAATTTATAAGCCAAATAATTAAAAGTGATCATGATTTTGCTGCTAAAATACTGAGAATTTAAACATTTGTGAAGCAAAAATCTCCTCCACAACAAACACCTTTTCTTCTTAACATTTATTTACACATCCACTGAAAGCTCATTTTCACAAAGAAAAAACTCATTTCACCCCATTCTTTAAAATAATAAAAACAGAATGGAGCTGCTTCAAGTTGCACATTTGTCCTTCTGAAAAACGATTGGACCCTCCTCCTCCACTTCGCCCGTGAATATTTGATCAAACGCCGCCGGCAAAAACAAAAAGAGGCAGAATCCACAAACAATACGAATGATTTGTGCTTTTGAATCTTTTTTTTTTCTTATTTCTGTGTCTATTTGGCATCTGTCACGTCCCACTCACAGCTCACCCACCTGCTGCTGCTGCTCGAGCGACGATCTGGAGTTTCACTGAGCGACGGTCTGTGGATTTACCCGAGCTGGAAACACGAATGTTAAACCACAACGAAACACGGCGGGTTTGAGGCTGAGGCGATTGTGTCGGGTTTTTTTAATCAAACACCAACAGAGGCTTCAATATTTACAATATCTGTGTGGGTGAGAACGCAAAGAAGTGTTTGGAGGAAGGAGGAAAAGAAGGAAAACAGGAGAATGATGTGATGAGGTTGTACAGTGTGTGAGGACGCCAATATATCGTTAAATTACAGAATAAAACCATAAAAAACATGGTTCATATCAACAGATCTAACCGTCTTTAGTAGTAAGTTTATTCAGACAAACACAAAAATAAAAAAACATTATAGTCACACACACAGAACTGGGTCATCGTGACTGAAAAACTTATTTATGCCCAATTCCACAAATAAAGATCAATAAAAAAAAAAAAAACAATTACAAATAATTTTACAAAACAGAAGAAAAACTATTATTTTTATATATACTCACAGTTACCTCTGAGTTTATATTTATGTATAATGATCATCAGTACTTCTTATTATCATAATCATCAGAATCAGAATCAGAATAACTTTTATTGATCCTCGAGGGGAAATTCTCTTACTTCACAGATCCCACGACCACAGAATGGAAATTTAAAATAGAAATTTAAAAGAATAAGAATAGATGTAAATATAAAATGTCGTACACAGTGCAAAAAAAAGTAAAAAAAAATACAAATAAAAAAATAAAATATAGATAATAATAATAATAATAATAATAATAATAATAATAATAATAATAATAAATATTATAATTATTACAATTTTATTTTCTTATTACATTATATATCTGTTCATTAATGTTGAGTTCAGTCGTCATAGTAACAGTTGTTGTACTATTGCTCTATATTTTTCTATAATGTTTCATATCTTCATCTTTACATAATCACATAAGCGACTGCACCACAGACACAGACCTCGTTTGTCTCGTTTGTCTCTTTTACCTCGTTTGTCTCGTTTGTCTCGTTTGTCTCTTTTGTCTCTTTAAGTCTCAGTTTTGCATTTTAAATCTGCAGGTTTTGGTCTCTGTTTGTACTTTTGAAGAAAAAACTTCCTTCGTCCTTGAAATGTTGCCATTTCTATTCCGCACGAACAAAAAGAATCTGAGCCGTGAACTCTGTCGTCTGTGGATCTGAACCGAACACCACAGTTAATAATGTCAGATTTTATTCGAGCATTTCCACCATCACAGTCGTGTCATTGTGATTCAGACTAAATGAAAGAACCGGACGGAGACACGGCACAAAACTCGTCTAAACTCGGCAAGTTACAAAAGTTTGGTCCAAAACTGGAGACAATGGTCAAACTTCTCAAACGGTTCAAACTTGTAAAACATGACATTAAACTGCTGTGAATTCTCTGAAGTGTTACAGAAAGTTTACTCCCACTTTTCTAAAGGTTTGGAGAAACAAAGACGTTTTTATTGTGCAAAAAAGAAACTGAAGGTTTAGTTACATTTATCAAAAGTTTATTCTGTAGAAATCTGGACTCGAGGTCAATCCACAAAGAAGTTTAAATGTTTTATCTCTGAAAGTTTTGTGTATCTGTGTGTGTGTCTCTTTGTGTATCTTTGTATATCTTTGTGTACTTTTGTGTATCTTTGAGACCAGCACAAAGGTCAATCCACAAAGAAGTTTAAATGTTTTATCTGAAAGTTTTGTGCATCGACTGATTATAATTCAATAGTTGGAAGTTTTAACTCACCCAGGCTGTCGGCCATCTTAGGTGTTCCGGTCAAAACCGTCCCCGGGGAACAGGAGCATCTTCAGAAGGTTCTGGGTCAGACTGTGAGCAAACCACAGGGGTGTCAAATATTTTAGATTTTTGTTTATCCAGTTGAAGTTCACTGTTAAAACTGATGAACTAAACACAGAAAACTCTATTTTAACAACCAACTGAACTGAATAAATGTGTAAACTGTTTGTTAGAGTCACTTTTATCTTTATTATTGGATATCAGGGAGGAGCTGTATAAAAGGAGAAAACCTCAGTCTGCAGAAGTAGTGACATGTAGAGCCTCTTTTCAGCACATTCTCCAAACTGTATTATACTGGGGCAGTGTTGCAGTGCTCTATACTGACACCTGCTGGAGGTGCACATCACTGCAGGCGACAGGAGACTCACAGACACCGGTCACACTCTGCAGAATATGGTTTAAGTTATTGTGTTTCCTATGGTATTTTATATCTTATAAGAAAATGAAAGTGAAAGTGTGAATGTAATGTACCAATTTAAATGTCACTGACTTTTTTAAATTAAAAATTGTATTAAAAAAATACATTGTTCCAATGTTTTTGTGTTCAGTCGATTCCATTTTTGTTTTACACTCTTTCCCACATTTTGAAAATCCACGTTCACAGGAAACGTATGAGGCTGGGGACATGAAAATTGCAAAGACAGTGAGACTAGCTCGACGCTTGTTCAAAAATAATAAAACATATCGATAAAGCAGCATGAAGAAGCTGAGTGTCTGTAAACCTGTGTCGTTCTGTGTGTCTGTCAAGCCTGAGCTTTGAGGAGCTTTTACTGAAGCTGAAGCCTGAACAGAGACATTTAACCTGCACAAAATGAAATAAATCATTTATGCTCAGAGGCACATTGCTGTATGTTTTTTTTTTTTATTCTGATCAAGTGAAAATAAGGAAATACCACATCTGCATCTGTCGACGGGATAAATCACTGTTAAAAGAAGAAAATGACCCGTCCAAAAACTGTATTTTTTAAACACAGTTTGGCGCGTCGGTGACGAGCGAAACGGCAGCAATACTGGTCACGTGACTTTTTCTTAAAGCGGCGCGAGCATCGATCCCGGGCTTCGCTCCATGAGCTCGACACATGCGCCGGAGCGTCAGAGCTGCTGGATCCATCACTAGGACAAAGCTCTGGTCCTCATTGAAACACTGAGGCTGCTGCTCGGGCGAGTCCAGTGTGTTAAAACTGAAAGAACTGAAGCTCCGTCTGTGTCAAACCTGCAGGAATAAGAATGTTTTATGGAGGAGGACAGTGTCACAGGCTGAGGTCTGGTGTCGTGTCCCTGGTCCCTGGACAGTTACACATGGATTCAGCACCACGGACAGCGCCTCACTACACGCTCCCAAAAATAAAAGTATCACAGGCCAACGGAGGGTCAGCTCTGAATGTGAGACAGAGGAGGGTCAGCTCTGTCACACACACCTGAATGTGAGACAGAGGAGGGTCAGCTCTGTCACACACACCTGCAAAATGTGAGACAGAGGAGGGTCAGCTCTGTTACACACACCTGCAGCATGTGAGACAGAGGAGGGTCAGCTCTGTCACACACACCTGAATGTGAGACAGAGGAGGGTCAGCTCTGTCACACACACCTGCAGCACAGGAGACAGAGGAGGGTCATCTGATTGGCCGCCACGCCTTAAAAGGACCCGCCCCCTGCCACTCGGCGCTGCTGGATTCTGCCTGTGAAACTGTTGAACTTTGAACCTTGTAAAATCGAGAAACCTGCAGCACTTTGAATCAGTTTTGAGATTGTTTCGTTTGATTTATGCTGCACCTGTTTTGGAATCACCGAGCCTTCTTTCATTATTTTAATTTGCTGTATAACTCTAAATTTACAACAATTATATCACTCTCATTTACTTTAGAATTAAAAAGAGACGCTTATTATTTACCGTTGTACAACCAGGGTCGTGTTACTTCCTTTCATACTGTCCTCAGAGAAGTTCAATCATATTTATGTACTTTTTTTACAGTTTTACAGATCCACATGTGACTCTGCAGGTTTGGATTCATTAATTATCGGTAAAACTGTCTCCTGCCACATTCAAGAAGCTGAAAACCACCAATAAAAGACATTTTCAAGGCGTTTTTCTTCCGTTCTGTCTGAGTTTTTCTTTGATGGAAATCGTGTGCACATTTTCCAAATTAACACTTTTGCTCTTTCTTTCCACTGAGCCGATACAAAGCCTTACGTCACGAGAGCTGCATTTTTCCGCTGTGCATTTCTTACAAAACTAACTCCCCAAACTTCACCTCCCTTTGATCAAAGTTAAATTGTTTTTTCTGAGCTGCTTTCTTCCTCCTTAAACTGTGAACCCATCCATCACAAACTCAGTGTGTTTTATCACCTCATTTTCTCTCCTCTTTCTCTTCCACTGTTCCCATTGATTCTCTCCCAGATGAGCCGCCGTGACCCGGGCCCCACAGGTTAACCACATCTATACAACTTCTTCAACTCCATCAGCGCTCGCACCATCAGCGCTCGCACCATCAGGGCGACACACACACACTGGTTTTGCGTGGTTCTTCTCATCTGTTCTGTTAATTCAACTTTAAAAAAAAAAAAAAAAAAAATGTTGAGGCTAGGGATGGGATGATATACGATAATATTGTCACGATAACTGAGCAGACTGGTTTCAGTACAATGTTTAGATGTTAGTTCTGGTGTTTGTCCACAAGGGGGCCCCTCTATCCTTGTTAGCTTCTGTCATTATTCTGAATTGGGGATGGTTCTTCACATTTGTATCGTCCAGTCTAGAAGCTGAAGTCTGATGTGTGGATTTGAAAAACAAAACCAACAACGTGAGCCTCAATCTGCAGAAAAAAAACTTACACATGAGCATTTACGAGACAAACATCCTGCATCGTGTGACAAACCTGAGCCAAAAATATCCATCGTAAGTAACGCACCAAGAGAAATAAAAAGCTGTTTGTCCAGTGTCAAATTAAGTAAAAAAAAACATGTCTAATGAAAAAAAAAAAACACAATACAGTGATTTGCAAATCGTTTTACAAAAGTACAAAGTCATGATATTTAATCTTCAAACTGATAAACTTTATTGTTTTTATGCAAATATTCTCTCATTTTCAATTTGGTGTCTGCAGCACTTTACAATAAATCTGGACTGGGGCAACAAAAGAATCGTAAAGTTTAAAATCCACCTGTTTTTGGAACATCCACAGGTGAAAAGGTGGAGACCCTGTGAGTGTCATGCTCAGGTGTAAAAGGAGCGTCTCTGAAGGGCTCAGTTTCAGTCTTCACAAGGACGAGAAGTTCAGCACTTTGTGAACAACTGTGTGAGCGATTCGTCCAACGTTTCTCAACTGCAACGAACTTAGGGATTTGATCATCCACCGTCCATAATGTCGTCAAAGATCAGAGAATGTGGAGAAATCTGCAGGTCACAGCACGGCCCAAAACCAACACCGACCGTGACCTTCGACCCCTCAGGAGGTAATGTATAAAAACACCACCCAGAAACACCATCCAGAAACACCACCCAGAAACACCACCCAGAAACAGACATGAATGTGTGAAGGACATTACCACATCAGGAAGACTTCAGGAAACCACACAGTTCATCTCTACATCTCCACCTGCAAATTAAAACTGGACCAAAGACAAAAACACCGCTCAGAAACACCACCCAGAAACACCACCCAGAAACACCGCTCAGAAACACCGCTCAGAAACACCGCTCAGAAACACCACCCAGAAACACCACCCAGAAACACCACCCAGAAACACCTCCCAGAAACACCACCCAGAAACACCACCCAGAAACACCACTCAGAAACACCACCCACAAACACCACTCAGAAACACCCCTCAGAAACACCACCCACCCAGAAACACACCCAGAAACACACCCAGAAACACCACTCAGAAACACCACTCAGAAACACCACCCAGAAACACCACTCAGAAACACCACCCAGAAACACCACTCAGAAACACCACCCACAAACACCACCCAGAAACACCACTCAGAAACACCACTCAGAAACACCACTCAGAAACACCACTCAGAAACACCACTCAGAAACACCACTCAGAAACACACCACACAAGAAACACCACTCAGAAACACCACTCAGAAACACCACCCACAAACACCACTCAGAAACACCACCCAGAAACACCACCCAGAAACACCACTCAGAAACACCACCCACAAACACCACCCACAAACACCACCCACAAACACCACCCAGAAACACTCCTTTACTTAAAGTTAAAAAATCTGATTTAAAACCATCGGCTACTACAGCCTGGGTTCAGTTTGAAAGATAATTTTGGAACCAATCACATGGATCATTGATAAATCCAATTTGCTTCAGACGCTTCAAGACGACGCCACGATCCATGAGTCAAAAGCTTCAGTTAAATCAATAAACAGAGACACACAGTCGTGTCCCGGGCTGAGAAAATGAGAAAATGAGAAAATGTCGTTTAAAACGTCTGTTTGCAGTGACTCTGGTCTTTTCTGAAACTCGACTGATCAGATTCATCTGGAGTCAGTATCATCACAGTTTGACGTTACTGATCATTTTGAAGTTTGATTTATTCACAATCACAAAATGATCTTAAAACTTCTAAAGCCATTTCATAAGCAGAAAATAACATTCTATAACTTCTAATAAACATCTGTAACTCCATCTGTAACTCCACCTTTAACTCCATCTGTAACTCCACCTATAACTCCATCTTTACCCCCATCTATAACTCCATCTGTAACTCCATCTATATCTCCATCTACATCTCCATCTATAACTCCATCTATATCTCCATCTATATCTCCATCTATATCTCCATCTATAACTCCATCTATAACTCCATCTATAACTCCATCTTTACCCCCATCTATAACTCCATCTGTAACTCCATCTATAACTCCATCTATACCTCCATCTATATCTCCATCTACATCTCCATCTATATCTCCATCTACATCTCCATCTATAACTCCACCTATATCTCCATCTATATCTCCATCTATAACTCCATCTATCATTTTCCATCTATATCTCCACCTATATCTCCATCTATATCTCCATCTATATCTCCATCTATAACTCCATCTATATCTCCATCTATATCTCCATCTATAAAATAACATCTATAACTCCATCTATAACTCCATCTATAACTCCATCTTTACCCCCATCTATAACTCCATCTGTAACTCCATCTATAACTCCATCTATAACTCCATCTATATCTCCATCTATATCTCCATCTATATCTCCATCTATAACTCCATCTATAACTCCATCTTTACCCCCATCTATAACTCCATCTGTAACTCCATCTATAACTCCATCTATACCTCCATCTATATCTCCATCTACAACTCGTCATCTATATCTCCATCTAAATCTCCATCTATATCTCCATCTATATCTCCTTCTATATCTCCATCATTATAACTCCATCTATAACGCCATCTTTACCCCCATCTATAACCTCCAACTGTTGTGTCCATCATATCTCCATCTACATCTCCATCTATATCTCCAGAGATGGTCTCCAAAACATCTCCATCGTTATATCGGAGACGAGCAGGTGACGGACCCATCAGAAAAGTTATCTATAACTCCATCTGTAACTCCATCTTAAATCCATCTGATCTCATCTACATCTCCATCTATAACTCCATCTAGAAACTCCATCTCTACTATGTTTGTTCGATCTGATGGGAGGGTCAGCGTACCTTATCGTCTCCATGGAGATGTTTTGTTGACGTTCAAGTTAGTAAAACGTCTTGTCCAGTCCTTAAAATAAAGGTGTTTTTTTTGTTCAAAAATACCTTGACAAACACACATTATAACTGTGGGGTCGCCTGTCCACAGATATGACCTGTAACATTGTGTCGTCACATGATGGTCTCCATGGAGATCGAGAGATGGTGTGAAAAACAAGATGACGTTTTATCGGAGACGAGCAGGTGACGGACTCCACCAGAAAAGTTACAAAAGCCCAATAATAATTCAACATTAAATGTCTGAGTCAGATTTTTGTCTTAAACCAGATTCAAGAAGCAGCTCTGACATTTGTTTGTTCGATCATGAATAATGCAGCGTGTTTTTATAGATTTTGCAGATCGTGTTTTGTTGAATGTAAAGTTATGTTTCAAAACGCTCAGTGTCCAGTCCTTCAAATCCGTGTTTGTTTATTCTGAGCTGCTTTGACAAACTTTACTTTCAACATAATATAAATTCTACAGCGGGTCTGTCGCCTCCGGGTGAGAAAAGTTACAGTTTTGTGAAGCGCTGGTCCCTGGACAGAGACACACGATTCAGCACCACGGAGAGCGCCTCACGCTCCCAAAAATAACAGCATCAAAAGCACCGAGCTTCAGAGAGTCGAGGTCAGCTCCGTCACACACAGACGAGTCCTGCAGAGAGAGACGAGGTCAGCTCTGTCACACACAGACGAGTCCTGCAGAGAGACGAGGTCAGCTCCGTCACACACAGACGGGTCCTGCAGAGGAGAGACGAGGTCAGCTCCGTCACACACAGACGGGTCCTGCAGAGGAGAGACGAGGTCAGCTCCGTCACACACAGACGGGTCCTGCAGAGGAGAGACGAGGTCAGCTCCGTCACACACAGACGAGTCCTGCAGGAGAGACGAGGTCAGCTCTGTCACACACAGACGAGTCCTGCAGAGGAGAGACGAGGTCAGCTCCGTCACACACAGACGAGTCCTGCAGAGGAGAGACGAGGTCAACTCCGTCACACAGACGAGTCCTGCAGGAGAGACGAGGTCAGCTCCGTCACACAGACGAGTCCTGCAGGAGAGAGAGACGAGGTCAACTCCGTCACACAGACGAGTCCTGCAGGAGAGAGACGAGGTCAACTCCGTCACACACAGACGAGTCCTGCAGAGGAGAGACGAGGTCAACTCCGTCACACACAGACGAGTCCTGCAGGTGAGAGACGAGGTCAGCTCCGTCACACACAGACGAGTCCTGCAGGAGAGAGACGAGGTCAGCTCCGTCACACAGACGAGTCCTGCAGGAGAGACGAGGTCAGCTCCGTCACACAGACGAGTCCTGCAGAGGAGAGACGAGGTCAGCTCCGTCACACACAGACGAGTCCTGCAGAGGAGAGACGAGGTCAGCTCCGTCACACACAGACGAGTCCTGCAGGAGATAGATGAGGTCAGCTCCGTCACACACAGACGAGTCCTGCAGAGGAGAGACGAGGTCAGCTCCGTCACACACAGACAGGTCCTGCAGGAGACACGAGGTCAGCTCCGTCACACACAGACGAGCCTTTATACTACCCTAGCTCTATAGTGGAACAATACTCCATACTACCATAACACTATACCTTTACTATACTACCATACCCCTATAGACTACAGGGAATACTGCATACTACCATACCTCTGCCATACTACTATACCGTTACTATACTACTATACCCCATATAGTAGAACAATACTGCATACTACAATACCTCTGCCATACTACTATACCGTTACTATACTACTATACCCCCTATAGTAGAACAATACTGCATACTACTATACCTCTAAGGCTCGAGGAGTATAGTAGTATGCAGCATTGTTCACCTCCAGGCTGTAGTGGATCGATACTACACATTATCACCCCTCTAAGTCTACAGAGGTGTAGTACTGTGTAGTACTGTGTGTATCTGGCCCATCGTTCCTCTCTGGGTCATAGTAGATGATATCACATACTCCTATTTCAAGTCAAAAACAGAATTTATTGCAGAGTTTGAATCTTTTAAACTGTGAAAAGTCATTTTGGTCTGAGACAGAAGCTCCGGCTCTGAGGCTGTAATGGGACGGCCAGGCCCAGGGGACAGCAGAATATTCGGGGCCGTCGGTGTAATAGATGTCGAAAGTGATTTTTCTGGAGCAGTGTTGTGTATTCATTATGGGCCTCGGCTGCCTCTGATTGGACAGATTTAGCTCAGTTGCTGATCAGATGTTCACTGCTTGGAAATAGCCTTTTGCCTTTCTGTCTTTTTCCATGGAAGTAAAATATGGTCAGCGAATACAGGCAATGAGCTAAAGGAGCTAAAGATGCTAAAGGAGCTAAAGATGCTAAAGATGCTAAAGGAGCTAAAGGAGCTAAAGATGCTAAAGGAGCTAAAGATGCTAAAGGAGCTAAAGGAGCTAAAGATGCTAAAGGAGCTAAAGATGCTAAAGGAGCTAAAGATGTTCTGTTTAACCCCTCGTGTTATTGCTTTGTTTGAAATGTCCCACAGAATGACAGAAAACAACAGTCAATTACAGATGTTTAATTGCTAAAAAACAAAAAAAAGATGCTGAAGATGCTAAAGATGCTAAAGATGCTAAAGGATGTTTAAAGATGCTGGTTTAGAGCTGGTTTTGTAAAGGGTTTGGTCCTGGTTTAGTCCCTAAAGAGCCCCGTTTATGCTAAAGGGCTTAGTCCTAAAGGTTTAAGTCCTAAAGGAGTCCTAAAGATGGTTTAGTCCTAAAGGAGCTAAAGTCCAAGGTTTAAAGATGCTAAAGGAGCTAAAGATGCTCTAGATGCTAAAGGAGCTAAAGATGCTAAAGGAGCTAAAGATGCTAGTCCTAAAGTGTACTGTTTAGTCCCTGGTTTTAGTCCTTTGTTTGAAATGTCCCACAGAATCACAGAAAACAACAGTCAATTACAGATGTTTAATTGCTAAAAAACAAAAAAACAACTTGAGGTCCTGGGTGATGCTGGTTTAGTCCTGGTTTAGTCCTGGTTTTGTCCTGGTTTGGTCCTGGTTTAGTCCCAGTTTAGCCCCGGTTTAGTCCTGGTTTAGTCCCAGTTTAGTCCTGGTTTAGTCCTGGTTTGGTCCTGGTTTAGTCCCAGTTTAGCCCCGGTTTAGTCCTGGTTTAGTCCTGGTTTAGCCCCAGTTTAGTCCTGTTTTAGTCCTGGTTTGATCCTGGTTTAGCCCCGGTTTAGTCCTGGTTTAGTCCTGGTTTAGCCCCAGTTTAGTCCTGTTTTAGTCCTGGTTTGGTCCTGGTTTAGTCCCAGTTTAGTCCCGGTTTAGTCCTGGTTTAGTCCTGGTTTAGTCCCAGTTTAGTCCTGGTTTAGTCCCAGTTTAGCCCCAGTTTAGTCCTGGTTTGGTCCTGGTTTGGTCCCGGTTTAGTCCCAGTTTAGCCCTGGTTTAGTCCTGGTTTAGCCCTGGTTTAGTCCCAGTTTATCCCCGGTTTAGTCCTGGTTTAGTCCCGGTTTAGTCCCGACTCTAGGAGCAGCAGGAGGCTGGTCTCTGAAGTCCTCAAAGTGCAAGTTGTTGTAGACGACCAAATATTGTTAATTACAGTGAACCCAGATGGTTAATAAAAGTGCAGATGATCTACAGTAAAACACAGAGTTAAAATGACTCTGAAAGTCTCAAACGACTCAAACTCTTTGGAGACGAGCAGGTGTCGGACCTTCCTCCAGACAAACTTCACACTTTCACTATGATCTTTGAAAAATGAGCAGTTTAACTTATTCTCCGGCAGCCGACGTCGTTCCTTTTCCTGCACAAACTTTTGATTAGCTTCGGTCTCATAATATCTGTGCTACAATTGACTTTTACAGCTCCACCGTCTAAAATGTCACTGGTTTTCTTAACACTGAAATTGGTCGAGGCAAGTGGGAAAGTGGAATAAACGCAGTGTGATAAAAATGTGATTCAGGCAAAACTTATGAGAATTAATGTCTCTCAAAAAGGCAATAATTAAGATTGCATTAAGACAAGTGTTTCTGTCAGCGCCTCACTCCACTCCGCGGAATTTAAATGAGCCCATTAGCGCTCGAAACCAGCCTCAATAATAAATGTTACAGAATGAATTATCGTTGGTCATGAGATTTCATTCGTGATTGATGAAATATGAATAATCACATGTACGAGCCGGTTCTGAAGTCGCCCAGACTCGAGCTTCACCAAAGGGACTTTTAGACGAGTAATGAACCAAACAGAGAAGTAACTGTGTGTTTCAAAGTGAAGTTTACTCCCTGTGATCGACACTCGCTGATATTTAACTACTCCAGCCTCGAGATCTCCCCACAGACCTGCACTAAAAGAGCCGGAATCAAATATTTATTCAAAATGAAACACTAAGAATAACAGCGCTGTACGTTTAAGTTACGACGTTTTAGATTTAAACTTCTGTTCTCTTCATTCATAAAAAACTGGGGAAACAGTTCATCTCAAAACTGATCATGTGGAGCTTTCATTTGCTGATATATTAGATACAAAACTTTATTGGATTTTCATGGATCTTATTAAACTAAATATTACTGATTACTGATATTACTGTGAAATTCAAGTTTCGCCCCATTATCGAACCAAAAACCTCAATAAATGAAGAGAATTCAACTTTACAGCAGATTCAGAGCTTTAATCGTGTTGTAGTTGTTTCTTCTTCTCTTTGACCTTCTCCAGGTTGTTTCTGGAGGGACTCGTTCGTGTTTGAGTCTTTAAATCATTTATTTTTAAGACGGCATGTTGCAGATCGATCCTTGTTTTCACGCTCACTGTGACGCACTTACTTCGTTTGCAGGTTTTATTTTCTTAAATAGCGACACGTGAAGGATTCTGCCTCTCGAGTTTTCAACAGCCGCGGCTCTTTGTCGTGATGAAGTTTACGCTGCCACAGTTTTCTATCGTGGAAATCAGTGAACTCGTTTGTTTCTTTTATCGAGCTGTTTTAGGTGAATATTGTGACTTAAAAATACAAATTATGACGATCAGAACAGACACGAGCTCAGATGTACATCGTCTTTAACAAAACAGTAAAAAAAAAGTTTTAAAAAAGTAAAAATTACAAACTGAGTAAACCGTCTTCAAATTTACAATTTTAAATCAACCACAGAAATGGATTCAGAGATGTTATAAAAACCCCCTAATGATGTAGATCGGACCAGTTTGTTTTTTCCAGGTGAATTTACACAAAGGGGGATTTTACACAAGGGAAAAGGTGGAATCTGGAGCAACTGGAGACGGAGATCTGAGAGAGACACAGAGACTAAACAAACAAGGAAAACCCAGGAAGAAGAAGAAGAGGAAGAAGAGGAAGAAGAAGAAGAAGAAAAGGAAGAAGAGGAAGAAGAAGAAAAGGAAGAAGAGGAAGAAGAAGAGGAAGAAGAAGAAGAGACGGAGGAAGAGAGAGAGGAAGAGGAAGAGAAGAAGAGTAAGAGACTGAAGGAACAAGAGGAAAGGAGGAAGAAGAGGAAGAAGAAGAAGAGGAAGAAGAGAAGAAGAAGAAGGAAGAAGAAGAGAAAGAAGAAGAGGAAGAAGAGAGAAGAAGAGAAGAAGAAGAGGAAGAGAAGAAGAGGAAGAGGAAGAAGAAGAAGAAGAAGAGGAAGAACAGGAGGAAGAAGAGGAAGAGGAGGAAGAGGAGGAAGAAGAGGAAGAAGAGGAGAGGCCAGGGGTCTGGACACCACAGACGTTAAACTGTATTATTCTGATTATTATAAGAGTAAAATCCACAAATCAAGAAAAAGAAACACGACTCTGACATGAACAAAACTCTAAAACTCTCACACATCGTTTTATTTTATGATTATATTACAGTATTAACTTTGACAGAAACATTTAATATAAACTCTCCTGATCGTTGACTTCTAAAAACTGGCCTCACTAGAACTGAAATAAAACCTTTCATTTATTTTGTTTTCCAAAAATGTAATTTCAAGGATAAAACTGGTGCCACTTTAATAATCTGAGATAAACACTTCTCACCTGCAGCTGTTTTAAATGGATCTGCTCAGGTGTGTCAGGTTTTTCTTTTCTTCTACATGATACAGAGACTCTCATCATGGAGAAAAGAAATAAAAAAAATGACTGATTTTCCAAATAATGTTGACATCCCTGTAACGACCCGACTCGTCCAGAGTCAGAGAAACAACAAAACCAAGACGGAAAATAGTAAAATAAGTTCTTTAATGTGGAGGGATGTAGAAGGTCAAATAAAGGATCTAAACATTTAAACAGAAGGAAACGTGTGAGGTTTAAACAAAAGAGAAACAAAGGTTAAGTTTAACTAAGAAACTCATTTACAAATACATGAAACTAGTGATGTTCTGTCTGTGTCGAGGCTTCGACGTGTGAGTCGAGTAATCAGTAAAAATCAAAGTGAAGTGTGGCTCGGAGCCTCGTTTGATACAAGTTAGATTCAAATATCTGAGTCTTTTGCTCATAAACATAGAAACAGGAGCAGGTGACGAGAGCAGAGTCATAATGTGGATCATTAAGAGCTGAGTCCAGGTAAATCCACGGCCCAGGGGCCCAGAGACACGCTCTGCTTAGGGCCTCCTGAAAGGTAGAGCCGGCCCTGGGTCCAGCTCATTTCCCTTCATCAACCCACCTCATCTCCGTTTGTTCCGAGGCTGCACTTTGACCCTGACGCCTGCTCCTCAAACGTCGGCGTATGTTCTGCTTTTAGATACGTTTATCTTGTAGATCGACTTTTGTTTCTGCTCTTTTCTCTTCTCTGGGCAAATTCTTCTCTAAAATCCTCGTTTTTATTGCACATTTTCTGAAAACTGAAGAACACAGTTGACTCAAAATGATGCTGCTTTGTCGTGAGGATAAAGTTTGGACTAAATGCCTAAAATGAGCTGAAAAAACCCAAAACAAATGTAGAAAGCGCGTGGGAGTGAGTGAGTATGGAAATTCTGTGAGTGACAGGAGGAAGAACAGAGGGTTTAAACACAGGAGGGATGTGCAAATCAACCCACTGCAGCGACTCTGCAACGCTGCGTCAACACTGCCCCCTAGTGGTCCCTGTCACCACTGTGGGTTTGTGCATAAATCAAACACCTGCAGACGACAGAGATGATGTGATTTTAAATGTATTAGACGCACAGACACATGAGGAAAAGGTTTAGTTATATCGTCGACAGGATGATATTTCACTATGTTTAAGCCATTTTCCTCTTTTTAATTTGAGATATGTTCAATTTTCTGTATTTTCTGCAGGAATTTGAAGCCACAGGCGCATGAGAGGATCTTACATTTCTTTCAGCAGCTTCAAAAGCCTTGACAAATAGATTCATAGAAAGAATTTTACTCAAAGCTGAACACATCTTACTCATTTTATAAGTGGAGACGCACAGAGAGAGACGGTAAAGACAGAGGAAAACAGAAGAGGGAGAAACTCGGCTTGTCACGGGAACAAATCCAACCACAATATGATGCTGCAGAGAAATACTGCGATAAACTTTAATAATGAAAGTACTTTAAGCCTTTGACACAAGAATAATCCATTTTTAGATCAACAATGTCATTAAAAGGAATAAACTGCATCATATAAATGTATAAAAGTACGAAGAAACTGCAACAATAACCAGATTTATGAGTAAAAGTTGACGTAAATGGAGGAGAAAACATGACATAAATCCACAAATCTGGTATTTTTAAAGTTAAAAGTGAAAACTAAAGAGGTGGTGATGCACGAAACGCAGATGTTCAAATCATTTAACGCCGTCGACGTCAAACTTTTGTCACTTTCTCACAGCAGGGACCATAATCTTTAACACAAATAAGAGGAATGTTACACTGAGGTCGATTCAGGAGGAATTAAAGTCAGAAAATGAAGCACAGCTGAAGTAAGTGCTGCAATATTTGAGTTTTATCCACCAAACAATAAGATCTGAGTCCAGTTATCAAAGAATGCAGAGATTTTAAACTAAGTTGTGGAACATACTTGTAAATCAGTGCAGAGCTTCAGTTTTCTCAACATAAAATAAGTGATAAACATAATAAAAGAGGCGGAGACAGAGTAGAATGTATTAACAGCTTTTATTCACTACATTTCCAGTGTTATTTTCCTAAGTTATTTCAACCCAACAGTAAGAATCATTTTACATATGTACACGTTTACCATTGGTTTATTTAGAGTCTTTTTTTCTTTATGTACACAACCCATGGAGCGTCCCGAACATAAAACTGCTTCTTCTAAATGGGTTTCAGTGTCTGTCCTCATTACTGCTGCATATGGACAAACACCGTCCACGAGCTGCAGCCACTTTTCAAACGAGAGAGAAGGGTGAGGATCTACAAAGTTAAGATCATTTGGAAAACACTGACAGACAAATACTCATCAGACCTTCGTTTTGCGACACCAGCTGCTGCACGAGAAGAAGCTTTGATCAGGAAGAACAAAACCGGTACGATGTGGACGGACACAGCGAGACGATGAAGTTTAAATCAAAAAGAAAAACGCATTTGTCATGATGGTTTCTTAAGACTTTTGAAGAGTTTTGCATCAGGGAGAATAGTTCAGTTTGTGAGAAGTCGTGTTTGACTTTTTCTCTGGTCGTTCAGGTCAGTGTCCTCTGCACCGCGAGAACAAAACCAAGACTAATCATGTGTGTTTTCACTTTTGTTCATGTGATGATGTCTGTGAAGGACAATATTTACTCATTACTGTCTTTGCTCTGCGTTTTTTTTTGAAACTTGGCACAGCCGTGGCAGCTCATGTTCTGTAAATGTGCTTTATTAAAACCTCACGAGCTGTTCTGTACGGAGCCCCGCAGACGACGGAAAAGAGAAGAGTAATATTTACAGCAAAAAAAATATCTTGAGGGGTCGAGATAATTATCGTGAGGGAACAAGATATTTTCTTGAGGGAAGGATTTAATTAAGACATGAGCAGTTTGGAGGATCAGAAGGACCTCGGAGACACTGAAGCACAGAGAGTTCTGTTAAATGAAGGTCCTGGTCCTGGTCCTGGTCCTGGTCCTGGTCCAATCGCCCAAGTATCAAGTCAACAACTAGCTCAAAGTTATCATACTGACGACGACGAGTCCATAAGTCCGTAATATCCTCATCAAATGTCTTTTGCCTAAAATTTAACCGTCCAAATTAAGTGGCTAATATGTGATTGTAGCTCATCCCCAGCACAAAATAAAGCTCGATTTTGACCCGACTGTCCTGATCCATCACACACCAGCCTCTCCTCACTTCTTCTTACCATGCTTCCCTTTTCTGACTGTACTTCTAGCACATGTGCGCCACCAAGAGGTCGCCTGCTGTACGAGATATTAAACTTAAATAAAAAAAAAAAATAATATCTCGTTCCCTCGTGAAGATTAACTCGTTCCCTCAAGATAATATCGTGTGGGAACGTGATATTATCTCGTGGCTACGTGTTAATATTATATTTCACAAATGTCCTATGTGGGGCTCCGTAGTTCTGTCAGTGAAATGTCCAGGCAACGGTGCAAAGAAACTGGTCAAAAATCTGCTTCTCTCACGGTTGTGTTGGAGCACCTCAGTGTGACGTGAGCACAGATGAAAACAGTGAAATGAAACAAAAAACTCACACATCGCATGAACCACAGAGTCAAATATTGCATCGTACATAAAACAAACGTATTAGTTGGTGCGTTAGTAAGTGCACAATATGAAAATTGCTAAATTATCTTATTGAGATTTGGTAAAACTGCTCCACAGTGATGCTTCCCCAGAAACATTTTCACTTCAAATATGGCCTTGAAAGAGTCGTTCCTGCTCTGGACTCACTGCTGTTTGAGTTTTACAATAAAAAGGATTCTGTTATTAAATATAAATCTGTTTCTCTATAAAGCATCTATGAAATAAGACGTCGTCCTCCACGTCGGTAAGAGCAGCGAGTGAGCACAGTGACAAGAAAAAGAAACAGATCCAGCCTCGTCCTCACCATGTGTTTCAGAGTTTGGTAGATTTATGGATAAAGTTTATCATTGTAAGACAAAAGAAAATGTTTGTTTGATATAAAGTTGCTTTTAAAAGTGCTAAAACATAATAAGTATCACCTTTGCATTCAGTGTTTTCTATTGCACCAGGAAAACCCCTAAAAGAAACTAAGGCCATTTCACCGTATTTCATTCTCATGCTTTTACTTTCCAAACATTCCACGTTATTACTGTTTTTAAAGAAACAAGTCAAACAAGTGTTAAAGAAAATCATGTCAGAAATCAGGAGACACATGCATTTTTGGACCCGGCTCCTCTGACCATGCAGCAGGGACAGAAAACTGTGTTTCAAAGAAAAACAAACCAAAGACAAACAAAACAAATGTGTGAGAACGATCCAGCCCTGAAGGAGAGTCCAGCGCCGTGACATCACCCAGTGGAAGATATCTCCACGAGAAACAGTCAGAGTTTTACAAAAAGAGTCGAGTCCGAGAAGTGACTGTGTCCAGAGACAGACACAGACACAGCTGTAAAGGGCAGCGGGCTGCTTCAGCCCATATGGTTACCTCACACACACCTCAGTGAGGGGCCTCACACCAGGGGCCTCACACCAGGGACCTCACACCAGGGGCCTCACACCGGGGACCTCACACCAGGGGCCTCACACCAGGGACCCCGCTCTGCTCTGAGCCGGCACCATCACCGGCACCGCCCCCATGCGCTCCAGCGTGGCCTGGCTCACGGCGTACGAGTGCGTGTGCTGCCCGTGTGCGGACGTGACCACGGGCTTCAGGCTCACGGAGCCGTTAGAGCGGATGGCCGGAGGCGAGGGGGCGGAGTTTGTGGTGACCACCAGTGTCTTAGGAGGGGGCAGGGTGTGGCTGCCGTTGGCGAACACCGTGGAGCTCTGAGCGGGCTGCGTGTGTCGGGACAGAGGGGCCGAGCCTGGAGCTGTGGAGCTGTGACTGTGTGCTGCGCTCTGAGGCTGTCCATGAGCTCCGTGATGAGCCCCGTGTGTCCCGTGTGTCCCGTGTGTCCCGTGTGTCCCGTGCGTCCCGTGTGTCCCATGCCCTGGGTGTGTCTCCGTGGCCCCCATGTCCCGCATGAGCTCCGTGTCCTGCATGACTTCCATGTCCAGCATGAGTTCCATGCCCCGCGTTCGCTCCATGTCCCACACTGGTCCCGTGTCCCACACTGGCCCCGTGTCCCACACTGGTCCCGTGTCCCGGGTGCGTCCCGTGCGTTGCCGTGGCGGCGGGGGCGGTGGAGAAGGTCTGCCTCGTGTCTCCGTTGTAGCGCGTGTAGGAGTTGGTGTCGTAGTTGGGTTTGGGGTTGTGCCAGTAGCGGCTGTTGTAGGTGTTGGTGGAGGTCAGCGTGTCGTTCTCGGACGACGAGGCGTCGGCGTGAAACGCCTTCACTGAGGAAGACCTCTTTGGAGGAAGATCGTCCTCTCTGCAACAGATGATGGACAAATCTCAGTCTCTCTGTTTTAAGAGAAGTATAAAAGAACATTATCGAAGCAAAAGAACCAATTTAATCCTCATGAATAATAAGTTCAATAAGTACAAAAGGACCACACTACATCAAAACGCAGAAGCTGCATAATTATGTTTCATTTGAGTTAAATCTCATTACAAACCATCGTGTGAACTCAAGAAGCACGTTACACTAATGATCCTTTTGATGCATGGACTGGAGCAGGAACATGGCTTGTTATAATTTAATGTAATGTCAGTTTTGCTGCAGTGTGAACAGTTTTATACATGATCTTCATCTTAAATGAAACAGATGTTTCTCCAGTCGAGCTTTGCACAAGAGAAACATTTATCCTCCAAATGATTCATACCATGATCTGAGGCACAAGTCTCCAGAGACAGAGTCTTATTGGAGCAAAGGTTTGGAGATTCATTTTGTGACACTGTGTCGTATAAACATGTGTCGTATAAAGACATGGATAAGTTTCTAAAAACACCACACAGATCACATGTAGAATCCTCTTGAGTCGTTACAGTAAACTCCAGTATTGCTCAGTAGAGGCGGGTGTGGGTCATTTTTGTGGAAAACAGACCTGATTTCATTGGGAATCTCCTCCTCGTCGTATTTGTTCTTGTTTCTCCAGTAAAACAAAGTGACGACCACGAGCAGAGCACAGATGATGAGGGCCAGGACCCCGGTGGCAATGGTCCCAGCGATGAGCCCCACGCTCTGAGGCTGAGCTGCAGGACAGAGGGAAGAGACGGGGCATTAATGGAGCGTTAATGGACTCTCTACTCTCCACTGCATGTTTATGATTCACAAGTAGAAGAAAAGTAACATGGTTTAACTGTGTAATAAAGTAAATCACGTGTTCGGAGCTAACTTTTACGTTTGTTTTGCCTCTTGTTGTTCTGCCTTTTTAAATCACGTGTCAGACGCACAGACGACAGGTTTGGAGAGACGCAGGCGACACTTTCACCGTCTGTTTTTCACTCTCATTCGATCCAGTGCTTTTCCGCCCGACACAGACTTAGCACTTAGCTGTCACTTAGCCTTCTGCTCCCTCAAAGAAAATCAGAGACTCAGAAGCTGACAGAGCTTCTTCTCGTCAGGATATCCAATCACTTTGACCTTCTTTCCGTCTAAAACAGGACGATACCACAGTGACACACTCAGCTGCTCTGTCCTTGTGTCTCATTATTCTTTTGTTTTGTTGATCCATCAGTGAGACAAGTGCCAATCAGAGACAGACTTTGAGCTAAGAACTTTCCCATCAGAGTCAAACAAACAGGGTCGGGCCTGATGTGAGTCGTGTCACTTAGAGGATGTAGAGCTGTTTCCAGACTGTTTCTTTAGACAGACACGTCAGGACTGTCGACCTTCAGCTTCAACTTCTCGTGAATTATCAACAAATCAAAGCCTTCGTCGTGTTAAATAAATTTAATGTGA
Source organism: Periophthalmus modestus (assembly GCA_019594935.1). Lineage (NCBI taxonomy): Eukaryota > Metazoa > Chordata > Actinopteri > Gobiiformes > Gobiidae > Periophthalmus > Periophthalmus modestus. The sequence goes on along the minus strand of JAIEZT010000073.1, from coordinate 216,048 downwards.
ATAACAGTTTGTCCAGACGTCACGATCATCCTCTGAGCTTCATCTGATCGTCCCATAATTTGTTTTAACACATTATTTTTTCCAGATTTCTGACAGTTTCAGCTGCTCTCTAGCGCTCTTCCTCAGTGTGGTCACGTGATGTTACTGCGTGTCTGTTCAGCTGATTTAAACCAGTTTCGTCGCTGTTTTCCTACAGAAGGAGGCAGACCTACAGCGCCATCTGCAGTCCCACTTCTTCAGGACAGTATCGCAGGTGTGTGAGAGTAAAACGACCCCCTCGTCCCGGTTTAAAGTCCCGTGGGCATGTTTGTGTATTTCGATTTCCTCTTTAATCCAGTTTGTTGTCCCTGTGCAGCATCATGTGACCACTGTGAGGCGCTAGTGAGCAGTCGAACCGTCTCAGAACAAACTAAAGCGTGATTTTGCAACAGCCTAATACGTTTAAAATAAAATAAGATCACATTTAAACATCGCAGGGTTAGGGATGTTGTTCGCGGCTCCGTCTGAAATCTGTGCGGTGATTATAAAACTGCGACGGCGTCTGAGGCGGCAGGACTTACGAGCGAGCACCTCCACGTTGAGCAGACAGGTGCTCTTGCCGATGGTGTTGCTGGAGGTGCACTGGTAAAGTCCTGAGGTGCTGGTGCTGATGTTTCTGAGGGTCACGGTTCCCTGCATCTGGTCTGAAACAGAAAAATCAAGGAAACAAGTCGTTATGTAAATCAGACTCAGGGATGTAATGTGCAAAGTCCTTTATTTCACAAATGAGAAAAGAGCTGAGTTTGGGGTTAGTAATTACACTGCGCACCACTCGGCACTGGGGTTTTTGCATTTTACAAGTATTTTGTTTCTTTTACTCCTAGTTTCTGCAGTTACCTCGGGCTTCAAGAGTTTAACCACAGTAATATCACTTTTATACATGTATTATTGTACTTTTATGAGTATTATTGTACTTTTATGAGTATTATTGTACTTTTATGAGTATTATTGTACTTTTATGAGTAGCATCAGAAGTATTTTCATTTAACAGCAGAGTCACATTTCTCTTTAGATCAGTTTTATTACGTAAGTGTTTTCTAATAAATTAAAAACCCCATATTAACCAAAAAACAAACTATTTTGAGGTTTAATCCATGTTCTAACACGACTACCTCCTCAAAAACAGACCTGGAGGTGAGTTTCATTCACACATGTTTGAGAAACACTTTATTTTTATCTCTGCTGCTCTGTTCCACCTTGTGATGTCATGAAGTGGTAGTTTTCAGGTTAACAGCTCATATATAAATTCCCATTTTCTATGTATCAGTGAAAGGGTCACATGACTTCGGTTCCCTCAGGTGACCACCTCGACCAATCACGTGTTAAACCTCAAACACTCACATCCAGAACCTCAGACACTCACAAATCCAGAACCTCAAACACTCACATCCAGAACCTCAAACACTCACATCCAGAACCTCAAACACTCACATCCAGAACCTCAAACACTCACATCCAGAACCTCAGACACTCACATCCAGAACCTCAAACACTCACATCCAGAACCTCAGACACTCACATCCAGAACCTCACACTCACATCCAGAACCTCAACACTCTCACATCCAGAACCTCAAACACTCACATCCAGAACCTCAAACACTCACATCCAGAACCTCAAACACTCACATCCAGAACCTCAGACACTCACATCCAGAACCTCAGACACTCACATCCAGAACCTCAAACACTCTCACATCCAGAACCTCAAACACTCACATCCAGAACCTCAAACACTCACATCCAGAACCTCAAACACTCACATCCAGAACCTCAGACACTCACATCCAGAACCTCAAACACTCACATCCAGAACCTCAAACACTCTCACATCCAGAACCTCAAACACTCTCACATCCAGAACCTCAAACACTCACATCCAGAACCTCAAACACTCACATCCAGAACCTCAGACTCTCACATCCAGAACCTCAAACACTCACATCCAGAACCTCAGACACTCACATCCAGAACCTCAAACACTCACATCCAGAACCTCAGACTCTCACATCCAGAACCTCAGACACTCACATCCAGAACCTCAGACACTCACATCCAGAACCTCAGACACTCACATCCAGAACCTCAGACACTCACATCCAGAACCTCAGACACTCACATCCAGAACCTCAAACACTCACATCCAGAACCTCAAACACTCACATCCAGAACCTCAGACACTCACATCCAGAACCTCAAACACTCACATCCAGAACCTCAAACACTCTCACATCCAGAACCTCAAACACTCACATCCAGAACCTCAGAAACTCTCACATCCAGAACCTCAGACTCTCACATCCAGAACCTCCAACTCTCACATCCAGAACTCAAACACTCACATCCAGAACCTCAGACTCTCACATCCAGAACCTCAGACACTCACATCCAGAACCTCAAACACTCACATCCAGAACCTCAAACACTCTCACATCCAGACCCTCAAACAGACACACATCCAGAACCTCAGACACTCACATCCAGAACCTCAAACACTCACATCCAGAACCTCAACACACTCTCACATCCAGAACCTCAAACACTCACATCCAGAACCTCAAACTCTCACATCCAGAACCTCAAACACATCCAGAACCTCAAACACTCACATCCATCCAGAACCTCACTCACATCCAGAACCTCAAACACTCACATCCAGAACCTCAAACTCTCACATCCAGAACCTCAGACACTCACATCCAGAACCTCAAACACTCACATCCAGAACCTCAAACACACACATCCAGAACCTCAGACACTCACATCCAGAACCTCAAACACTCACATCCAGAACCTCCAGGACCGTTAACACAAGGACAATCTGGATTATCCTCTGGACATTTACAGCCACATCTGAGGCAGAATCATTTTCATTATTGTGAGTCTTTTCTGTTGTGTGCCTCCTGTTTTGGGGAGTTGTTACTGAAAGTGCTGCATTGTGTTGTTCAAGCTCTAACTCCGGAAGTGCTCTTCATTTGCCTTAAGTCAAAGGTCAAATATTGAGGCAAAATCCTTTTCAAACTTGACGTTCTGTTTATTCTGCAGATTGTGTATTGTGTGTTGTCCTTTCACTTTGTGCTCCAGCCACTAAAAAGTCAGTCTTTTTCCGTCTGTATTACACTGCTGTATGATTCCACTGCTCTCCCACCTCCCAGAGACGATACTTCTCCTGATCCAACTCCACATCCACTCACTGCTTTAGAGTCGCACACGTGTGAAACATTTAGTTCAGTCGAGATAAGTGGCAAATCCAGGACTGAAATGATTCAAATTATTGTAGAAATGAAGGTGTGTGGAGTTTAAAAACACAGTGGAGCACTTCCTGTATCACCACATGATGACATCACAAGGTGGAACAGAGTGTTTTCTGTTTGAGAGAAGAACTCAGCCTAAATCTGCAGGTTTGTGTTAAACATGTGAATGAAACAAAACACAAGCTCTGTTTTTTGGGTCATGAGCTAAAAAATTCACTAATATTTAGCTCCAAATGACACATAATGAAATAACTGGATGTTTGTGCTCAGGTGTCGGCGCTCGTGGTGCACAGACAGAACACGATGTCGATGACGTCAGTGGCCACTTCACAGTCGGAAAAGATCGGAAAGTTCACAAAAGCAGCGCGAACCGACGCTGAAAACAAACTCATCATTAAAGTTCAGTTTCAGCATAAGTTCAACACTGAGATTACTGAGAGTCACAAACACCCGCGCAGGGTCAGGGGTCAGCGGGTGGGCGGGGCTTGGACAGGAAGTGGAGATGACCTCTGATTATTTGTGTAATTTACCAGCGAAGGTCGGGCAAAGGGGCACCCCGATGGCCAGCCTGTGTGTAGTACCTTGCATGGCGTTGTGGGGCAGTTTGGGGAGGGCGTCGACCTTCTCCCACGAGTACGACGGGGTGGGGATGGCCTCCTCGGAGCTGCAGAACAACGTGATGTCACTGCCGACGTCGAGGGCGCCCTGGATGCGGCACGCCGGCGCCGACGGGGGCACTGGCAGATGGAGAGAGGGGCGTCAGCGGGTTTTCTACGTCTACGATCAACAGAACGAGGACAGTTTCCACGGCAACTGACCATTTTTGAATGGTCCCCGAAATGTTGAATCAAAATGATGAAAAGTGACGACCGTAACCATGGCAATTAACAATTCAAAGCAGAATATTATATGTTTTAAGTCAAATCCATGAAGACTTTCTGCTGTTTATTTCCTGTTACCTTTGAATGTTGAACAGTCAGTGATTATATTAATGAATCAATCAAACAATCTCTGGTCATTTAGTAAAAAACATTAACTCTGAGTTTTTTATCTGTGAAAACTGAAACTGCAGTAAATGCCCTGAGCATGTGTAAGTTTTAGTGACTTTTATGACAGAAGAGCACAGAATGTTCTGACTCTGCGAACGTTACAGTGACTCTGGAAAATACTGTCTGCACTTTTGAGTTTTATAATTCTGAGGCACAAAAAGATGCTGCTGCACTGCCAAATATGGTATGTCTAAAAAAAATAAAATATATAAACTACTGAAATTACAATAATGTAGGAGTTAAAGATAAAATAAAATATAAAAGAATAAAAAAAAATATATATATTTCAGGAGTTAAGGAGTAAAAGAAAAACAAAACAATAAAAAACTAAAACAACAATAATTTAGGAGTAAAACATTTTTCAAAAAACAAGGCAAAAAAAAAAAAAAAAAAAAAAAATTACAAAAATTAAATTACAATAATTTAGGACTTAAAAACCCCCAAAACAAAACAAAAAAAAACAACAACCCTAAAATAACAATAATTTAGGAGTAAAAAAAAAATGTAAAAAGCAAACCAAAAAAGAACCTGAAATTACAATAATTTAGGAGTTTAACAAAAAAAATTGTTAAAATAATCTCTCTTCAGTTTTTTCCTTTTTCTTTTTTTAAAATCTTTTTTTTTTTATCTCATGAATTAAACTACTTAATGCTGCAATATGTAAATCATCTGATGGAGGATCTACAACCAGCCTGTTTCCATGGTTATCGTTATTGCGTGGTCTGAAATGTTCAACAGTATGGCATTAATTATATACAGCCAAGTTCCAGATCAGATCTGTGGAGAGGCGACACTGCCTTCAGTGAGAATGTTTTTTTTCAAGATATTTTTGACCAGTAAAAACTGTTACAAAATAAATGTAAGTTAAATCATCTCAGTGCAAAACTAGAACAACAGGTACCAGGCAGCAGAAAAGTTACAGAGTGCATCTTTATAAAATAATAATAAAATATAAATAATAATGTTCATAATTTGTGCTGCTCTTTGGAAATACTCTAAACTAAAACGATAAAAAACAAAGAAATATAAATGTTTTTATTGTATCTCTTGTACCCAGGACGGTGAGCCCCACGACCCCGATGTTGCGTCCTCCTCCGTCGGGGAAGTTGTTGACCAGGCACTGGTACGTCCCCGTGTCCGACAGCTGAGTGTTGTTGATGATGATGGAGGCACTTGTGCTGGGCATGACGACCGAAAAACCCACACGACCTTTGAGCTGGTTGGAGACGGGGAACACCTGCCCATTCTGGTAGATTATCACCTGGATTAAACAGAAAAAGGATTAAAAATGATTCTTTTATAGGTTTTTTCTTAAGTGTGTTACCACAATCTGCCACTAGAGGGAGACTTTGTCCTGCTAAATGACTCAGGGTTTGTTCTACTCTGGACAAAGACATGGACTGACTTTTAAGACACTAAACACACAGAGGAAAAACTAAAAACCTTTGATTTGAAAGTATCTATTTCTACTTCACTGAAAAACCCACAGAGACAATCTAAAAGTACGTCTCTGCTGCGACGTCTGTGCTCTTTAGTTAAAAGCTTCCTCTAAATCATATGTATTATTCAAAAACAACTTCCAAACAAACAAACTACAGCCTGAATCCAGGAGCAGAAGAACGATCAGTGCAGCAGAATCAGAGGAACATGGAGCCGCTCAGGGACAGAGGAGAGAGAACGAGGGTGAAGATGTGGATTTAGACACAACGTCATGATACAGGACATTTACTCATAGGTTTCAGATAAATTAAGACGGTTTCCAGAGTGAGAGACAGTTTAAAACTTAATATTACGTCTTTAAAATGAAGAAAAAAGGTCAAACTCCCATGAATCCAGAATAAAACGGAGCAGAATGATGATCTTTTGTGAGAATTGGCAGAAAAACTCAAAGTAAACGGCAAATAGTCACATTTTTATACACTCACACATTCATATTCAGACACTGGAGGCGACAAAGGTTAAGTGTCTTGCCCAATAACACAATGACAGCATTTAACTGTGGGAGCTGGGAACTGGAACTGAGTCATTTTCGCACACTCTGTAGCAGAAAAACAAAAAAATCTTTCTTGTTCTGCTTAAAAATAAATAAAACATGGCTGCGTACGGTGGCCCAGAGGCACATTTAGCTTCATTTTAATGTTTAATGTTAATATTGCATGAAATATCTGTTTTAGGGAGGTACAGTTAATCACAGTTTGAGTTTTATCACATTACAACAGCTGCAGTTATTCAGATAATAGAATGTTTTATGCAAAGAGTGAAAGAAAATCTGATAGTGTTTGTAGTTTAGACCGACACAAATGTTTGGAAACGCAGTGATTTCATTATTTTATCGGTTTATGTTTCAGTTTTCTGCCTGGAGATGCTTCTGCAGTTTCCCTTGTGTGCACAGAAACAGTGAAAAAAAAAAAAAAAAAAAAATTAAAAAATAAAAAAAATTTAAATAATAATTTTGGAGTTAAAAAAAAAAAAGAACCTGAAATTACAATAATTTAGGGGAAAAAAAACAAACAAAAAACTAAAATAACAATAATTTAGGAGTAAACAAAAAAAAGCAAACCAAAAAAAAAAGCAAAAAAAAAAAAAAAAAAAAAAAAAAAATTACAAAAAAAGTTAAAGATAAAAAAAAAGACAAAAACAAAAAACAAAACTAAAAACTAAAATAACAATAATTAAGGAGTTAAAGATTAAAAAAAAACAAAAAAAAACAAAAAAAAAAACAAAAAAAAAACTAAAATAACAATAATTTAGGAGTAGAAAAAAATTAAAAAAGCAAAACGCAGTTATTTCATTATTCTATCAGTTTATGTTTCAGTTTTTTGTCTGGAGATGCTTGTGGAGTTTTCCCCTTGTCTGCACAGAAACACTTTGCAAACCTAAATTGCAAACCTAAATCGCCAAATCATAATCAGATTTTGGTTTCCAGCTCTAATCTGTTTGACAAACTGCTGATCTGCCTGGGAGAAGGACGCTGGACGCTGATCTCTGGGCGTTAAACGAGTCTGACACTGTCTGAAACCACGAGAGCGACTGGTTTGTTTCAAAAGCCATCGCCTGGTAACAAAATTAGCCCGAGCGACTCATTTGTGAGAGCGACCCACATGCAAAACAGCCCCTCAGCTGGCCTCAGACAAAAGATGAAGAGGACAGACGCACACATCACACACAGACGCACAGACACACACAGACACACACAGACACACAAACACACACACAGGACGGGGAAATCAGAGGGGCCATTCACTCTGCTCAAAAGACCCCTCATTGAAGCGTTCAAAGCACCAGCCTGCAAAACAACCGGTGCATGTGTGAGCGCTCTGTGTGAGGAACCGTGTGTGTGAGTGCGCCCTCTACTGACGCTCGGAGGAATCGCACGGCTGCACTTTCCTGAGTGAAGCTTTGTCCTTTGTGCAGATGGATCTGAAACGAGGGGCTGGATCTGCTCACGATGTTCAGACAAAGATGAGATAACTTTATGTCCCTGGAGTCGGTGAAATCTGAGCCGCACGATTCGACTTTTTAACAGTTACAATAAACATTTAACATTTAGTCCCTGTAAAGATACGATTCTAGCTCATGTTTTTGTTGAAATCAATGAAAAAAGCCACTGTGCTCTGTGAGGGGTCAGAACTTTACCACTTTTAGCTCGTTTTGTTCCACCACTGCAGGTAAAATACTAAACAGAAGTACACATTGAAGTATCTGTACTTCATTATTGTGTGAGTCCTGCAGAAAACACTCAGGGTTTATTTTTAACACGTTCAGTTTGAGCAAAACAGAAATATACAAATAAAAACAGACTCAGGTGTTTCTGTTGAACAAAAGTCACAGCAAAACTTTACAAGACTCAAAATCTGCAAGAAATACTTTTTACTTTTTTAAATGAGTTCTTAATATAATATGTGTTGTGTTGTGATTTTTAATGACTTTTCAATGATCACCGGTCCAAGTTACAGCTCAGATCTGTGGAGAGATCGCCTCACTCATGTGTTTAAGGCTGTTTGAAATCGAAAACACTAGATACTGTCTGTTTAATGCCACATTGTGGAACTTTGCAGGGAAATGACACATGGAGGACTGCTGCAGTGAATCTGTCAGAGTGATGCCTCCTGCTGTTTTCTGCTTCACTTCAATTCTTGAATGTGACAAACAGAAGCTTCATCATTCCTCTGCACCTCCTGCGTCGTTAGCTCTTGTTAGCTGTCGTTAGCTCTTGTTAACTGTCACTAGCTGTCGTTAGCTCTCGTTAGCCGTCGTTAGCCGTCGTTAGCCGTCGTTAGCCTAGCCTCTTTTCCCTCTTCGACAGTTGGAGCCACAGTAACAGGCTGTTGACCTCACACAATATAATCTGCACAGTGTGAAAGTGAAACAATCAATGAGCAGCACCAGAGTGTTCAGAGTGTGCAGAGTGTGCAGAGTGTGCAGAGTGTGCAGAGTGTGCAGAGTGTGCAGAGTGTTCAGAGTGTGCAGAGTGTTCAGAGTGTGCAGAGTGTGCAGAGTGTGCAGAGTGTGCAGAGTGTGCAGAGTGTTCACAGTGTGCAGAGTGTTCACAGTGTGCAGAGTGTTCACAGTGTGCAGAGTGTGCAGAGTGTGCAGAGTGTGCAGAGTGTGCAGAGTGTGCAGAGTGTGCAGAGTGTTCAGAGTGTGCAGAGTGTTCAGAGTGTGCAGAGTGTGCAGAGTGTGCAGAGTGTGCAGAGTGTTCAGAGTGTGCAGAGTGTGCAGAGTGTTCACAGTGTGCAGAGTGTTCACAGTGTGCAGAGTGTGCAGAGTGTTCAGAGTGTGCAGAGTGTGCAGAGTGTGCAGAGTGTTCAGAGTGCAGAGTGTTCAGAGTGTGCAGAGTGTTCAGAGTGTGCAGAGTGTTCAGAGTGTGCAGAGTTTGATTTCACCTGTTGTCTGTGTAAAAGTCGGAGTAAAACTCTGACTCAAACCAGGCACAAACCTCCGGAGACAAAGAGTCGGATCATTTCACAGATAAACGAGGCTGAAACGTCTGATCAGAACCAAACTGTTACAGAAAAAAAGAGGATCTTTAGGTGAGATTTATACTTTATACTTTCATTTCCACATGTGTGTTTATCTAAAGTCGTTATATTTCACCTGCTCTGGCCATATTCAGAGATTATTTCTGTTGAATTATTCTACATTTACATAACTGTATGTGTCAGCTCAGTTTAACCTGATGGAAATAAACCTCCTTTAAATATATTTTTAAAACATTTGGACAGAACCAGGTGACGGTGACGTGATGATGATGATGATGATGATGATGAGCTTCTGTGACACTTTGTTTAGGACCGACTCCAGAACCTGAACCTCCACAAAAAACACAAGAACGTGTCTAATAATCTGTTAAATCTACTAAAGTCCTGTTACAGAAAAGTCCTGACATTACACCTGCTCTTTTATAACGTCAGGATGATTTAAACTGATGAGGACTGTGGTTTTTCCTGTTGGCAGAAGAACTTTATAAAGTCACTAAAGACACATCAGTTTGTCCTTTAAAAACTGATTTATTTATGAACATTAATATTCTGACACGTTAAAGGCACAAACTCACACTGAGGACTAAACCGGGACTGAACCAGGACTGAACCGGACTAAACCAGGACTAAACCAGGTCTGAACCGGGACTAAACCGGGACTAAACCGGGACTAAACCAGGACTAAACAAACAGGATTAAACCGGGACTAAACTGGGACTAAACGAGGATTAAACCAGGACTAAACCAGGACTAAATCTCACTTCTTCGACTTTGACGTTTAAACCCAGACTTTGTTCTGTTTCGCTGTGAGTCAAACTTTTCTCTTTTAATGTTTTTTAACTTTATGCTGAATATTTGAGATTATTTCTGTTCTGATTTGTTGTTTCGTGTCGTACAAATAAACGTGTTTGTTATTGGAGATAATGATGAAAACAGTAAAATGTGGCTAAAAAAACTCACTGTTCCTGTAGTTTTCCCCTAAAATGAAACATGAAACCTGCTGAAATGAGCTGCGTGAGTTTCTCTCGTTGTATCGTCGTGTTTCCTCGTCGTCTTAAACTCTCGTGTTCGTGGCTCTTTGGAGACGTGTCCCACTTCTGAACACGAGATAAGTGTGAGCTTCATTTCTTTACCGTCTCTAATATTCAGCGATAAAGGTCGTGTGTTAAATCAATATTTGGTATTAGAGCAATCAGCTTACAAACCCCGTGGGACGCCTCTCCGAGCAGCATCGGCGCTTTTCCTTTTCCAAATCTATGACCTGGGATTTCTGTCGCCATAACAACAGCCCAACAACTGTCTTTTTTCAAACTAAATAAAAGTGGATCAGCTGCCAGATCAAATTGAAGCTTAAACTTTGATGAGTTTTGGCTTAAACTAACGTGACCCAGCAATTATAGGTCACGTTTTTCAACAGCACGACACGAACTGGGGAGATTTATACACAAACGGCACTTTTATAGCTTTTATGGGACTGGAACACCCTCTGCAGGTCTTAAATCATCCTCCATGTGTCATATTTCCCTGCAAAGTTCCGCAATATCACTTTAAACGGAGAGAATCTAGCTTTTATTTGATTTCAGACGGCGAGTGAGGCGATCTCTCCACAGATCTGAGCTGTAACTTGGACTGGTGCCTGGAGCAGATGCATAAATGAAACACGACCTTAACGACTGTGCGTTCGGTCTCTCCACAGATCTGAGCTGTAGCAGTGTCCATGGAAACAAGCAGGAGGCAAACATCAGAAAAGTCCCACAGTGCGGCTTTAAATATAGACCAGATTTAGTCTTTAATGATGTTTTATGTGGATTTTTCTTGGTATTTTTTGGCATTTTGAAACCTGAAGTATTTATAAAAGACAGATCTTCCATCGACGTTTTCCCGTGTACCACTTTACCCCCTCGTGCGTCCAGAGCGTGACAGATTTAGCCCGTGTGTCCGCCGCGTTCGCTCACATCGACGCCGCTGTCTCTCTCACATGATCGGCTTGGCTCTGCCGTCGTGCCCAGTGAAAGGAGGTCATGGCTGCACTTCAGATGGCAGCTCGCCCTAAGATCTCTGCTGGACTGTGCGTCGCTGGCCCCGTGTTAAACCTCTGCCACGTCGCTACACAAAATCCTCCAAAATACTAAATACCAGAGTTAGGGCGGCAGCAGTCAGGGCGATACAATCCAACTGGACACGAGCTTTGCAGTTTGTGATGTTTTTTTGTTGTAAATCACAAAATATCCTGTGTGATAATAAAAAAAGTGACTAAACTCTGCGGTTTAGACCTGGACAGTTCAGGATGGAGGAGCTAAGTTAACCCTGTAGTGTCTGATCGAGTCACAGTTACAGACTTTTCATTATCATAACTCTCCAACCAACTGTGCTTCATGTAAATCTAAACTGTCAAAGCAGAGACGATATAACACGAGATAATGTTCTCACGTCGCCCTCGAAGACGAACAATCAGAGCACAGGGCAGGTACTCGACGTGTCCAAGGAAAAGTAAGGATGGATAAAGGTGTAAAATAGAGGAAGTTGTGTGAAAAAAGGCAAAAGTAAAACTGATACTTTTTTAACATGATTTTTATGGCTAAAAAGAGAAAAAAACAGGACCTAAACCAGGACTAAAACCAGGTCTAAACCGGGACCAAACTGGGTCTAAACCCGGACTAAAGCAGGACTAAACCGGGACAAAACCGGGACCAAACCGGGTCTAAACTGGGACTAAACCGGGACCAAACCGGGTCTAAACTGGGACTAAACTGGGACCAAACCGGGTCTAAACCGCGACTAAAGCAGGACTAGGTTAAGGGACTAAAACCAGGACTAAACCAGGTCTAAACCGGGACTAAACCAGGACTAAACCAGGTCAGAACCGGGTCTAAACTGGGACTAAACCAGGTCTGAACCAGGACTAGGTTCAGGGACTAAAACAGGACTAATTTGTTTGAAAAAATGCAAAAGTACAGGCTGATACTTCCTTAACATGATTTTTATGTCTAAAAAAAGAGAAAAAGTCCAGATATAACGACCTCTAATATGCTCAGTTCTTAAAGAGTTAAGTTAATTTAGATCCTTTTAACAGGGGAGTGACCCCCACCCTCCTGTTTGTTCTGCTGTTTTAAAGTTACTCAAGTGAAATTTAAAAAATGAATTATTTGCTTTTATTTTGAACTCTGTCGGTCAGTTTTTACGTTTATCCTCCGTCCAGCTCCATTTTCCAGCCTGTTCTGGTCTTTCTTTTGTTTTACCTGCAGCTGCCTCTCGTTTAATCAGCCCTGGGTCTGTTCAGTTCAGTTTGTCGACGAGTCTGGAGCGACTCTCCAGCATCTGAAATAATCTGTTTGTTTGTGCGACTCTGAACCTGCATTTCCCAGATTGAATCCCTGGAGATTTTCATGATATTAAATAAAACTCATTCAGCTGTTTTCTGTCTGATTTATCACATTCAGACCGACCTGTTCCACACTTTCTGTTGTATTTACAGAGACGTGTGACTGTTCTCTTTGTGTCCAGTTTACTGTGTGAGAATTTGAACATTTTTTGTTGAAATGGAAAATCTTTGTCTGTTCTCGGGAGGCTCTTGCCCCGTCGAGCCCCCCTGGCGCCGCCCCTGGTTTTAGTAACAAATGTGATTCTTATTTTAGTTTAGCGGCTCATATTTTAGTTCTTTTGCAAATGTTAACGCTTCTGGACGTGTTTAAACTTCACACCAACGGTTAAAACAAACCACAAATTGAATCACAGTGTTAGAAAAATGTAAAAGTGTCAATCAGTAAAAGAGATGTCCCCGTCTGCCATCGTCCTGCAGGTTTTACGGATCACGGCGTCAGATCTGATTGACCCTAGAGACACTTTTGGTGAGTCCCTCTTTTCACATAAAGCTCAAATAAAACGCTAAAGCCTCCACACTCCCTTCAGTTCAGTGTAAGCTGCGCTGTATCTGCTCCAATCCTCCGAGGCCCTGGACAATACGCCACACGCTCCATTTTCTGCATCGATCTCTGCGTTTAGGCCACGGCACAGGTGGAATTATGGAAATCTAGCTCTGGTAAAGACAATACGTGATCATAGAAGTCATAAAAGTGAAGATACAAGACTGAAATATCTGTGCTGTGATCAGATTTAGTTTGTTTTAATAAAAGGATCTGTTCAAAGTTCAGGAGAAAAATGAACTAACACAAGAATCATGTGCATCTCAGAACAAACTGCAGATAAACACTGGGTTTATCAGGGATTATTCATATTTTGAGAATATAAAAACATATTTGCAGAATGTGCAGTTTTAGAGATTTTCAACTGAATATGAAGCTTAAACGCAGCATTTAATTTGTCTTAATGGCAGATGAGGCTGGGATTTCATGAGTTTTGTTCTTCCTGCTCCTTTTCAAGCTTAAATAAGAAAGAAACTGAAATAAAATCATTCACATAATGCATCTATTTCAATTTTTCACGTGATTAATCTTGCAAAGTTACTTTTTGACAGTAAATGCATATATATATTTCATTTTTGAACCTTTTTTTACTGAATTCTCTTCAGTCAGGCTGCACACATGGATATTATTTGCCAAAAGGGAAGAAAAAATCCCTTTAATTTAAAACCAAAACACAGAGTGAATCTACAGCTGCAGCACAACGTCTCCAGGTCCAAACAGTTCAAGTTTTTATTTGTTTTAATCCACAGATCTGTTCGGTTTTGTTCCTGTTTTGCTGCTCTGTTAGCTCCACTTAGCGCTCTGATTGGAGAGAACACCTGCACAGAGGCAAAGACGATGTGCAAACTCACCGGAGCAGAACTCAGTGTTTCAGGAATATTAAGTTTCAATATTGAGAAAAGATCCTAAAACGAGAGCAGCTGAGATGAGCGAGTGCAGCTGCTGACGGCGCAGAAGAGCGTCCCTGGAGTAAGGTCAAGCAAATAAAGAGAGTTCATGATGTGAAGCGATCGATGGCAGGATCACGTTAGTGTAATAAAAGACAAGATCAGAGCTGCAGCCAGTGGAATTCTGTTACAACAAGTCGCCACAAACACCTCTGCGTCACCCCGACTGAACCGGGGAAAGTGGTGCACATGGAACAGGGTCATATGTGTCTGAGGTGCTTTAGTTTCTTACAGTTTTGCTCTGCCGTTTGTTTAAATCCTCCAGACACTTCTTCTGTGTTTGTTTCTTCTTCGTGTCACATTCGGGGTTTGACTGTCGCCTCTTCCCTTTTGTAAATCCAGTTTTGGGAAGATGTCGTTATTATTTAGCTTTTATTTACATCTGTGCTTGTATTTTACTTGTGTTTAGGTTCATTTTGAGCTCATATGTTGCTCTGTTTCCATTTATCCATGTAAAAAGTGTGAGGAGATGCTCTGTCTGTCCATCGTCTTCTCTCCTGCAGTTTGGACAATAAACAGCAAGAAGATGTTAAAACTGTTTTGTGAAGCAGATTAAACTGAGACACCTGCAAAAGTTCCTGCAGTGTCTCTTAACACATCAGAGAGTCCACAAACACAGAAGTTCACTGGTGATGTCTGAAAGGTTTAATCAGTCTCATTATCGCTGTTTGAAACTTGAAATCAAAAAGCTGCTCTCTTTTAGGTCATGGATGTCCTTTTTTTCAGCGCGAACGAAACAAACTCCGGAACAAACTGCAAACTTACTCACAAAAGAGAACTGAAAGTCACTCAAGAATCCAGCAAACTGAACAGAACAAGGCCAGAACATACAGGCTGCTCCCTGATTAGCCGCTGGGAGCAGGAGCGGAGAAAACCAGGGAGGAGCAAACAAACAGAACTGGATTCAGAGGAGGGTCAAGAGCAGGTTCACTCTGCTCTTTGTTTTATTACCGTGATGGATTTAAACCGATCACCGATGTCCATCACTGTCTGTTAGAAGAAAACAGCTCTGTATGAAGTTTATCTATAAGAGACGACTTCAGAACCTCCCAGAATCCTTCACTGATACAGAACATTTAACACCAGACACACGACTGTTTAAAGACAAAGACGAGCCGCAGCAGAACTGAGACAAGAAAAGGCTTTTAGCTCCAAGGAAAAGCAAAACTGGAGACTTTGGCGACACAATAATCTGGTGACAAACTTTTATCCACACACCTGCTCCCGTTTGTTTTATATGGACTTGTTTTTTCTGTTTTTGTATTGTATTTTAAGCAGGACGCACATGAAACGAGAGCTGACATGATCTTATCGGGCTCCCCTGTTAAAGTGCAGATAAATGGGCTTGTCACGATTACAAATTCTGAAGAAATATTGCAATAAACGATAATATTGAAGCTACGTTATGTCACTAATTAGGATTCAAGTCATGCAAACTGGACTGTTTCATTAAAGACACGAGCTGCTGCAAATAAATGGCAAAACGTTCCAATATTTAGCCATAAAAGTGACTTGTTCATCCCTCCACAGCAAGATATTACAGCAAAAACATCTAAACCTCCACATTTTTACAAAAGAAAGTCCTAAAATAAATACTGAGCCCTGAAATTCCACTGTTCCAGCTTCAAATATGGAAGGATAAGTGGATTTAGTGGTTATCGTTTAGGCTTGGAGCATTTATTCTACGTGTATTACGACATTACTGAGGTTCTGGTGGTAGATTTACTTCAGTTTTGCAGTAAAAGTATCATGTTTGAGGTCAGAGGTATCGAGGAATCATGACGTTCTGATCTCTGACGGTTTGTTGGTGTCTCTCCTCGCTCTTCGTCTCCACTTTTCTCACTTCTGGGACGTATAAAAAGTGACTGTCCTATTGCATTTCCTGGCAGAGTGGTTAGCTTCCTCGCGCTCATGCTAAAAAGTGGCTTGTCGCTTCTTATTCCGTTCTCTTTATGGATATTTTGACCTTTTCCAGCTCTGCAAATACAATTGTTGAATGTTTATCTGCTGCTGTGGGTGGATTTTAGGCCCAGTTTCCAAAATAAAACCAGCAGAAGACGAATGATCACGATGTTTATCTCGATTCTATTCTACAGACACTTTTTAACAAATGTGTTCAACATTTGTGGTTAAATCAATGCGACAGGTGAAGGTTAAACATGTCAGTGATGTTTTATAATGCTCCCTACTGTTACTTTACACTTTTACACCTGTTAGCCACGATGTTACAAACAGGAAGTGATCATGTCGCACTTCCTGCTCCATCGACTCTGGCTCCAATTCACTTTCTATTGAAAAATATGTCGCCTTTTTCCATAACTGCTGCTGACAGACTCGTCATTTTGGTCTTTAATGTTCATATTAATCCTCTACATGATCCTAGGGTTCTTTTTTTTTAGTTTACTATATTTTTTTTTTTTTTTTTTTTTTTTATTTCGAGGTTTTTTTTTTTATGTATTTAATTTTTGCTATTGTAAGTTTATTTATTTTTTTGTTATTCTGAGGGGTTTGTTTGTTCATTTTTTTAATTTATTTATTTTTTGTCACTTTGAGTTTATTTTATATTTTTGAGTTACAGTATTTTGAGGGTTTTTTTTGTTGTTTCAGTTTAATTTTTTTTTTTTTTTGATTTTGAGGGTTTTTTTGTTTTTTTTTTTTTTATTGTAAGTTTATTTTTTTTTGTGTTTTTTGAGGATTAAATGTAATTTTTTTTATTAATTTATTTTTTAGTCATTTTGAGTTTATTTTATATTTTTTTGAAATCTTTTGAGGTTTGTTTATTTTTTTGTTTAAATTATGAATAATTTCAGTTTATTCTTTTTTTTTTTTTTTTTTTGAAAAATGTATTATTTATTTTTCCAGATTAAACTCCCCGATAATGCAGCTCTCCTCTGTGAAAAAAATGTATTCAACTTTCTTCCAAACAAACGCTTCAAAAAGATCCTCGGCCTTTGGAATCAGCTCCAGACAGTGGAATCAGCTTCAGACTCTGAAATTGTCTGTAAATTTGAAAAATACATTTTAGATTCTCAAATGTGTCAAATCCGTCTGGTTAATCTGTTCTGTTTCCCTTTAAAAACCTGCACATAATAGATTTTTTTTAACATTTTATTGTATTTTACTGTTAGTCTTATAATGTAATTGTGATGAAATGTGTATTTTTTGTGCGTTCACCTGCAGATGAAAAGAAACAGGAGCTAAATCTGGTACAAATCATCTTTTCTTTTGTTAGATTAACACATTTGTACCTGGTTCCTAACAAATAAAAAAAAAAGGATCGCTGAGGGTCTAAACCAGCGGAGCGGTGCAGGAGGGGGCGTTACCTTCAACACCCTGGCTCCTGATTGGCTCTTTAGTTGCTATAACATCGTGGTCTGACGTCTAAATATGATACTCTGCTCCAGATTAGTCGCTGTACCTCCCTCGATTTCCAGTCTGTGGTAATAATATACACTTTCCTCGCTGTTGTATCATGTTCAGGCCGAAATATCATCATGAGGCTTTGGCAGGAGCTTGTATTGTTGCGGAAATGTTATCAAGGTTTTAAAGAGGATCAAGCACAACTGTGAAACTAAATCTATTGTTGACAGTGTGTGAGAGGGAAAAGGGGGATTATATCACACCTACAAGCTCCGCGGAGGAGAGGTCAGCTCATGTAATCACTATACAGTCTGATGGACAGATTATGACAGAAAACACGAGGACACAGGTAACGCTCAGGATCCCCGCCTCCTGGATCTACAGCCGCGATGTGTAATCTCGGGTAATGAAAGTAAACAGCCTTTTGAAAACTAGAGTAATAGGCTTAAAGGTTAAATAGGCCAAACCAGAGCGACGTAAGACACTAAACGAGCAATTTACGAGGATGTTTGGTCGTGTTCAAGACAAACTGGCTGTAATCGTGAAGGAAGAGATTCCAGACCAGGTAGAGAGCTGAAAGAAGTTTATCTCATGAGAGGAATGAAGTTATATATAAGGACGTAAACCAAATGTACACTGTCCACACAAGGTCATAAATGGATGTATCCTCAGCTGGTCACAGAGAGGTGGAATACGTCGCTAACAGTCACTAAAAAGAAGTTTTATGACACTTTTTGTTAACTGTATAAACCCTCAGTCGTCCAGGTCTGATCCACAGCAACAGACGAAGTTCAAATCTGTCAAGTGGACAAATCGTTTTAGGAATGAAGACGTTTCGCTGCTCGTCCAAGCTTGTTTTGTTAACTTGAAAATAGATACGAGTGTGTTGAAGTTCACCTCAGTACTTAAAACACAAAGAATACAGCATAAGGTTTAAGAGTAAGGTAGTACAACAACAAAAAATGCTTTCACTGGCTTTGAATCACATGTAAGAGACAAAACATGGAGAAATTATGAGGAAAAGGACGGAGTTTAAAGTATTTCGTCAAGGTAAACTCGCAGCAAACGCAGCTCCAGCAGCACAAAAAGCTTCTAAATAATAAGTGCTTGACTTTGAAAGAGTGAAAGGAGCGAGCAGGGCGTGGCTTATCCAAACCTGCAAAGAGTTTCTATCTTGCACAAACCCTATTCACATGCATGATATTTGGCTTTACAACAATCGCTTTTTCAGATGAGGAAGAAGTGAAAAAAAAAAGACTTTCAGCTTTCATCCTAAACTTCTGAAGAGTCTGCGATCGATGCCTGTTCTCCAGACTGTGCAGACGTCTGATTACGAGACACTTTTTACAAATAATCCTTCACGTTCGGCTCTTTCTGCACATCTTTCCTTTACTTTCTGCAAACTAAGATCCATTTATGAGCCAACCGCACTTCAACTTAACACCAACCTCTTAAAACCACTCAGACAAACCAAAACCTCTTTATTTCATGTCCCTATAAAGACACGATGAGGACGAGCTCAGGCTGAAACACACTGTTTATGTGACTGTCAGCGGCGATACCTCGAGCTTCTCCAGATGCCCCGCCGCACTTTCCCCACTTACATTATCGAGTCCATGATATACAGGCTTTTAAGTCCCGTGTTACATTAAGACGTGGAGACAAAACATACATCGTGGTTATGGGGGGAGCGAGAACAAGCCGTCTGAGGAGTTGTCAAGCGCCTAATGCGTCGAGCCGTAAATCACGAGCGATATAATAACACGGTGCATGAAGTGATGATGTAATGGAGAGACGGAGTGGTCTGGAGGAGCGGATAAGCAGGTGACACTTGGGTTGAGTTAATTCTTAATGGGCTTAGCATCAACTTTAATCACGGGAGACGTCAGCTTCCGGTGAAATGACCTTGTACTTGTGGCCCACCTCCCTGAACTCGCGTCAAACCTGGAACGAGGCGGCGGAGGCACAGGTTTCGTCAGGAGAAAACACAGGTGAGATATGAACGAGGAGACGCTGAGGCAGGGATCAGGAACCTTTTTGACTCAGAGCCAAGAAAGCTAAATATTTGGAAATGTATTTCAGTGAGAGCCACATTATATACTTTAAGACTGAATTCAACTAAATGTGAGTATGATCAGCCTCTGAATTTATTCTTTTAAATCATGTTGTAATACTCACCATTAATTGGACCAATGAATTCTTCATCCTCGTGTCGAAGATGAACAACTCCACCAGCTCCAGAGGAAGATGAAGTGTTCAGTGTTTCTCAGAGTCTTTTAAATGACGTAATGTTGAAGTTTTAAATGTTCAGAGGTTCAGGACGAGTAGAGACAGGTCCAAGTCTATGTGAGATTATAGATTTGTTTTATATATAAGTCGCATCTGAGGATAAGTCGCCCCCGAGAAACTATGAGAAAAGTGACACTTATCGTCCAGAAAATACAGTTTTTTACATTGAAGTGTAGTGTTGAGTTCAGATCTGCACAAACACATCTGAGTTCTGAGCAGATCTCCCGTCTCGGTGGCGTGATCCATGTGTGTAAAACCCGTGTATACAGTATTTATACATTTTCTTTACCGCAGGTGTACACACAACCCAGCGAGCGTGTGTCAATTATGCAAACGGCTCTTCCACTGCTCACGATGATGCCACTAAATATAAATAAGCGTGTTCGCACGGACCAGCAGCCTCTTCGCCCGACACTGGTCTGTGCCTCCTCTTCCTCTTTGTGCGAGCGATGAGAGAGAACATCTGCGGTATAGAGCCTGTAGTGAGCGGTAATTAGTGCAGAAGATGATTTTATTATTTGGATTGGTTGGTTCAAAGAGGAGGGAGGCAGGTGAGCGGATGGAGCCCACAGCTGTACTTAAACCAGTCAAATGGAACCACAGACGAGGAAGAGGAGAGCGGGTCAGAGCGGAGACGAGGTGAGACAAACGACGCAGAGATGTGCCAGACGGGACGAGGAAAGTGGGAGGAAAGTGGAAGTTTGTGCAGGATCTGGAGAATGTGAGGGAATGGGATTTGAAAAACTGTTTGTGAATGTTGTGCAGTTAAAAAATATCTATTAAAAAACGCAATAAAAAGTTCAAAATAAATCTTCTTGAACAGTATATTTTGGATTGTCAAAAACAGGGGCATTTTGTCTCAAGATTTTACTCAAACAAACTTAAATGTTCACGATTATCCTGGAATGTGCTGCTTAAAACAACAATTGACAATGAAACATGGGAGAAAATTCTGATATTTCCATCTAAAATATCAATATTTAATCAACATAAAGAAAAGTATCTTACACAACGTTTGCATCTCTCCACAGATTCAGCCAGAACACTCCAGGAATTTCTCCAAATTGTCCCAAATGTAAATTAGTCCCGGGGACCAGATTTCATGTAGTGCAGTGTCAGATTATACAGTGGTTCTGGGACGTCCTGTGCAGAGGTCGGCTCTGTGGAGGGGCGGACCCTGTCTCCCAGTCGGTGTTGGGAATAACGGAGTTAAACTATAATGGCGTTACTGCTTGTTTTTTCACTTTTTCACGAAGTAATCTAACTAAACTTTTCCCAGCGTCTGTGCTGTTCGACTGCGGCATGGACTACAAACACTTAATGCATGATGGGAAATGATGTCCTGTCACATGTGCATCGACAGCTCATTGGGTCTGAGTTGTATTTTAATCAGAAACATGACGCACGGCGCCTCCTCCAACTTTACACAAACTACTGCGACATATTTGAACATTTTTGAAGTAAGACGCCCAACACTGCTCCAGTCCGGTGCTTTGTCTTTTGGGGTTTATACCTGTGGACTTGAAGATTCACAAACATGTCATACAATTCCTCCTGATGCTGGGTGGAAAAACTGTCAGAATGTGTTGGTTATGACGCCCCCTGTGGCCAAATGTGGAAGATACTTTAGAACGGTTAAGATATCGCCTCAGTGGTAAGTCCAGTCTTCTCAAAAAATGTGAAAATGTTCAGGATTGTCTGAAATAAAAAGGTTAGAGGTGAAACACTGACAGTAACTGGTGAATGTTGTTTCCATCTTGTCATAAAAGCTGCATCTGATACGACTCATTTAATTATTATCTCTTTGCTGAAGTAATGTGCCGTTATTCTGTGTTTGTTTTTTACTTTTATCTGTATAAAGCAAAAAATCTATAAAAATAATATAATAAATAAATAAATAAATAAATAAAAGGCATTCAGCCAATTTGTAAATAATATACCATGTCACGTTTTTCCATTTAAGAAATCTGCAAAACTTTGAACTGGACGTGCGTCTTTCTTTCTGGACGTCTACACTGCCTGGACAAAAAAAAAAAAAGTCGCCACCTGGATTTAACAAAGCGATAAAGTCCGAGCCTCATGTTGGATAATTCCTGCAGGAGCGATTTATGTTTCAGCGACAACTCGTGCAATGAGCTGCTTCTCTTTTCTTAAAAAACATCGAAAGACACATCCTGAGGTCGTGGAAAAGATGTTCATCTGTTTGAGAAGCGTCAAATCATCGGCATCAAGCAAAGAAAACGTCGGAGGAGAAGCAGAAACTACTAAAATCGGGTTAAGAACCAGCAGAAACTACTAAAATCATGTTAAGAACCAGCAGAAACTATTAAAATTGGGTTAAGAACCAGCAGAAACTATTAAAATCATGTTAAGAACCAGCAGAAACTATTAAAATTGGGTTAAGAACCAGCAGAAACTACTAAAATCGCATCATTCAAACCTGGAAGGACAGTGAGGACCCGTCGAGGGAGAAATGTGGCCGAATTGTCGAGATTTAAACGTTTGGTGAAATCAAATCAAAGAAAAACAACAGTAGAACTCACAGCTGTGTTTAAAAGTGAAAGTTGGAGCATTTTCTAAAGCCGGTCCATGTTTTGTAGTTTTCTGATAATGCACCAAGTTACTTCTTAATGTTCCCCCAAAACAAACCACAGCGTCTCACCTCAGCAGAGTCTCCAAACTGAGCAGAAACTGAGCAGAAACTGAGCAGAAAACTGAGCAGAAACTGAGCAGAAACTGAGCAGAAACTGAGCAGAAACTGAGGAGAAACGGACCAGAAACTGAGGAGAAACGGACCAGAAACTGAGCAGAAACTGAGCAGAAACTGAGCAAAAACTGAGCAAAAACTGAGCAGAAACTGAGGAGAAACTGAGCAGAAACTGAGCAGAAACTGAGCAGAAACTGACCAGAAACTGAGCAGAAACTGAGCAGAAACTGAGCAGAAACTGAGCAGAAACTGACCAGAAACTGTGCAGAAACTGACCAGAAACTGACCAGAAACTGACCTGAAACTGACCAGAAACTGAGCAGAAACTGACCACAAACTGCCCGATCGAGCCGTAACGTCGTCGGTAATAAACTAATTCACACATGGACCAGCAACAACAAACTATATCAGATCATTTCAGGGTTTTTCCAATTATAACACATCCAGAACTGAACAAAACACCAGAGACTCAGGAAGCAGCAGCTCGTCCCCTGTTTTCTCACATTTATGCACTTTTAGCCCTTTAGACTTATTCAAGATGTTAATTAAAGTTAATCTCAGTTTCGTTTCCAGTGAGTCTTGACATGGAGCCAACAGATAAAGTGGAGCGAATTAAAGAAAGAGGAAAGAAAGAATTCTCCACAACAACGAGACATTTAGAGAAGAAATAAAGCAAATCTAGGATGTAAAAGAGAAACACATCGGCCCTGGGTCAGAATAATATGAACTAGTGTCATCTCAGCGACTTCTGTGAAAAATATCTCAAAAAAAACGACTGAAAAAAACATATATATCACACAGCGTCTTGGCTTCACTTCACAGCTCAGTTTGGGGTTTTTTTGTTTTTTTTTCTAAAACAATCCCAGATCTTTCACAAAGAGCAAAGACACGTGACATTTGTTGTAAAGATTTAACACAGTGACAAACTACGGCTCAAAGGTCACGTCTCTCTACGCTCCAGCTGCTTCTACAGACACGAGGTGTGATCAGATACAGGACCGAGCCAAAGGGACGATTCTGTCTCACTGAGGTGTTTTTATCAGAGACTCGAGAAAACGACGTTATAGACTCGAGAAAACCAAACATCTGCACGAGTCCAGCTGCGTTTATCCAGATCGACACGAAGATCAGCGTCTGTGACAGTATCAGTGTGAGTCATGTGACCAGAGAGAGCAATGTTCAGCTCTATGATGTAGGGGGCGCTCTAGAGGCACTGTGTAAACGCTCCAGAGTTTATGACGTAGGGGGCGCTGTGGTTACGCTCCAGAGTTTATGATGTAGGGGGCGCTGTAGGTTCAGAGTAACTGTCCCGTTTGTCTCTCGTCCTGTATCTGACCAAACCTCTTTATCTCTGTGGTTTTTACCTGTTTGGACTGAACATGTTGGCAGGACGTCCACACGATGCATGAACATGATCGTGAAAAAACACGTTTAACGTGAGGGAAGAGAGAGACGGAGAGATGGAGACAGAGAGACGGAGACAGAGAGAGACGGAGACAGAGAGAGACAGGGACAGAGAGAAGGAAGGAGAGACAGAGAGACGGAGACAGAGAGACAGAGACAGAGAGACAGAGAGACGGAGACAGAGAGAGGGACAGAGAGACGAGAGAGAGAGAGACGGAGACAGAGAGACGGAGAGACAGAGAGACAGAGAGACGGAGACAGAGAGACGGAGACAGAGAGACGGAGAGATGGAGACAGAGACGAGAGAGAGATGGAGACAGAGAGACGGAGACAGAGAGACGGAGAGATGGAGACAGAGAGACGGAGACAGAGAGACGGAGACAGAGCGACGGAGAGAGAGGAGACGAGAGACAGAGAGAGAGAGGAGAGAGACGAGACAGAGGACGGAGAGAGAGAGACGGAGACAGAGAGACGGAGAGAGGAGACAGAGAGACGGAGACAGAGAGAGACGGAGACAGAGAGACGAGAGAGACAGAGAGACGGAGACAGAGAGACAGGAGAGAGACAGAGAGACAAGAGACGAGAGGACAGAGAGAGAGGAGAGAGAGACAGAGAGACAGAGAGACAGAGAGAGACGACAGAGAGAGACAGAGAGAGAGAGGGAGAGACAGAGAGAAGGAGAGACAGAGAGAGACAGAGAGACGGAGAGAGAGAGACAGAGAGAGACAGAGAGAGGAGACAGAGACAGAGAGACGGAGAGAGAGAGAGAGAGGAGACGGAGACAGAGAGACGAGAGAGCAGAGAGACGGAGACAGAGAGACACGAGACAGAGGAGAAAGAGACAGAGAGGAAATGAGAAGAGAGAGACAGAGAGACGAGAGAGACAGAGAGAAGGGTAAGAGGAGAGAGACAGAGACAGACAGACGAGAGAGAGAGAGAGAGAGAGAGAGAGATGCGAGAGAGAGGAGGAGAGGAGAGAGAGAGAGAGAGGAGAGAGAGACAGAGGAGAAGACAGAAGAGAAAGAGAGGAGAGGGACAAAGAAGAGAGAAGAAAGAGAGAAGGAGAGAAAAAGAGACAGAGAGAAAGAGGGAAAGAGCATATGGAAATGAGGGAAGATGTAAAACTCACAGGTAAATGAAACTGACTGATGGTTATTTTTAATTAGACATTCTCAAGAGGTTAAAATGCTGTGTTCCACCTGGTGATGTCATGAGGTGGGACCATTTTCTCCAAGAGAGACAGAGAGAGAGAGACACAGAGAGAGACACAGAGAGAGAGAGAGAGAGAGACAGAGAGAGAGACACAGAGAGACAGAGAGAGAGACAGAGACATAGAGACAGAGAGAGAGAGACAGAGAAAGAGAGACAGAGACAGAGAGTGGAGCAGATTAGACCTGGGATAGTCCTGATATAAACTTGATTTAAATCTGGTGGTAAATCTTTCCTGTTGTGGTTTAGCTCTGGACTCTGGACTCTGGACTCTGGACTCTCTACTCTGGACTCTCCCGTGGGGCCGTCCCGGCGCCGCACGGACTCGCTGACGTACCTGCTCGGGCTGGTTGGCGTTGGACAGCGGGATGACCATCCAGATGATGTTGAGGTTGTTGAGTGCGGCGCTGGTGGTGAAAGAGCAGGGCAGGACGGCAGCTTGGCCCCGAGCCACCTGCACGCTGCTCTGGGACACGGTCACGTCCAGGGCCCCCACACACACTGCAGAGAGAGGAGAGGAGAGAGGGATGAGAGAGGGAGGAGAGAGGGACAAACTGATAACTGACCAAGGAGACATGTCCTGATGGACCGAGATGAACCGTCTCATTAGTGCGATGCAGCTCTGGAGGATTTAAAGAGGTGAAAGCAGCTAAAGCGTCTCCTCTGTCTGTGATTTAAACGTCAGAACAATGTTTCTACAGAAAAGACAGATCGCACGACACGATCTATTTCAAAATGAGAAAATCAAGTGTATTGTCTGTAATTATAATTAAAAAAGTCCATATTTACATGACCAAACACTGAATGCACCTCACACGGTTCAAACTCTGATCCAGTTTGTGCATCTCGTCTTTTCTTACTGTTAAATTTAACTTTTCAAACTGCTTTCAGCGTCTTTTGTCTTCCGTCTGCTCGTCGCTCGCACATATTTTGAGACGCCACTTGAAACGCAAAACAATGTAGACAACCAAATGAAACCTTATCCGACGTGTCAAAACGAAATCTCCACAAACGCTTTAAACGACAAGCGACGAAAGTGAGAAAAACAGTCAAAATAACGACACAATTACACCGACGTGTTCAGCAGGAAAATGTCACGTCTCGGTTTTAATAATCACACTTATATTAAACACAAACATCTGTCAAAAAAGAAGTTTATAATCCGAGCGTCTGAAGGTTTGTGAGCAGAAAATCCAAACCTCCTCAAAACTCGTCACAGAAGATCAGCCGAGAGCGAGACACCGCCGCGAGGAACACCGGGAGCCACAGGGGGGCGCCAGTGGCAAGACACTTCACCACATTATCAAACAAAAGTAGTGTCTGAGTGAGGCCTGGTGTTCAGTCTGTCTGTCCCAGGGCAGCTCTGGCTAAAATAGTAGTTTATGAATGAAAGAATAATGCACCGTAAAGTGTCTGAGTGTCCAAAAAGTCTGACATAAACCCGACAAACGAGGAGACTCAGTGTTTGAACAGAACTGTATCTTCCAAGTATGATTCAAGCTTTTGTCTTTTCTTTTTTTTTTACAAATATACTGTCGTCAAAGCTTCTTCCTACAGAGAATAACTGTCAGAAATACTAATAATAGAGCTTAAGTGTGTGTCATTTATTTATTTTCAGTGGATCTGTCGTTTGAGGAGTGTCCAGAGGGAAACACGCAAAACTCCTCGGATACAATCGACATTTTATCCACAAATCCTCTTGAAATGAGGCAAAGATCTTAAATAAATCAACAAATCACTTCTGAAGGTCTGAACAAACCGATAAGTCACTAAACTGAGTCGATCCAAACGAACCGACACGTTCATCAAAGGATTTTTATTTCTCATCGACCCAGAAGAGCCAAAAGCAGCGTTCTGATTGGCTGAGCTGTTCTAAAGATAAAAACGAGGCAGAAGTTGAGAGAGATGCACAGATACGACACATTTAAATAAAAATTTTAAAAAAGAATAAAATCAGCTGCATTTAATGAAATTCAAGTTGATTTATCCAACATTTAAAATAACTTGAACTGCCCAAAGTGAGTCACGTTAAAGTCAACGAAAAACAAATATACAGACAGGTAGAGGTGGGATTTCAGAGGTTTTCTTCTTCCTGCTTCTTCTCGAGCTTAAATAAGAAAAAAATCTGTGAAATGTAAATGAAGTGAACTAGATACACGAGTTTGAAATAAATACATGAAATAACAGACAGAGGAAAAGAAGAAAACACAAAACAAAGATATCTTGGCTAGTGTTAAATGCCAGGGAGAAGAGCAGAGTCTTAAACTGCATTAAAACCAGAGGATCTGACAGGCAGGGGGCGCTGGTCTACAGTCCGGGCGCCGCCGCCGCTCACCTCTGGTCTTGAGTCTCGCTTTAATGGCTGATCACTTCATATTCTCACTTTTTCTCTTCTTAAACCAGCTCCTTTTTGTAAACTTATCATGCTATGTTCAGCTTATGGTAACACAAGCAAATCTCCGCTGCTGAAGCCCCGCCCACACCGCTGAAGCCCCGCCCACACCGCTGAAGCCCCGCCCACGCTGCTCAAGATAACAAGAGCCAGGGTGTAGAAAGGGTAAAAAATAAGCATCTCTTTTAATATCGTGGTAAATGAGGATATCACAATAACCATAAACTTAAAGTTACACCACAAACAAACTAACAAAAGGAGGTTCAGCGCCGATAAAAGTGAAGGCCCACGCACGCCGCTGAAGCCCCCCCCACGCCGCTGAAGACCCATCCACGCCGCTGAAGGCCTGCCAACACCCCTGAAGCCCCACCCACACCACTGAAGCCCCACCCATGCCGCTGAAGCCCCACCCACACCGCTGAAGATCTACCCACGCTACTAAAGACCCGCCCACACTGCTGAAGACCCACCTCTGCTGCTGAAGCTCCACCCACACCACTGAAGCCCCACCCATGCCACTAAAAACCGCCCACACTGCTGAAGACCCACCTCTGCTGCTGAAGCTCCACCCACACCACTGAAGCCCCACCCACGCCGCCGAAGGCCCGTGCGCCTCATCTGGACACAGCTGTCAGGTACAACAGACTCACGGAGACAAATGCGTCCATGCTGGATCCTATTTCGAGAGCAGCTAAAGACATTACGCTTCAAATTAAGTTAGATCTTCCCCCACAAGCATGTATCGCTGTCCAAAAAGCGCGGTGGGAAGTCTCCTTATCGGACCGTGGTGAGGCGGACGCTGGCACTGATGTGATTAGCTGTAATTGATCATGTCCTGTGAATCGTCCTTGTTAGCGATAATGTCGGATGATGGTCGTGCCACAAACAGCAGCCTCCGTGACCACGAGTTTGTCATCTGGAGTCGAGGAAATGTCAGACACACGAGGCAGAAAGTAAAGAGCAGATTATAACGCAGGACGAGGTGTAGAAACGTGACGTGTGAGGGGTTTGATGTGACGGCAGGTAGGGCATCTGATGTAAAACTGTGGGACAAAGGATTATGCACAACATGGGTTAAAATAGAGTTAAACGTCTGTTTCCTGAGACAAAAAACTGACCTATGTGAGCACTTCCATATAGTTTCTTATTTTTAGGACTCGCCTGAGCACGACTCTGACAAAAAAATCTAAATCAGCAATATCCACAGATAAAATGTAGTTTTCCTTGTTGAATTGAAGTAGTTTATCTATTAAATGATTCTCCTTCCACTGTGTTTCAGCCACCGACTGGTTTCCATTTGTTTAAAAAAAAAAACCTCAATTCTCGATGAGCCGTTTCCCAAAAACACTGAAGACTTAAGACTTTGTTCTGCCCTGATCAGAGGAGAGAGTTTTTTCCTCCTCGGTGCCGTCTCCAGCTCCTCCTTTCTCACAGCAAACTTTTATTTACACACATTTACTCAACTCAGCATTTTTTTTACATTTTTTACTCACTTTTCACACAGGCACATTTTCTATTTTTCATTTCAGTCACACAGGCTCAAAGTTTGAATCGTGCTGTTTCATTAGATCATCAAATATAAGCATCATTTTAATTACAATTTGTTATTTGCCTAGAATCTCTCTTCCCTCTCTCCTCCTCTCCTCTTGCTCTCCTCTCTCCTCTCCTCTCCTCTTCCCCCCTGCTCTCCTCCTCTCTCCTCTCTCTCTCCTCTCTCTCTCCTCTCTCTCTCTCCTCCCTCTCTCCTCCTCTCTCCTCCCTCTCTCCCCCTGCTCTCCTCTCCTCCCTCTCTCCTCTCCTCCCTCCTCACAGACACTCTCTCTGCATTGTGCTGTTTAAATCCTGCAGAGTAAATCTTTATATTAACTCTCCTCTCTCCTCCCTCTCTCCTCCCTTTCTCTCCCCCCTCACCTCTCCTCCTCCTCTCCCTCCTCTCTCTCTCCTCTCTCCTCACAGACACACTCTCTGCGCGTGTGACTGTTTAAATCCTGCAGAGTAAATCTTTATATTAACCCTCCTCTCTCCTCCCTCCTCTCTCCCTCCTCTCTCCTCCCTCTCTCCCCCTGCTCTCCACTCTCCTCCTCTCTCTTTCCCCCTCCTCTCCTCTCTCCTCCTCTCTCCTCACAGACACTCTCTCTGCGTTGTGCTGTTTAAATCCTGCAGAGTAAATCTTTATATTAACCCTCCTCTCTCCTCCTCTCCTCCTCTCTCCCCTTCTCTCTCCTCCTCCTCTCCTCTCCTCTCCTCTCTCCTCACAGACACACTCTCTGCGTTGTGCTGTTTAAATTCTGCAGAGTAAATCTTTATATTAACCCTCCTCTCTCCTCCTCCTCCTCCCTCTCTCCTCCTCTCTCCTCCTCTCCTCTCTCCTCCTCTCCTCTCTCCTCCTCTCTCCTCTCCCTCCTCTCTCCTCACAGACACTCTCTCTGCGTTGTGCTGTTTAAATTCTGCAGAGTAAATCTTTAAATTAACCTGTCGACTTGGATTTGTTTGAACAAACTCGTAGATGTGTTTTATGAATCGTGCTGCTGTAGTGAGTCTGTCAAAAACACTTTTAATCAAAAAAACAAACGGACACATAACATCAAAATGCTCTAAAGCCAGGCCTGGGAGCACAGAGGTTGTGGGTCTGATTCTCAGAGTTTATATCAATGCCCAAAGACGTGATGTTGGTGAGTTTGTGAACCTCAGCCCTGTGATTGGATTTAAATGAACTCAGGTCTTATATTATACAAAACTGAGTCTTTAACCCACGATTTGACGCCGTTTCCTCCTCAAAAACACACGTGGAGCTGAGTTTTGTTTCATTTACACAAGTTTGAGTCATGGTTTATTACTAATCTGCATCAAAGGCTTTTTCTGATGAGGAAATGACACCATAATTTAGATCAGAAACAGCATAATATTTAACTTTGTGCCCTGCTTTGTCATCAGAATACATGTTTTTATAGAATATTATTTAGGAAAACGGACAGAAATGTGCTCAGACTGTGCATTCTAGCCACTGCCAGTCAACAGTTTACAGGAAAAAGACGACTTAATACATCTAAAACTGAACTTTTCGTGTGTTTAAATGACAATGAAGCCCATGTAATGCTCCCTCACAAACACAAATACGTTGCACAGTTAAGAAGAACCTGGTCTGTGTAGTG
This sequence comes from Periophthalmus modestus, assembly GCA_019594935.1. Taxonomy (NCBI): domain Eukaryota; kingdom Metazoa; phylum Chordata; class Actinopteri; order Gobiiformes; family Gobiidae; genus Periophthalmus; species Periophthalmus modestus. The sequence continues at coordinate 185,342 of JAIEZT010000073.1, read as the reverse complement.
TCTCTGCATCTGCACTGCCTCAGTCCAGTTAATGACCTCCCATTAGCCCTCGTGACGTCTATAAACACACATCCTTATAACGACGGACGCTTAGGTCAGTGCTTTAATCTCATCTCCATCCTCTGCCTCAATGTTCACTTCCTCAGGGCCATTCATCTGCTTCTTATTGGAGGATTAACAGTAAAAAGAGGGAAGTCGGTGAGACGTTTTGGCCCTAACGACGTCGTGTCTGTGCGGCTGCTCAGTGTCCAGGGAGAAAAGGCCAAAGAACAGAAAGACGTGTCACGAAAACAGAAGCTTGTTTCGCTCCTGACGCTGTGACACTTCTATTCTGAAGTTAATTTATGCCACTGACACAAAAACGCAAAAGATTCAAACCACAAAAACTTTTCTAGATGTGAATATTGTTCAAAAATCATCAGTTGCAGTGAATAAACAGCAGAATGCAACACTTCCGCACTTGTTTGTGTCTTTAAAGAGCCGTTTATTCAAACTTTTACGGCTTATGTTTTATATAAAAGCAAAAAAATTACCAAAAATGTCCCAGTTGTTTGGACGCAGCTCGTTTAGACTCAGGGAAGTGACAAAAAACAAGTTGGAAAAGTGGTAAAACAAAGAATTTCATGAACAGGGTTGTAGAAGATGAACTAAACCAAAAAGGATCAAAAAACTTAAACTTAACCTTTGTATAAATAGACCAAAAATAATAATAAAAATCTGAATTTCTTCTGTGCATGTTCGGGACTTACCTTTGTTAGCAAGTTTTATCAATAATGAACCTGAACCAAAGCTGCCTCAAAGCTAAAACACCAGCTCTTAAACGACGCCTGATCCTGATGAACTTGTGCAGCTAAAAGACGCCAAGTTTCTGCATCAAAAACAAACCAGGACTGAATATTGTAAAATAAAAAGATAAAATGCTGATGATTTTAGGTCTGGAGCTTTTTTTTTTTGTTTTTATGCAGAATGTTGAGTTCAAATCATTTCTGTATTAATCTGCATGTGCACTAATAAAATCTAAATTTTTTTTTTTTTTTTTGAGCTGTGCAGCACAAAAACGAGACAGTTTCAGGTGTTCTTAATATTTTATAAAGGAACACTTCTCTTCTCATGTTTCTCTGCACAAATGTTTCTACTTATTGCTATTTTTGAGGATTTACGCTGTGAGTTTTCTGGTCTGGCCCCTTGATCAAATTAAATCGAATGTGGCCCCCAGACCAAAGTGAGTTTGACACCCCTGGTTTAGAATCAAGACTGTGACTGAAGTTGGGCTGAACCTGGAACTAAACCAGGACTAGAACAAGACCAAACCAAACTGGACTCAAAACGAGGCGCTCGTGTGAGTTTCGTCCTGATAATCTGACCCTTCCTGCCTTATAACTTGCATCTTACTGGTATAATACAGGTTTTGCACATGTTTTTTCAAACTTCAAGCTCACTTAACCCCATCACTTTGTAAAAAACAGTTTCTTCTCTCGCACAGAAGCTCGTTTGGCAGTAATGCAGATGGGAGCAGCCTCTTTGTGCCCGTGAGCCTTGTTCGAGCGTCTCTCTGAGGCCTGCAGCAGCTGGAGGGCCCATTCCACAGCACAAAATCAGGAACCAACCGCACACTCAGCCCATAAAACCTCCTACGACCCACCGCTTTACAAACTTACACTTCTCTCCTCAACCGACGGACATACTGCATGAAAATATATGCACACAGCAGGGACACATGCCCACCCAGCCGCGATACCACCCACTGCCCCTCTCAGCTCTGACTCAAAGCTATCGAGCATGTGTCATCTGCGTACGGTGGCCCTTAAGGGACACATCTAAGGAGAGCTATAAGATGGCTCGACAGCTTACCGACCTAAAGAGGAGCTCGCAGTTGCTTGGCATTGCCTCATCATTGCGCACTTGTTCTGCCAAAGCTGCGAGCGTGTCCGGTAGTCAAGCACTCCTCCAGAAAGACGCTGTTAAGGGTTTGATATGCACGCACTCAATGGTAAGCCCTCGCTGTCACATGTGGACACCCAGATAACATTTCCATAGCCCACAGTGTTCAAAGACAACGCTAAGAGAGCTGAAAGAGAGCTGAGAGAGAGCTGAGAGAGCGCTAACAAGAGCGTTTTACAGGGCGAGGATGTTACAGTGAAACGCTCAGTTTTACCTGCACAATCGAGGAGCTAAACCTGCGATTTAAAGAAGATCGTCGTTTAAAATCTACCACAGACGGTGCAGAGAAGGAGAAAACGAGGGATGGTGCAATGTTACATTTTAGTGAGATGATTTTTCAGGATTTACGATGGTCATGGTTTGACAGTGTGACCAAACTACAGAGAAATGGTCAAACAGTCACATTTTTAGAAAGATTATTGCAGGTTTAAGACGACGTTTCCTAAACTCTTCATATCGCTCCACGAAACCTGCAGCACACAAATCTAAATCCTCGTCTTCATCAAACTCAGTGGACAAACACCAGCAGATTCGTGTTTTTTTAGTTGCTGTGACATTAAATTTGGCCAAAATGTTCAGTATTTTTACTTCTTTTTCCATAACTACTTTAGGTTTTATGATGCCATTCGTCACAAAAACATTTAGCTGTGACATTTTTGGATCAACAATTTTAGTTTTATCAATTAGGTAAGATTCAATTGGTCCATCTTAAAACTACTTTACAGTTCACTCATAAAGTTCAACATAGTAAACGGTCGATTTAATAATGTGTAAGTCTGTTCACACGGCTCAACCAAAACGAGAGCGGGATTTGAACCACTAACCAGCGTCAGATCTGTTCACAAACACAAACCAGAGCTAACGCAGCAAATACTTCACTTTCTTTTATTCCTGTTGACAAATACATCACCATTTCTAAGAGAACTTAACACATTATGACTGAAGAAGTAAAGTTAATTTAACATAAACCAGATTAAATAAACAAAAAGACAAATCTTGACTTATCACTATTATTAATAAACTGAATAATCTTAACAATCCTGATAGATTTACCCCGGACTAAACGCAGATCCAGAGTAAACTAAAGGTCAAAGTGGCGTCTGTAGCTCTTGTTCTTGTTCTTGGACAGTAAAACTCTTTATAATTAGATGCAAATATCATACAGTCGCTCATTTCCACACTCTCAGGTCCCTTTACAATATATATTTAAACAGAGAAAACACAACTTTTTGCCCATATGATACATGGAAACTAAACTTGGTTCAGCCACTTGTCGGTTAAACAGCTCAAAAAACGGGTCGTATCTCCAAAAACGAGCCTCTGACTCGCTCCGTGCTGCAGGATGATTCTTCTGCCTGGAGCTGATATGCATCATGTATAATGTAAATGCTCTGTCCTCCTCTCTCAGTCTGACCAGGCCAAGCTCGGGGATTTTTTGGTCAACAAACATCTTGCTCTCACCGCGAGCCCGGAGCAGCCCTGAGGCGCCGCTGCACGGGACGAAGGCCAGTCTGACCGACAGCAACATCCCACAAGTCAATGCTCCAAACCATCCTCTGCACCATGTTCTGGGCCAAAACATGACAGGTACGAGAGGCACAGGGCTGAAAACGCAGCCGCTGAGAGAGGAGAGGGCTGAGCTCATCCCAGAGGAGGTCACTGTAACACGGAGGAGTCAGAGAACGTTCAAGTCTGTCCATAAATCACCACGTCTGAATCTTTGGAGACGGTTTGAACGACACGGGAGGAGAAGAGTCAGGCGATACTGGGCATGATTAGAAGTTATGAGCAGATTCAGAGCAAATATTTACATCAACATGGACGAATCAAAAAATATCAATTATCATGCGTTTTTTTAAATATCTTTATCTGCAGATTTAACTGACAAATAGCAGATAAACTAACCTGAACATGTGTCTGTTTTTAGATGAGTTCAAACTGGGATGGAGCACAGATAATAACGCCAAGGTTAAATTATTAAAGAGGTTTTTTAATGCATTTTACTCCAAAACTATCATGACTACTCATGTCAGTATTTCCTGTGTCATATTAAAACCAGATTCACTGCTGTTCCGCATCACTATTAACAAGCTAAAAGCAAATTCAGTTATTTCCTTCTCATTTTGAATCAGTTTTTACTTCTTTAAACACATTTTACCCTGAGCGAGCTGCAGCAGAGCCAGCGGACACGCCTCCAGCTTAAAGACGAGACGATCGAGAGCGTGATTTCTTCTGTTTCTGTTCTCCACGTCTTAATGTTCAAATCTAAGAACAGAAAGTGTAAAGTAAAAGTCCAGGCTGATCAAATGTGCCAATTATGAACTAAACCAGGACGAGGGGCCGTTTTTCTCTCACACCTGAGATACTGTCCTGACGTCGGACTGCAGAGGGCGCTGTCGTCCTGCCTGCAGCGAGAGGAAGACGGCGCCAAAACCAGCTGACGTCACGTGACCATTTAGAGGAAGAGCGCTACAGAGAAGTGAAAAAACAAAACACAAACTAAACCTCGGTCTAAAAAATTTATCTTTTAAAAGTTATCAGACGAACACTTTACTGAGGCTAAGTGAGGTGTAGTTTTATAAAGAACGATGAAAGACTCTGTGTAATTCATAATGAACCAAGAGTTTATAAAGAACGATTCAGGCTTATCAACGACTTAATTAAACCCAAACAGCCCTAATTAAATATTAAGACTGAATCATTCTTTAAGGTCTTATATTACACTAAACTGACTCTTCTGAGATTTTAGCCACGTTAGATCATCGTTTCTCCTCAAAAACAGACCTGGAGTTGTGTTTTGTTTCATTCACACGTTTGAGTAACACTTCATTATTAGTCTGTAACACATCTACAAAGCTCAAAACGCTCTGTTCCACCTCGTGATGTCATCAAGTGGTAGTTTTCAAGCTCCTTTTCCCCGTTAGTTCAGTCGAGATAAGTGGTAATTCCAGGCGTGAAATGATCCAAATGATTCTAGAAACGAAGGTGTGTGGAGTTTAAAAACCCAGTGGAGCACTTCCTGTATCGCCACGTGATGACATCACAAGGTGGAACAGAATGTTTTCAGTTTGAGAGAAGAACTCAGCCTAAATCTGCAGGTTTTGTGTGTGAAACATGTGAATGAAACAAAAAAACACAGATCCAGGTTGTGACGAGGAAACATCAGAACAGATCAGAAAATATCGTCCTACAAGCCCTTTAATAAACTATTTGTTCATTATGAATTACATCCGTCTTCATGTTTTATTAAAGCTGTGAAGAGCGTAGTTATTATAAAATGTTCCATCTGCATCTTCTGAAATATATGTCCTTATTACTCCTTTTCTTTTGAGGACTATCTGAAACCACGCTCCGCTTTAACCCTTTTTCCTGTTTTATTTCAGCCGTAAAACTGCAGCTCGATCTTTCCTGATATGTTCCATTCCCTCCGGCGAGGACCTGCATCCTGGTCGTATTACACGGCTCCTGCGAAGATTCATGCGTCGCCTCGTTGGGTGGGACACAGAGGAAGAGCAGATGAAGAGAGAGAAGAGGCGGAGGATACACTCGCGGGGAGAAAGGATGTTACCAAGGAGGCCCTAATTGATTAAGTCACCTCAGGCAAGGCTCGCGGTGTTCTTATACAGTGAAAGGTAGCACCATCCTTCCTCCTCCTCCTCCTCCTCCACCTCCTCCTCGCAGCCGAGTGTCAAAACTACTGCTGATTAATGCATGAGATACACCTCGACGCAAGGATAGGGAAAAATGTGTCAGTCAGGCTAAGGTGCCGGCAGCTGTGATGGGAAACTGAACTAATGCAGAGTGAATGCAACACTTCTACCGCCGCTGTCATCTGCATCCACTGTGTTTTTATTCATGGAGCGCTTTTATTCATAGCGTTGTACTTTTATTTGGGTTTCAAACACATGCGGGATGTGACACGGCTCGGCTGGTGGGCCGGGACGAGCCGGGACGTGCTGGGAGGAGCTGGGACGAGCAGGGACGAGCCGACATACAGACACTACAATCCACCTGCTGAAAATAAAAGATTGATGATGATGAGACGGAGAAATGACTAAGTGGAGGGATCAGTTGCATTGGTGGGTTCAAAAATAGACATTTGGAAGGAGACATTTCTCAAATCTACATTTTTCAGCCGGTGTCGCTGTGGGGAACCTGAAGAAGCCGCTTCTCCTCGTTACAATGACCAGTTTCCTTCAGTTTCCTTCAGTTTATTCACATAACACTGCAGACAGACACTGGTTTGTCACACCTGCATTTTTAATTCATTCCAAAATAAACCAATTGACGTTTTAAAAGATGTGAAAAACCTGAGATCAGTGGTGGAACGTCACGAAGTAAAAGTAGTAAAGACGGCATCATTTTTACTTTTGCGTCACTACATTTAAGATCAGTGTCTGTACTTTTCACTTCTCTACATTTTTAAACAGGACTGAGAAGTAAAAGTATTTGTTTTATTGTGTGAGATCTGCAGAAAAGTTCGAGGGTTTATTTTCAACATGTTCATACTAAAAAATACGAATAAAAACAGCTGGAAAAAACATTGGTTCAGCTCAAATTTATATCAAAATCAGCACATTTGAAGGTTTATTGTGTCTGAAAATCTCTTTACATCCTCTTTAAGTTTGTAAATGGGCCGTGTAAAGGAAATTTAAATATTGTGATTGTTTTACCTTTTCGAAATCACTTGGTCCAAACTAAAACTCATTTGGTCGTTAAAGGAAAACGTCTCATGTAAAGAGACAGATGCATCAGACCAAACTGTTGCTTCCAGATCTCTCTCCTTTAACTCTTTTGTATCACACCTCGTCTCGTTTTAACTCCACATCCTGATCTGACCGGCTCATGAGCGCCACCTGGAGCGTCACATCTTTACTTTGAAATGTGTGTCCTCTGGTTCATCTCAAACTTTATAAACTCAGTGACTCGTGTGATTCGGAGTCTGGCGTTTGGAGGAGATGCTGTCTGCAACTTTTCGTCTTTGCTTCAACCTTCGCCAGAGCCTAAAAAAGAGTCTTATTTCCACAACAGGCTCTTTAACGTGATATTTTTTGTCCTGTGTCTGTACTTTGTGTTTTCATGCTCACAGATGTAACACTACAGCCTGATAAATGTGGTTACAGTGGTGACGTAAGAGTTCATGACTTTGTTCCATGGCTCTTTTCTTTACTTACGATAATATTTCTCTCTTTATTCTTTATTTGTCAGGGACCATGCACAAATTCATGAATCTTACAAAAGAAACCTCCTTACCTACAGCTAAAATGACTTAATGTCAGTCCAAGGCTAAAACGGTTGATGGCTGATAATAGTTTTCACCGTTTTTGAATCAAAGTGACTGATTTTTTACCTTCTCCTCTTTCTGCAGATCACAGAACTGTCCCACAGACTCTACACCACATCTCAAAGCTCGTGTGTTCAACGTTTGTAAAGATATTTTCCACACGCTCAGGAGAAAATGCCATAACAAATTGAGTCTTAAGCACTTTCTGCACATTCCCTTAGATCACAACCGGCCCCTTTAAGTCTCTAAATGCCACAATTAACTTCCACGGTGCTCGCCAAGACGACAGTTGGCCGGTGCTCTGCGTGATATCCACCTTTAGTCCACTACAGCTCCTCTAAGACGCGAGACGAGAAGAAGGGAACGAGACGAGATCGAGCGGAAAGCCCACGATCTTTCTGCTTTGGGCACAACAGTTGGTCGACCGTCGCATGTCGAATCCGCCTCTGAAATATTCTTTGGACCCACATGGCGCCCGCGATCGCCTAAGCCTCTTCTTAACGTGGGAATGTGAGATTAATTGAGTGAAAAGCGCAGTCGTGGAGTCGAACAGAAGCGCCTGCTCACGAGTTCCTGCCTCACACCTGTGCCCGAGCGCAGAGGGAGCAGGGCCACGCTTATTTTACACGAGACCCGACGGCTCCACTGTCCCGAGCAGAACGAAGAGGTACCAGAGGCAGACACGAGGCCGTCCGGGTGGTGTTTACGTGCGGAGGAACTCAGGTGGTGTGCGCAGATGCTAAACGGCTACGCTAAACGGCTATGCTAGGAGATGTGTTCAAAGCGAGGTAAAAATAGAGCCACAAGCCAAGTTTATGTGCTGCTAAAGTTTGTGAACACGCATGAACAGAGAGACGCGATGTTACCGGAGGTGACAGTTAAACAAGTGTTCAGTGAGTGGTTAAAGAGGCACAGAGTCAAATATCATCTAGAAAACATGAACTGACACGACAGAAACAGCAGAGGATAAAGACAGAAGTGAAGAAGGCATCCAGCTTCAAATGACAAATCAGTATATAATAAAACATAAGTCTCACTTCAGTTACTGCACAAGTTTAAGCAGAGAGTGTTTTGAATTTTGAGAATATAAAGAGCAAATAAATGTAAATATAGTTGATTAAAAATGAAAAAAACTAAACAAATCAACTGTAGATTAAGACATTAAAGCTCCTTATTATTGCACTGAAATGGCATCTCTCCCAAAAATATCAGCATATTCATTTGTGTTACTGGAGCTACTGCAGATCTGCGCTCCACCCAGAGGTCAGAGGTCAGAGCCTGAGGTCAGAGGTCAGCTGACCTGCTCCTGCTGCTCTGCCCAAAGCCTCAACACTTTTCTGAGGCAGTGTCCAGACTTTAGAGCAGCCGCCCTCTGTCAGATCCTCTCAGGCTTTAACAGTTTAAGGACTGAAAACTCACCTCTTCTCCCTGGTATTTAATTCTATCCACACAGACAAAGACCAATAAAACACCTGTGTATCCTTTGTGTCGTACTTTATATATTTCACCCAAAGGACAAAACCCAGAGCCATCAACAAAACAGTGTGTCCACTCCATTAAGTGTGGAGAAGATTCAGGGAGCGTCACACTGGAGAAACTAAACAGACACAAGTCCACAAGAGAATGAACCAACACGAGAGAGAGAACAGCTCAGGACCACAGTCTGCTGTTCATCTACATAAAAGAATGAACCAACACGAGAGAGAGCAGCTCAGGACCACAGTCTGATGTTCATCTGCATCTCAAACACACTCACCTCCTCTGAAGACAGTGAAGTTCAGATCTGAGCCAGAGAAAAGAAATGGTTTGAGACGAGAGTTAAAGATATTTTAAAGAAGCTGTAACTCCATCCTCAGACCCAAAGCAAACAAAGGAAACAACGTCTTCACTCCGACAACTTTTTGTCCAGTTACAGATTTAAATTTCAGCTTTTCCTCTGGATCAGACCTGGACGACTGAGATACTTATAAACAAAAATGAATTAAACTGTCAATATCCGTCTTCATGTCACAGCTTTACCTCGTGACGAGCTGTAAACTGCATATTTAGTTCAACCAATCGGAAAACGTTTGACACAGCTGTTACATAAAGTGTGATCTTTACGAGTGAAGCTCTGCTGCAGCTGTGCGACTCAGAGTAAATGTGTAAATGTATAAATGTATAAATGTGCTTTTGGGTGATTATGTTTGCATAATAAAAACGTCGCACATATTACCATTTCTTTATCGTTCGAAACAGGGAATGACACGAGAAGAAGAGCAAACAAAGACGTCTGTAGATGTTTCTCTGCAGAGACCAGAGAAGAAATGTCAAATCATGAATATTTAACGACAGGACAAAGTGCGTCTGCCCCACAACAGATCAACATTTAGACAAATATGATCCACGTTTCCGAGCAGAGGAGAGTATTACACCTGCCCGTCTCCGCTGTGTGTGCTGCGCAATGTAGGCGACATCATCAGGCCAAGGTACAGGTCGAATCTGTGGAAGGGCGAGCCCAAGCACTGAAGAAATGCATGAAAATATGAGCAATAAACAGCTTTTTATTCACGATGATAAACTACTGATAAAATACTTTACACAGTGTGGATGATTTCTATATTTAGGCTGTAATCTTTTATATCTCCACCCATGTTTTTCCTACTATCCAGGGGGCATCAGTCTAACCAGGGACTCCCAGACTCCCCTCACCCCAGACATGTCCTCCAGCTCCTCCCAAGACGTTCCCAGGCCAGAGACACCGTCCCTCCAGCGTGTCCCGGCTCATCCGTAATGAATAAAATGCAATAAAACCACCTGTAACTCAATAAATTCAAGGTATATTTATGTTTAATGCCATACTGTGGAACATTCTAACCATCCTGATGGAGACAAACAAGTTTAACCACCTTCGACCAGAAACGTTCCATGGTCCAAAGCTGCACAGATGTAATATTTTCTAAAATCTGAACACTTTTGGCAGCTTGTCCTTTTTCCTCCTCTGACAAACTCTTGGCCAATGAAAAAGCTTTGCCCTCCTCATCCTCTCAGCCCCGCCCCTTACAGTTGACCTATTAGCCGCAGCGGCCAACTCGCTAACAGGGCGTACGAGCCTCGCATACATCACTAATGCTCTGCCGTGAAGTACAGTCTGACACGCGGCTTATTGCTTTCATAAGCCACTACTACAGCACCGCCCGGCTGTATCAGTGTTAATCTGAGCCTCTCTGTCAGACTCTTTTAGAACCAAAAAAACATTTAAGACAAACATATTGATCACAGCTCAGACCACAGCACATGGAGCAGTTTCTCATGGATTATCTGCTGTAGACTTTTTGTGACTTTAGAAATGACGAGGCTCAGGTGACACGGCTCCAAGTGTAACTGAAAAGTGACAGGAGCAAAACAAAAAGAACAGACGATCATCTCTCTTTGTGATAGAGTCATAATTAGAACCAACGAATAAACAACTAAACACTGGAGGAGAAAACTTTCACTTCACACTTTGTTCACTATTTTTTCCCCCAGCAGAATAAAACAGTAAATTCACTTTATAAAATATGTGAAAGAAGAAAAGAAAAAATCTGTGAAATGGACAAAACAGTTTGAAAATACTGAAGGTACATGACACATGCAGATGATATGTGAAGTGTGTTATATTCTATATGTTATATACTATGTGCATATGCTACATGCTACATGCTACATGCTCCGTGCATATGCTGCAGAGCTGAGCAGTGTGCAGTGGCTGAGCGTAAGGTTAAAGTAGGCCACTGCCCCGATGCAGAGATAAGCCTGAGCACTGGAAGAATACGGCTAAAGCAGATGGCGACGCACATACATCCCTCTCACACACACATGCACACACACGCACACATACATCCCCCACACACACACACACACACACACACATACACACACACATACACACACATGCACGCACACATACATCCCCCTCACACACACACATGCACACACACGCACATACATCCCTCTCACACACACGCACGCACACACACGCACGCACACATACATCCCCCTCACACACACGCACATACACATATACACACACACACGCACACAGACGCATATATATGTGTGTGTGTGTGTGCACGTACACACACACACACACACACACACACATACACACACACACATACACACATGCACGCACACATACACCCCCCACACACACACATCGTTCACCACGCACCAAGTACCAGCATCATCACAACACGCTGCAGGATCACCACAAATTAAAATTAAAATAAAATCAAATCAAATTGTTGTGTGTCTTTGAACACACACTGTAGAGTTAAACTGCAGACAGAGGAAACAGCCTCGATTTGGACGATATAATCCAAGATAATATGGAAATTTAACAGTTTTAAACTTAACAGTAAAAAGGCTCCATACTAAAAGGACATAAACTGTTTTCAGGCTGTGAAAGTCTTACACAATCACACATGTATGAGTCACTCCTAAACAACACTTTTAAATAATTACAATGTGGTGACAAATAAAATGTGTCACTGAATGATGCTTTTGTTTAGTTTTCTCGTTTCTGCCAGAGCGCTGTGTAAAAACACGTCTGACTCGTCCCCGTCTCTGACTCTGACTCTATTCTGGGGCCGACTGAAGTTTGGCGAACCTGTCTCATAAATCCGTGGTTCTGGCAGACGCTCTGATCGGCCGTAAGACCACGAGACCGGCACCGGGACCACGAGACCGGCACCGGGACCACGGGACTGGCACCGGGACCAGGAGACTGGCACCGGGACCACGAGTCTGGGACCACGGGTCCACGGGACCACGAGACTGGCACCGGGACCAGGACTTCTGTGATTTGGCAGGTGTCTCCCTCGAGTCCTGAGTCGACGGGTGACAATGGTCCATTTGTGCCAAACACTTTGAGATGAAGAACATGTTTGAGCCGAAGTGTCGTGATAGAGAATGATTGACACCTGACAGACGAGTGACAGGCGTCAAAACACGAGACACGACTCCCGTAAAAACACTGTCAGTTTGAGGAACATGCCCCATTTCCCTAAAATTACAAAGACTCCACACAGTTATTTTGCAATGAGGCTGTACCAGGGACTATTTCTGGTGCCACACGTCTGATCAGAGAAGAATCCTCAACATGTGGCGTGAGCGACGGCGTCTGCGGCTCTAAATCCTCCAGCATTTGTCAAACTTCTGTCAGAGATCGACAGCGTCAAATATAAACCTTTAAACTAGAATTTAAAACACGAGAAGAATGAAACACAAACATGCACGAGCTCAACACCACACAATGAGATCTGAACTGGACTAAAGCAGGACTAAACCAGGACTAAACCAGGACTAAAACTAGGACTAAACCGGGACTAAAACTAGGACTAAACCAGGACTAAACCAGGACTAAAACAAGACTAAACCGGGACTAAAACTAGGACAAAACCAGGACTAAACCAGGACTAAACCAGTTCTAAAACCAGGTTTAAAACCAGGACTAAACCAGGTCTAAACCAGGTCTAAACCAGGACTAAAACCAGGACTAAACCAGGACTAAACCAGGACCAAACCAGGACTAAACCAGGTCTACATCAGGACTAAACTGGGCTGAAACCAGGACTAAACCAGGACTTAAACCAGGACTAAAACCAGGACTAAACCAGTTCTAAAACCAGGTTTAAAACCAGGACTAAAACAGGACTAAACTGGGTCTAAACCAGGTCTAAACCAGGTCTAAACCAGGTCTAAACCAGGACTAAACCAGGACAGGGTCAGGTTTGGGTGCATCCAGAGACCAGACCAGAGGGCGAAATTCTGGGGACAAAGCTAAAAAAAAAATGGTAATAATTTGGCCCCACTTTATAAATACTACATTTAATTTGTCTTATTAACCTCGAAGGACCCGAGCTCTGTCAGGACTTTATTCATTTCTCTTTTTTTTTTTTTTTTAAACACTCTTCAGGTCCCAATCAGCCCAAATAGCTAAATAATTATCTTTTTACATAATGAGAAAAATGATGTGCACATATGAGGAAACTTCTGCATTTTAATCATTTTATAGAACTAAATAAACATTTGAAGAGCCTGAAACTGCAACATTTTCTCTGAGTAAAAACAAAATGAGAAACAATTTGACATGTGCCTTTAACGAAGTCCATCTGTGTTATACTCTTCAGTCACCACTAAGGGGAAGTATAATGACCTCATATGTGGACACCAGGATTATATGGAGAAAAAAATATTTGTATTGTGGCCTGAACAAAGGAAAAACAGTTTATTGAGAATGATTCAGGCTTAGAAACATTATTTATCCTCCTCACATCTTATTACTTTTATAAATGGTTCTGTTTATCTGTGGATTTGGTTAAAACACAGACGTAGATGACGTTTCTCTACTTCAGACGATTCCGGAGCCATTTCCATTGGCAGTATTTGTCTTGTAAGCACAGAGCATTACATAACATCAGTGATTTATTTGTCCCCCGTCCCCCTCCGTCCCCCTCCGTCCCCCTCCGTCCCCCTCCTCAGTCCTGTAAATGAACACAGTGATTCTGGGTTTGGCAGCTCGTGTCCGGCCTCATGGGACGGGCGCTCCGCAGGTGTGAGGGTCAGTCCTGGGCCCGAGTAATAAGAGTCTTTAAGATTTATGTAGGACGGTGTTTCCTCCACGTGCTACTCTCCTCGTGCTACTCTCCCCCTGCTACTCTCCCCCCGCTACTCTCCCTGTGCTACTCTAAACCAGGACTAAACCAGCACTAAACCATGTCTAAACCAGGACTAAATCAGGTCTAAACCAGGGTTAAACCAGGACTAAATCAGGACTAAACCAGGACTAAATCAGGTCTAAACCAGGGTTAAACCAGGACTAAATCAGGACTAAACCAGGACTAAATCAGGACTAAACCAGGTCTAAACCAGGACTAAACCAGGACTAAACCAGGTCTAAACCAGGTCTAAACCAGGACTAAACCAGGTCTAAACCAGGACTAAACCAGGTCTAAACCAGGACTAAATCAGGTCTAAACCAGGACTAAATCAGGTCTAAACCGGGACTAAACTGTAACGTTTCCTCATCAAAAACAAACATCGTGTTTTGCTTCATTCTCATGTTTAACACAAACCTGGAGATTTAGGCTGAGTTCTTCTCTCAAAATGAAAACACTCTGTTCCACCTTGTGATGTCATCATGTGGTGATACAGGAAGTGCTCCACTGTGTTTTTAAACTCCACACACCTTCATTTCTAGAATCATTTGGATCATTTCAGCTCTGAAATAACTGACAGTCTCGACTGAACTAAAGGTAAAAGGAGCTGTTCACTTGAAAAAAACTACCACTTCATGACATCACAAGGTGGAACAGAGCGTTTTGAGCTTTGCAGATTTAAACCAGGATTACTCAGACATGTGTGAATGAAACAAAACACAACTCCAGGTCTGTTTTTGATGCAGTAACAACATTAAAACATGGATTAAAGCTACAAGAATCCATCCATAATCGTTTTGACTCAACTTTAGTTTTGATGGAAAAGAAGAAACATTTTGTGCATCAGTTGTGATAAAATCTGCTCATTTCCTTCATGTTCTGTTCTTTCTTATGAGTTGCCGAGTAGATTAAATGCAAATGACATAATAATTAGTGAAATACGATTCATAATTGTGGAGAATTAGACTCATTTCATTGTAAAACTATTTGACAAACTTAAAGCAGCAGTGAAAATCTCTTTTCTCCTCTTTAAAGTGTGGCCTCTGTGTTTTTGCAGAGGACTGAGGACGGTCGTCTCCTCACAGACCGGACACACGAGCCGCTCTGTCCTCAGATCATTCTCCCACTGGACATGTCACTATTTCAATCTTCACAGCACAATCTTCTTCAAAAATGAGAAAAAAAATCATCAAAAAGTTTTCCACCTCTCAGGCCGGGACAGACTCACAGACGGAAGCTCCACGTCTTCCAGGACTTAAACGTTTTGTGTTTGACAGAAGAAAACTGGAAAAACAACGACCTTTGAACTTTCAGGCCTTTGAGATTCTGGAGGTAAAAGTTCTCAGCCGAGTCTGACTAAAAGGACGACAGAACAAGAGACAATGTTCTGGTTTGTTTTAGTTTTTAGTCTCTTCCACAGAGATGGAAATGTGACGAGTTTTAAGTGAAGTTCATAGAGTTAAAAGAAACAATTATCTGAATGAAACCAAGAGGTTCAGACTAAGATTTCATTTAACTGGATTAAATCAAACTAAAACTGAAGATCTCCACAAGGACTAAACCAGATCTGGACCAGGACCAAAACAGGACTAAAACAGGACTAAACCAGGACTACACCAGGACCGAACCAGGACTAAACCAGGACTGAACCAGGACTAAACCAGGACTAAACCAGGACCAAACCGGGTCTGAATCCAGGACTGAACCAGGACTAAAATATCTCATTAAAGGTGAAATCCCAAACAGGAGCAGAACCTGGTCTGAACTCTTTTTTAAAAAAGTTCATAAATAAAGTCCACATGCTTCATAAATATGTTTAGTTCTTCAGGATCATTGCACTGAAACAGACAGAGTGCAAATAGATGTAGATATTCTTACATCTTTCTATGAAAAACACATCATAGACAAATCATTAAAGATGTTCAGAAATGTAAGAAAAAAAAAACTGAAAGACACAGCTTCGATTTATGAAACTATTTGAACTATTTGCCTGATGCTTAACTGTAGTTTGTGCTTCATACGGTTCATTTAGTCCAGTCCTTTGACACGAAAACGTCACTAAAACATCCGACTTTACATTTACACTGCCTTATATCTGTCTGAAGGAGGCGCTAACGACACTGACACACCTGTCTGTGTTCGCTCGGTCTATTCAAGTGTGAGCTGTGCCTGAGTCATATTTTGCATAATCGTTCAGGCCCCTAATGGCGTCTCTCACACCTATTAGCATACTGGCTAGCGCTATCGTTTTGAGTTATAAATAGGAGATAAATGACGTCTAAGCCCCTCATTTCAAAGAGTGTGTTTCCTGACAAAAATACCTTCTTTAACTCTCCTCTCAAACCATTTTTCTCTCAGATCTGAACCTCTCTCTTCAGAGGACTGGTCGGCGTCTTTGAGATGGAGATGAACCGCAGATTGTTGTCCCGAGCAGCTCTTGTGACGGTGTTTTTTTACATTCTCTTACGCCGTGGCTGTTTCATTTCTCCACACGCTTTTGTTCGTGGCTCAAAGACTCTCGAAGTATTGATTCGTTCCCAAAATACCAGATTTGATCCCGGGGTCGAAAGGTGAGCGCGGGTGCGTCGTTAGCGCAGTAAACAGTGTCTCTACAGTGGAATGTTTGAAATGCTAATCCGCAGAAACGTGCCGTGTCGTGGCCCTGCTCTTTGATGCTGCCTCTGCCTCTATGTTGACCAGCAACAAGATGCTTTTTCAACTCGTGCCGCTTTTGGATGTTTGATGTAGGTCAAACGCTAGCTCAGCAGGCACAGGGGCGCGGGCCGCATTCACATTCTGCACACCGCTCAAATTTACATCCCATTTCATTCACAGCAAACTTTACTGTACCGCGCACACAGGGAAAGACACACTCCTCCGCCTTTCCAGCACTACTCAGCAAAAACAGCAGGAAAAAATCTAAACAAACGCGCTGAGTCGACGCTCTGCGGAGAAAACAGAGCGATCTCAGAAAACGCCGGCATCATAGACTGATCAAGTTCACACAGATGGTGTCAAAAAGAAGTGCGTCTCAAAGTGCAGCACATGTGTTCAGACGTTGTAAAGATCAACATTTTACAGAGGCGTTTGTGAGCGTCTGCGAGCGGCGGCTGGAGGCGGAGTCTTCTCTCAGACTCACAATCGTCATATTTACACGTTTTATTTAAATGAGGGACAGTACGGAGCTTACACTGCTCTTCTGACCGTGTCCCAGAGCGTTTGTCCACTCATCTGCAGGTCTGTGGTTCAAATCCCCTGACATAACATCATTAGACCCACAGGTCGTGTGATTCCAGCTCTCACAGATGAAAGCTGCTGTTGTGTCCCTGGGCAAGACACTTAAGACACGTCTCCCCCAGTGCCTGTGTTCACTGGTGAATGAACGTGAGAGTGGGGGCTTTGAGCTTTGAGTCTTGAAAGTAGAAAATGACGTGACATTCAAGTTTTTTTTAAAAACATGAGCTGGTTTGCCTCTCCACAGATCTGACCTGTACCTTCGCGCCTGGTGCCATTGTGTTCGTCTCCAGGGAGATAAGTTTAACAACTGTGGAACTTTTGAGGAAGTAAAAACATCTCTATGGAGACAAGCAGGTGACGGACCCTCCAGAAAAGTTCCACAGTTTGGTTTTAAAAACTGGGCCGACCTCACACAGAAATTATTTTTGGAGTTTTAATCTGGCATCGAATTCAAACACGGTAGAAGTCCAAGTACAGGACTGACAACGAAGTACACGCAGTAAAGTACTGTACTTAAGTATAATCTTACAGTGTGTACTTTTTACTTTTACTTGAGTACATCTGAGAGCAGTATCTGTACTTTCTACTGCACTACATTTTTGAACTGGACTGAAAAGTAAAAGTATTTCTCTAGATGATGGAAAGGAAAATAATATTTACAAAATAAAAGATAAAAAATATATTATCTTGAGGGAACATAATCATTTCTTTACAAATATTTTCATGAGCGCCGAAGATATTTAACTTTAAAAATAAAAATATCTCATTCCCTTGTGATATTATCTCATGTCACTCATTAATATTATATTTTGCAAATGTCCTACACTGGCCACCGTACCTTTCATGATTTGAGGAGTTATTTTTAGTTAAGTTTTTGAGTTCAAGTTTCGTCTTTGAGCAAAACAAAAATACACAAAATTTATTAAGGAAAAATAAGAAATTGATGATTTGTACTTCTAAAATCTGCATCATTTTTTATCTAATTTTTTACTTTTTTTTTAATATAACAGTTGTGTGAAATACTTTTACTTTTGACTGTTAAAGTACATTTTTAGTCAGGTACTTTAACACTTTTTCACCCTCCGCTGCTCAGAGTGACTGAGGCACACTTTCGCTTGTAGGTGAAATATTATTACATTTTCATTGTTATTTGCCGATTGCGAGCACTGAAATGACCAATTTGATTTTGCTTGGCCGAGTCTGTGCGCTCCATCGTGGCGGTTCTAGATAACGCCGACAGTCAGGGACAGTCAGTGACCTCTTGTGTTTCGCCGGCGTTCCTCATGTATCTCAGTGTGTGCTTCACAGAGCAGCAGAGCGGGCCACATCTGCTCCGGACGCCCCTGGCACCACCATATGGCTGGCACACACGCCCGCTCCTCCTTATGCACAAAAGAGCCAGAACACACAAGAGTTTTAGTGAAAAGAGAGAATGAGGAAGACGACGAGGAGGAGCAGCTGACAGCGAGGAGACACACGTGCGGCTCGTTAGGATCAGCAGACCAGTCACGACTCCACACGGGCTAATGGTTTAAATACCTCACACAAGATACTGCTTATGTAATACATCACTTCTACAGGACGAGGGGGACATGACATGAGGACATGAGGACATTACGCTGTTCGTCCTGCAAATTTCCATCAAACTAAGTATTTGTTGATTTAAACTAACATCTTGTGAAAAAGACGACTCGCTGTTAGTGAAATAAGTTGCTATATTTGTGGATTTGTTATTGTAAAAGCCAAAGATTTATTGGAGGTAACGGCAGCAGAGTGATTTATTTGGTCACTATTAATCATCTCTCAGTTTGTAACGATGCAAACAGAAGAAGAGTTTGTGAAAGAGGTGGGAGTGTGAGCTCTTAACCTCGAGTAAAAGATCAAACTGACACAAAATCTAGTTATTTCACTAAGACGCTCAAGTTTAATGAGCATAGTCACTGTTTACTGTATTTATTTGTAAAGTAAAAGCCAAAAGTCGTCTGTGTGTCCCTCAGTCTCAGTCGTCCAGGTCTGATCCAGAGTAAAAGACAAAAGTTAAATCTGTAACTGGGCAAAAAGTTGTAGAAGTTTCAACGCTTTTTCAGTTCTGGTCAGATTAAAGCTGGAAAGTGCCTTACATCTGTCTGAAGGAGGCGCTAACGACACTGAAACTAAACATCTATTAGCATCCTGGCTCACTGTACTGTTCTCTTTGTTTCCTGTGTTTGCTTTGGGTCTGAGGATGGAGTTATAGATGGAGGACAGGTCATGTTTGAGGCTCCCTTCCTGTTCACAGAAGGATTGTCTTTCCAAACAAAACTATCCTCTTTAACTCTCCTCTCAAACCATTTTTCTCTCAGATCTGAGCCTGTCTTCAGAGGAGGAGTTAGTGCCTTTTCCAGTTTCAGTGTCGTTAGCGCCTCCTTCAGACAGATATAAGGCAGTGTCCAGCTTTAATCTGACCAGAACTGAAGAAGCAGCCAAACGTCTTCAATCGTACAACTTTTTGTCCAGTTACAGATTTAACTTTGTCTTTTACTCTGGATCAGACCTGGACGACTGAAGGATCTCACTTGATTTGTTCTCGTTTTCCAGGAGGTTCAAAGTTGTGTTATTTTGTTCACAGTGTCCGTGAAACTCGCACATTCAGCCCGACACCGATCGCACGACCACAACGATAAACTCATCATGTTTGATGCAGTGTCGGCTGTGGCGATAAGTCGCCCGAGAGCAGCAGGATGTGTTTTATTTAGCGTCGGTGCAGGACCTGGAGACATGAACACTCAACGCAGCGTGGCAGTACTGTCTGTTCACATACTTCTACAGTAGGGAGTATTATATTACTACAGGAGCATGTCAGTAGATAGAGCTCTTCACAAAGGAGCGAGCTGGTTCATGAGGAAAATCAGCGCCAGAGTCTTCCTCAAAGGCACAAAGACGGTAAATAATACCTGAAGGAGGAATTGAACCAGCTACATGTAAACTGAATACTGCCTCTGTATGTTTACTCCAACAGAATGTGCTCGTTGTGTTTCTGAACTTTATTCTATGATTTATTTATGCCGTACAGTAGAGCGGTTGCTAATGGTTACATCATGAATGGAAAAAAGGAGGTTGACGTGTTTTACTGACAATTTGAGATGACAGGTGCTAAAACCAGGGCTGTATCCTAATAAATGATGACAATGTTGTTTCCTTTGGTCCCTCGGCTCTATACAAAGACGTGGTATATGTCAGTGGTCCCCAACCACCGGGCCGGGGTCCGGCACCGGGCCGTTACGCATTTGCTACCGGGCCACACAAAAACAGTAAATAACTTATCAGTGACGCATTTTCTCCGTCGTCACTTTGTCCCGTCCCTCATGACACATAATAAGCTCGTCTGTAGATAGATATCAATGTATAATATGAAAATCCTGATGGGAAATCACCACAGAAATCCATTTAATATAAGTCGAGTTCATTATATCTGTGCTGATCTGGTCTCCGCGATGACGTATCACATATAACATCAGACACGTCGCCCAAACAGAGCCACAAGCTCCTGAAAATGAGCCAAAACAAGAGAGGTTTTTTTTTGCTATGGGGAAAAACCCAAACTGAGGAGCAGGAGTCCTGCTTAAAATATGAGTTTGTCTGTAGAGGAGACCCTCATGCGCCAAGTCCACGTAATATGTGGAGAAAAGTGAACGAGGCAATGAAACCTTCAAACCTGCTTTGGCTCATGGAGACTAAGCACCTGGATTAAGATAAACCTTTAGACTTTTTTAAAAGAAACAAAAGTGAACAAGAAGGAAATAAACAAGAGCAGGGCTCCACAGATGCAGCGGTGTAGTTGAGTTGTATTTTTAGGCGCCCCTCCCCCCCGAGCTGTAGTAAAATTGTCAAGCGTTGACTGGTCCACGGTGATAAAAAGGTTGGGGTCCACTGGTATATGTGACGTGGTATTTGTGAGCGCTTCAGTGTTTGTGGCCTGATGTAAAGCCGTGATGAGGTCGTAACTCACACTGAGCAGGTTATTGAAGAGACTGTGAGAGATTTGATACAAAAAACACCTGGACAGTGGTGAATTCTGCAAATATATATGTACAAAAGCAAGATCTACAGCTGCAGATCAGGAGACAGGTCCAACCGGAGACACGCAGTAGTTTCCTGAGGTTCTAGTTACATAATAGAGTAAAAGTATGCCGTAAGGACTCGTGGAAGGGTTTATTTAAAAGAAAATGTAAAAGCTGAGTGTTGGGAGCTGGGTCGGAGGCTGAGGTGATCAGCGAGTCCAAAAAACAGGATCACAGGAGGATAAACTGACGATCTGGCAGCGTGTGGAGAAATGAGCAGAGTCTCTGTCGTCCACAGGTTGAAGCTGGATTAAAAATGAGCTGCAGGTGAGAAAAACAGGTGAGGGTGGTGCCAGACTCCGCCCACCTCCAGGTACACAGACAGCACAGGAACACAGGGAGAAACTGGAATTTTAAATGGAAACGTAAATATTTAAGGCGATACGCTCCACTTTCTACGACACCGCACTTTTGAACTGGACTGAAAAGTAAAAGTTTTTTTTTTAATAGCCTGAAAAGACTGAGGGGGTTTCTTTTTTGAGCAAACAAAAATATACAATATACTACATAAAAACAGCTAGAAAAACGATAGTAGCAGCACAAATCTGTATAAAAATCAGTACATTTGAAGATAAATCCTCAAAATACGCACAAAATACTTTGACTTTTTGCTCTTTAAGCATATTTTTAAATGGGATATTTTTTTGACTTTCACCTGGGTATTCTTTACTCCAGCATCTGTACTTTTACTTAAGTACTGCGAGTTTAGTCCAGTTTACTCTACAAATACAGCTGAATTAGTGATGGAGCGGTTGGGCAGAGATAATAAAAGGTTGTGATTGGTGGATAACGAGCAGCAGGTGACACATGATTGAAACAAAGCACAAAACACAAGGTTCCTGGTAGAATTCAGCTGATTTAAAAGACAATATCTCAAAGACTTTATTTCACTGGATTGTTTTGTGACCAGTCCACACCATCATTTATCATCTTCCTCAGTCTCTTACTTTAAATTCCTTCCACCCACTCCCCCGTCCGGCAGCCCGGGGCGTCTCGCGGAGGCTGGGTTAATATGTGGAAATCGATCGGTCCGTGTGTGCGCTGTAACGAGGCCTGGCGGTGTTTGTGTGGGGGAGATACAGAGCCAACGTGAGGCATTGATCCTGAAGCATGTCTTTGTCCACAGAGACTCCTGCGGGTTTGACGGACGGGTTCAGAGCCGGTCCGGGGTGTGATTGTGTTATTCTGCGAGCGGCGTGGAGAGGGACGGCCGCTCGTGTGAGTCTGGATGTGAAAGAGGTGTTCAGCGACGGATAACAGGTCTCAGGGGTCGGCCAGTGTCAAATATAAGTAATAAAAACACAGGAGGGTTTGAATATGAGCTACTCTGGCCACATTTTACAATTTAAATCAACTAGAATCATCTTTTTTTAAAATCCTTAAATTTTACCATGTGTCAAACTCAAGGCCCGTGGGCATAATGTGGCCCTCCATATCATTTTTTGTGGCCCTCGACAGGGTAAATTAAAAGATAAAATGGTCTTAAATGTAATTTTATCAGGAGATACGCAGTTACACAGCCATTTTTTACATTGAGACAAATGTATATGGAATATGTGTAACTTGAATAAATACAGAAACAGTTAATTAACAAGTTAAAAAAGTAGTTAGATTGATTTTAAACCATGGCCTTGGTGAAAATGTGTTTGACACCTATGAAATCAAACCTTCTGAATGGAAAACTAATGTTAAAATTAAATTAACAAGCAAAAACAGTCAGATATGCTCATGTTCTGATTGACATTATCTCATTTTTTTGCTTTAGAGTCATTACAAATCCATTTTCTAATAGTTCAGTTTGAAAATTGTTACATCTTATTGTAAAAAAGTAAAATAAAAATCAAAGTACGCAGTGGGCCTAATCCTTTTTCAGACCAGTCCTGGTATAATGCTAAATTTAACCCATCCTGACTGAGTTTCTTTACTTTACCATGACCAACACACAGGTCTATGAAGTATTTTAATCATAATTCTTGCAGCTCAATCCTGAATTCTAGTGTTGATCAATAGGATGCGTCACGGCTGCTGTTTTACATGTTCCTTCTGATCCATCTCCAGCCTCAGGTCTCTCACTACGTCTCCACAGTGAAGGAAAATCCATACAGGCTGGACAGTCGGAGCGTGGCGTTATTAATGGAGCTTAACTTCCATCGCAGGGTTTAAAACGGTGACGGTTTGATATGTGTCAGCCTTAAAATATCACTCAAAAGCAGAGAAAAGTGAGGAGCAGCTGGTTCAGGATCATTTATAACATCTACAACAACATGAGGGGCTGGATGTGACGCCACACGACCTGCAGAGATGTTCCTCAGCACATTTATTCATGATTTTGAAGATGGTTTAATGAGTAAGATGCACGAGGAGACACTGAACATGAAAACATACGACACGGCTGGAGAGTCTGGACATTTTATACAGCGTTTTTCCACCTTCATGCGACTCAAAGCACTTTACATCACAGAATCACTCACATATTCACACAACAGAGCTCACAGACACTAGGCTGAGGTGGGTCAAGTGTCTTGCTCAGTGACACAACAGCAGTATTCACCTGTGGGAGCTGGAACGTCCCACCTGGGCAGCTCAAGTTGTTTTTAAATGTGCTTTTTCAGGGGTCAGCGACCTCTAACACCCAAAGAGACATTTGGACCTGGTTTTCACGAAGAAAAACTTTTTACTTTTTGAAATCTAAAATGACGATAACACTGAAGACTGTATTTTCCAGAGTATAAGTCGCACCAGCCAAAAATGCAAAATAATGAAGAAAAAAACATGTATTTCACTTATTTAACTGGGACTGTGCATATTCATAAACATAAATGTAAATATGCCAGAATTAGCCTGAAGACGACTTTACATCTGTAATAAATAAAACAAGTCTCCCCCCTGGACAAACTGTGAAAAAGTGACTTATATTCCAGAAAATACTGTATATTGTTTGTTTTTTTTTTACCTTTATGCTTTCTATAAATATAATGTGCTGCTTATGAAATGAAGTGCTACAGAAAAATGTTTTATTTTATTTATGTAATGAACTCTTAAAAAAAATACTAGCAAAAAAAAAAAAAAACACGCTGAGCTGAAGGTTTTTTTCAAATGAATAAAAAAGCTGAACTTAAATTATTCATTCAAACCACAAAACGCCGTGAGCGTCGTCCTTTCGTCGCCTTTGGGCTTTAGGAGCGAGTAACGCAGCCTAAATACACAGAGTTTTAGCGTAAACCGGCTTCTGCGAGTGTGATGCTTATTTTGAGCGACGAAAAATAATAAAATATGAGTTTATTTTAATATTTCAAGATCACAATCATCTTCCAATTAAAAAAATATATATATAACACAAATAAAATCCACTTCAGTTAAATTCTATTTCCAAGCCACGCAGAGCTGCAGTTTAACCCTGTGTTAAAGAAATAAAACTGAACTAAACTGACCATGAACTACAGCAACATGAATAAAAACTCATTATCCACTTTTGATTTGACTCTCCAAGCAGCATTTATCAGTGAAAAACAAACACGCATCATAAAAAGACAAAAATCAGTGTTTAGATGTAAGATTAACGATCACAGACCCGTTTGTATTTGTCCTTTGATCCATTAGCAGCACCTGAACCAAAACCTTTCCTGTCTCTGTGTCGGTGGAGGATGAACTCGAAGATGAAGGCAGGGCATCTGGCATAAAACGAGCCGCACGTCCCTCCACCCCGTGAGGACCTGCTGCGTCGACAGAACATTCCAGTCGACGCATTAGTCTTCATCGGTTTAACCAACGTTCTACTCACTTTCCTCCGTCGAAGTCTTTGTCTCAGCTATTCTCACATGTTCCTAAAAAGGCACAGATCCACTTATTCAAACTAACACAAAAAGAGCCCACCCCTCAATAATCAGCCGCGCTATTCACTGCCCCGCGGCTACGCAAGAAGCTCCAGCATTCACGGCGTAATTACTGTGGAGGCAGTCGCACACTTCATCAGTCTATTCCTGTCTGAAAGGGTCCCGGAGAGAACAGCGGAGATACACTTTTCCAAATGATATTATGAGATTCTGATACCTCCGAAAGAGTCATGAAGATAAGAGCCATTTTCCAAAGAGCCGCACTGACAGCTTGACTGATTCATAAATCTACGCCTGAAAAAGGAGCAGATATATGTTTAAAATGTCTCTGAGTTTGACTTTTTCTCACTGAGGAAGATAAGCTGCTTCTGCAAAGAGAATGAGGCGAGGTTTTTCAACTGGAAAGAGATTGGACCAGTACATTTTACCAGCTTCACCAGCTTCAACATCTCCAACACCTACTACACCTCCAACACCTACTTAACCTCCAACACCTACTACACGTCCAACACGTCCAACACCTTCAACACCTCCTACACCTCCAACACCTACGACACCTTCACCAGCTTCAACATCTCCAACACCTACTACACGTCCAACACCTCCAACACGTCCACCACCTCCAACACGTCCACCACCTCCAACACGTCCACCACCTCCAACACGTCCACCACCTCCAACACCTCCTACATCTCCTACACCTCCAACACCTCCACCACCGCCTTATCAGTCACTGTGTATCAGCTGGTGGGGACATAGGAGTATTAGTAGTTGTAGTAGTGGCAGTGGAAGTGGTCGTAGTGGAAGAAAAAAATCAATATGCAAAATGCATTAGGTGGTAGTAGTAGCAGTATTAGCAGCTGTAGTAGTTATAGTAGCAGTAGTAGTTGTAGCAGGAGTTGTAACAGTTGTAGTGTAGCATTTAGAACGACTCTTCCCACATTAATCTGAGCAAATCCAGCACCGAGGAACGAACCCTCATTGTACAGTGGGACTTTGAGTCACATGGGTCAAATTCAGAAACCCAGCGGTGTTACCGTCCAC
This sequence comes from Periophthalmus modestus, assembly GCA_019594935.1. NCBI lineage: Eukaryota > Metazoa > Chordata > Actinopteri > Gobiiformes > Gobiidae > Periophthalmus > Periophthalmus modestus. The sequence goes on along the minus strand of JAIEZT010000073.1, from coordinate 159,223 downwards.
ATTTTAATACCAGAGATGCCCCAAGAGTAAATGCCATTAAAGGAATAATAAGTGTTTTTCACAGACAGGGGGCAGTATGTGATCTCCACAGACCTGACTCGTCCTGATTTCTTCCTGTGGGTCTATCTTAAAGAAAAGTGTTTGTGAATAAACCTCAGACAATAAACCACTTCAAACGAGGATCAAATAAGAGGCATAAGCCGGAAATGTTTTAAATGTTATGCAGTGATAAGTTCAAGTGTAAGTGAACAATTATAACCGTTTATATTGACAAAAATCTGGGAAGGTTCAGTTTATCTACTGCTAAAATTTGGTGAGTTTAACTTAAGAATTATAGGAGCTACTGAAGATTTAAAAGTGTCAGTGAGTTTTGAGCCGTCCTGTATCTACATCCACATAAATATCCTCTGGACAAACACTGTTTCACTGCTGGTTTATCACAGTCACTCAGCCTTTTCCATTATTGACAATTCAACAATTCACCTGGAGCCTCTGTATCACACATGGCGCCCCCCACAGGACATTTCTCTGTCTTACACTCTCAATCTCACTGCTATCTGGAGGGCATCTGACAGAAAACCTACACAAAGCCATTCTAAACCCGCACGCACATCACCTCACACGACTATATGATGATTTACTGGGACATATCTACAAAAATGTCCCGTCTTTCTCACCGGGGAAGATAAGTGCCAATTGAGGAAGACATCAGTCTAAGAATCAGAAGAAGGAGCAGCGGCGTTCTGTAATGGCCGAGGTGTCGGAGGGCGAGGATGACATAAAGGCCACGATATAGAGGCTGAAGCCGTAATGTTAGCTGATGTATGGCGCTCGGGGTTAGCGGGCCAAACCCACATCACAGCGCGATAGTGAAAATCAATGCTACTGTAAAAGATGAGGAAAGGTAAACGCAGTGTTAGGCCCGTGGACACGAAGGCAGCCCAATATAAAACAGTGATTAGTGGGAGACGGGTTCAGGGCACATGTTGGAAAAGGATGAATTGTGGATCTGCAGCAGCTTTAATGAGGCTCAAATAGACTGGGATTGATTAGCAAGAAGCAGAGAAACGCCTTCACCACGACAGACACCGGGTTAAAGATCTCAGGAGCACGGTTCATTCAGATGGAGTTTAATACGACGAGGACGAAGGATAACGCAGAGTTTAAGTATTTGTCTCTTTGATAAATGAGAAATCCAGGAAAGTGCTTTTGGTATTAAGGCTCTAAAAACGAACATCTAACTTCTTACAGGGTGATTTACAAATGGATTTAACAACAGCTCCCAACAAAGTCTGTTCATCTGGGCTGGACATTTGCAAAATATAATATTAATGCAGGGCCACGAGATGATGTCATGTTCCCTGAGAGATTAGATTATCTTCAGGGAACGACTTAATTATCACAAGGAAACGAGATAGTTTTATTTTATAAGTTAAACATCTTGTTTGCTCATTATTATCTCAATAAACTCGTTCCCTCGACAATATCTCGTTTCCTCAAGTTCATACCTCGTTCCCTCAAGTTAGAATCTCGTTTCCTCAAGTTAATTGTCGTTTCCTCAAGGTAATACCTTGATCCCTCAAGTTAATATCTCGTTCCCTCAAGAAAATTACGTTGTTCCCTCAAGAAAATATTTCATTCCTTTAAGATTATCTCATTCCCTCAAGATACTGTCGTTTCCTCAACATAATTATGTCATTCTCTTAATATCTCATTTCGTCAAGTTAAAATCTCGTTCCCTCAACATAATTATGTCGTTCTCTTAAGTTAATATCTCATTTCCTCAAGTTAATTGTCGTTCCCTCAAGATAATATATTTTTTTAATTTTGTAAATATTTTTCTTTTCGTTATCGTCCTCTGCAGGGTCCGTATCAATCTGATTTATTTTTGGGAAAAATAATTAAATTAACAAGAAAACAAGCAGTAGCTCAGTTGGTTGAGTGTTTTTGTGCTGGTTTGAAGGTTGGCGGTTTGATTCCTACTCCACTTAATCATTGATCATTTCCACTGACCCACAGATGAATGCTGTCATTGTGTCCTTAGGCAAGACACTTAACCCAGTTTTCCCCCAGTGTCTGTTTTGTAAAACCAAAACAGTTTAAAAGAAGCTGCTGTATTTTGTTGCAGCCGTTACAACTATTTCAATCAGAATTTTAAACCGACTTTAGCGTCTCGGATGAGTTCTCTTTTACAAACGTGAGTCTTTCATTGACAAACTCCTCGCCTAAATCCACTTGATCGTTTCATTATGTGGCGTTGTTAATAGTCTGAGTGAATGTAATTGGCAGTGTTTTATTGTTCCAGTGTCTTTTCTGTAGAGAAGAGCTCAAACATCAAGGGAGTGGTGCGGCCCGGCCAATAAAAGCATTTCCATCTCTGCGTCATTTACATTCAAATTAATTCCATCAAAAGAAAAGCTGAATTTTCAATGAGGTGCGAGTGAGGAGAGCTGACAGCAGCCGCTTCTCCAGAGAGCGGGAGAAATAGACCACAGATACAGTGAAAGGGAGCTGAGGTCAGAGCCAATATGTCCCAATTATAGCGTTTATATCTAATGACGGGTCCAAGAAGCACAACAGCGGGTCAGGGTCGAATAAATTAGCCAAAGAAACGTGTCAATATGAGCGAGTATGGAGTGGAATCCAGAAAACACGCTTCTTCAAGACTTTATGAACATGTGAGTCGCCCCGTTTCAGGTGTGATTGACAGTCGAGGGCACGTCACATCGGAAATAAAAGAAAAATATATCAGCGAGGACTGGAAAACATCAGATTTCTGCAGAAAGCACTAAAGTAACCTGAGATAATGTGATTTTATTTGCAGATCACAGGAGACCAATGAGCTTCTTCGCTTCACACGTGTCACTGAAATACGCAGATCTGATTGGACGATCTCGTTTGGACCAGACTGAGATCAATCGGAGTAAAATATAGAGATCAGTCTGGATTTGTCAGGCAAGACGGATATAAAATTAAAACTTATTGAACAATTTACTTTTTTATGTTGCTCATTGTTGGCTGTAACGAATGACGTAATGTGACTCCAGGTGAACTCATTTGTACTTGAATAATTCGAGCGTTATTCATTTCTGTAAAGTTTCTGCTTTGGTCCAAGACAATTCTATAGATATAAGCTAATACATGTATTTTATAACAGCTGTATTTGTTACTGAGACCACAAAAAAGATGATGCTCAAGAGGTTAATAAATAAATACTGACGACTACTGCAGTTAAACCTGACATTTTTTATGAATTAATTACGTCGGAAATGAGAAAACAGATTTGAATCAACCTTAAATGGCTCATATTACACTATTTTCTGATCTGTTATGTTATTTCCTCATCACAAACAGACCTGGAGTTGTGAGTTTACAGAAAACACTCTGTTCCACCTTGTGATGTCATCATGTAAAATACAGGAAGTGCTCCGCTGCGTTTTTAAACTCCACACACCTTCATTTCAAGAATCATTCGGATCGTTTCAGGCCTGGATTTGTCATTGTTACTGAACTAAATGTAAAAGGAGCCGTTCAGCCAGTTGGAAAGTACCACTTCATGACATCACAAGGTGGAACAGAGCATTTTGGGCTTATTCAAACACAACTCCAGGTCTGTTTAAAGCTCATAAGAGTCCATTATTTGTGTTTTTAAACTAATATAAACCTCCCACACACGCTGAGCTCTGGGAGTAGCCCATTATTCCTCTGTGTTTTATTGATCACTGTTATTCTGCATGTGCCACAACAATCATCACCATTGATCCGAGCTGTGATCAATACGAGATGTATCAGCAGTGACACACAGACGCCCGGCGCTGGCTCCGGGGCAGAGAGCAGCTCCACAGCTCGTCCGAGAGCCGCGATCACGTCAAAAACACTAATAAATAAATCAGTGATAGCTTCCCTTTGTAAAGTGCTGCACCATTATTGAATATTCATGTAGGTAAATACATCGATGCCAGCGTCTCTCCTGGGCTTTGAGCAGCAGTTCGTTTCATTTCATTATTTTATTCTTTGTAGTTTCTCACTCTGCTGAAGGCACCGCTGCAGCAAGACGCTCAACTATGCAAAAATGCACAAAACAATAAATAAATCGCTTCATATTTAGTCTTAAAGGGACAATACTGTGTTTAACGGAGATTTAAAGCACGCTGCAGTCTTCAGGTTATGTTTATTTGTTATATAAAAGCCTGTAGAGATGTACAACGACCTTTTGTGTGTAATAAAGTGACACGAGAGACACGAAAATGGCAAAGTTTAAGGGTAAAAACAAAACGACGTAAATCCAAGTTTTTCAGTTCAATCTAGTTGACCAAACTGAAAAAAAAAAACAACACAAACACTTATTTCAGTCTTTTTTCTGGATAAAGATTTAAATACTGTGGCTTTCAGACCTTGGAGAAGCTTGAAATCACAGTGTTGCAACGCCCAAGTACAAAAAACAGTAGAATATCACACAAATATAATGTTTCAGAATGTTTAGACTTCACTGTTTCTGATCATGTCAATGCTCAAATTCTGAAACGACCAGCTGCAAACATAAACGCAACATAAACGCCAACTGTACAGACACATTTACAACGAGAAACACGTCGTTTTAAGGTTACCAAAGCCCGATATTGTCCCGGAGCCTGTTGTCTTACACTGTTTGACCCGTTATGATCGATATGAGGAGAAATCCGATGCTGATGAGTATTGGCAGCAGATATTGAGCCGAGTCCCGCGGGGCAGATAGAGCTGTGCACAGTGACACGGCGTCGTTACCCACTCCATTGTTTCTGTTATATCCACGACCGAGCGAACAATGGCGCCTTTCAGATCAGCCGCTGTATCTGCCGCGCTGATGCCCCCTATGGGACTGTTACGAAAGTGGAGCCAATTCTACGTAAGTGGTGATTCTTCTGTGAAATAATAGTGCTGCTCGTCTTACAGAACAGAGCTGATATTGACGACTGGAGCAGCGGTTTGTGCAGAGACCTGGAGCGTGGCAGTTTAATCCCCAGAACTAACAGAACTGACCTTGTGTCCTTGGGCAAGACACTTTGCACACTTTGCCTTCAGTGCCTTTGTATTAGAGAAGATCGTTTGAAAGAAAGTTGTTTGGGTCTGCAACAGGGTTTCAAAGTGATTTAGTAAAGTGAGTTTATCATAAGAGCTAAAAACTAAGAATTATGAGAGTTTTACAGGCAAAAATACAAAAAAATACTGTATTTTCTGGACTATAACTCGCACTTTTTTATATAGTTTGGCCAGGGATGCAACTTATGTTAAATATATGTTTTTTTCTTGATTATTGTGCTTTTCCAGAAAATACGGGAAGTCATTTCAGTGTAATCTATGCTCCAAAAACTACATTATAAAAGTCTTTATCAGGCTGTTTGTCACATTAACGTCGCTTTATCTCTACGAAAGTTTTATTTCATTAAGTTGGTCAAATTCTAGATGAAAAGCTGCCTGGGATCCACACTTCAACACTTTACAAAGATATAACTCTTGATCGGTGAATCTGCCTGTTTTCAGATGTACATGATTGACAGGTGGATTAGCCAATCAGGGACATGCATGATCCATCCGTGTCGGAAAAAATAAAGGAAAAAAAAATCATCACAGGAGGCTGAAAAACGACAGATTTCTGCAGAATCAATGAGCGAAGCACTAAACTCTGTTAATCTGAGGTGAGATAAATGTGATTTTATTTGTAAATCGTAAGTGACCAATGAGCTTCTTTGTTTCACACTGAAAATAAACAGATCTGATTGGACGATCACGTTTGAAACAGACGATGAGCGACCAGACCGATATCAATCTGTGCAAAAAAACAGATCAGTCTGGATTTGGCAAGAGGAAGAGAGAGGAGGAGAGCGTAGTAACGATTTTTACACTAAAACAGTCCATGAAGTATGTGTTCACAGGGTTATTTAATGTAGAGTTCTATTTGTATTTATCCAAAATCATGGCGTAACCTCTGTCTTTTCCTACTGTCTCCACCTCGAGGACCACAATACTGCTCTTCATCGACTTACACAAAGTCCTCCCTTTGTTAGACGTGAAGTATCGACCAAACACGTGACCTACTATAGTAATAATAAAGCATTGTACGGTCCATTCTTCCACACTTATTCTCTCGTGTAAGCCATTGTCTGGTGGCTAATGCATGGGACACTATGCTAAAGACACGCACAGCCTCTCCAACACACACCCGCCTGAACACGCACCAGAACCATTGATGGCAACTTAACCCCCGTGATTACTGTGACTATAAGCAGCTTAGGGGTCCTGTCCCATCTGGCTTTGGTGTTTGCAGCATCATTCACTCCCCGCCCGGCCAAAAACACACACAGCAAATATACAGTCTTCCTTTTCTCCTTCTATTTCATCTCCATCATCCACTCTCCCTTTAACCAAGCCGCCGCCCCTCACCCGAAAGACCGCACGCCAACGGGGAAAACAGAGGTGGGGCAACAGGGGGCGTAATCCCACGTAATCTGGGTTTACAAACTATTAGGGGTCCGCGGTGTTTTCTTATGTAATCTCATCATCCGGAGAAACGTGCAGTCGCTGGGAGAGGATGACTGTACAAAAGCCACCTATGCAGAAGAGGCAGAAGAAACAGATTAGAGCGTAATGGTATTTCTGCGAGTGAGGGATAAGCCGGAGTATTGTTTTATATATGATACGGGGGATGTAAACAGGAACAGACGGCCTCTTTGACGTCACTGTAACGACGCAACGTTTCCCCCAGGAACAAACTGCTGCGTAAACTGGACGCCGACATGCAGAGGTGGGACTCCAGGCACGAATTTGGTGATTTGAGACTAAAACTAAGACGTGGGACGTGAGGGTCAGTGACTCAGGACTCGACTGGGACTTGAGCCCTCACTGCTCCTCAAAAAATAAAAAAAAAAAACTGGAACATGTCCCTCTGGCTTCTCTATTTGTGTAGAAGGATCATATTAATTGCAATAGTTGTTTTTGGTATTGCAGTTTAAAGACGACGCTGTGGTAGAAATTTTAGTCAAGATACACTGCAAGACGTGTTAAAAGAAAAATGAATCTCACAGGAGGCTACAGGTAACTTTGCGTTTTCCATTTACACGTCTGCTGTTTGATCGACCTGCCTCTGCTCAGATGTTCTTGCGGAGGTGTCGTCTCTGGGCTGAGAGGGTCAAACGTCCAGCAGACTGACCTGGATGTAGCTTGTACTTGGACCTCAGACAGTGTTTAAGTCCGTTTACCCCATCGCTCTGGTCCCACTGCAGCAGAAACTCTGTAAATGTAATAAAACAACACAGACAGAGTTCTTCTTGTATGTTCTGGTATTATTTCACAGATCATTTCCACCACAAATCTCAAAGCAGAGGACTTGGACTCGACTTTGACTTGGGGCTTAACTCGAACTTGAGACTTGCAAAACAACGAATTCGACAAATGCACAATCCAACGAAGAATCGCCTCCATCGAGCCGAAATGGGACAGTTTTATTTTTAATTCTTTATTATTTTATTGAAAACCCTAACCCTGGGTTCGCTCTGGAAGGTTGGGGATCAGTAACAAACACTGAGACCAGAGTTTAAATACAGGTACCTTTGTATTTGTTTTAGAAAATGTACATATTTACAGTGAATAATTAGATACGAGGTCATGACCTTAAATAACATGAGTAACATTGAAAAAGGGGAATAAATATCTGTACATCAGTCAATGAATGAATCTAAGCAGCAGTTAGAAAGTACATCAACACAAAAAACCTGAAATCCCACCCAGAGTTCACATGGCCCTGGGTGAGGGCCGTGGTTATAAAGATGTTCTAGTGTTTAAAGTCCATATGATCCAATGTTCTTTATGAACAAATTAATTTCATAGAACATAGTGACTTTTAGTAACTAGCCCCGTTTGTTAGTGGCGGTGTAAACCACGGACCCGCAGGCTAATGTTAGCATTAGCCTGCTAACAAGCGCTCATAGAAAACAAAGGGCATTAGCTGCTAATGCTAAGCTAATGCTAAGCTAACCATAGAAAATGCATGCAGCGCGGCTAGCGCCGAGTTAGCGCTAAAGAAGCAAACACTCACCAACTGAGTGACTAAATGAACAGGCCCCTCGCTTCATTTTGTCTCTGCTTCTTCCACTCGACACGATCTATAAAGGTTTGGCACAATCTCAGGCGATGGTTACACAAAATAAATGAGTTTTAACAAAGTTTGAGCAGCACTACTGACCTGCTGCAGCCCTCTCAGGTGCTGCCCCCACGCCCCGAGACGCACGACCCGCCATGAGGTCACGTGACTCACGTGCATCACGTGACCACGTGTAGCTGCTTTAATTTGTTTATTTGTTGTATTTTAGTTTTGCTCAAATTCTGAATATGTTAAAAGTAAAAACTTGTCCTTTTCTGCAGGTCTCAGCCTTAATAAAATTACTTTACATTTTGAAAAGGACTAAAAAGTAAGTGTCTCAAATATAGTGAAGTAAAAGTAAAAGATTCTACATAATAAATGGAAATAGTTTTAATAAAATCAGGACGAACATTTAATCAAAGTTATGTCATTCTTGGACTTCACATTTTCCATAAAAAACACATTAAAAACGTCATAAACCTCATTAAAAATAAATGTTCGTGGGTTGAGTGAATATTGAGAGTTTGATTTGAAGCTCGTCTGACGCTAAAACGAGACGTAAAGCTTCACTGCAGAACTTTAATAACCTCAACACGAGACTGAACCTTCACTGACCTTTCCACATTCATTATTAAAACCACTACTTCACTATTTTTGAGCATTTTAATATGACCCTGAGTAAATAAACTGAAAACATATCAAGTTTTAATGTGTTATTTTTCATTTTATTTCTACAGCACATTTAAAAACAACTTCAGCACAGAAAAAGGCAAGAAAAAACAAATATAGAGATAAAATATACGTAGAAATAAACAATAAAACACTAAGACGCCGTGTGTGGCTAGTGTTAAATACCAGGGAGGAGATCTGACAGCAGAGGGCGCTGTTGTCTGAGCGCTTCACTGTTGAATCGTTGTTTTACTGTTTATTCTTTCAAACACAACTTACTTTTTGCAAATGCCATGAGTTTCCTGCTCAAATATCTGCACAAAATTAATTTTTTTCTGAATATTTTTGCCTTTTCTCTTCAAACCGAGTCTCTCAAAGTGATAAAGTCGCAGCGTTCTCGTCCTCGTGCACCTCCACATGAAGAATCCCAAGAAAAGGATTGATTACAGCATGATCTTTAAGACCCATGCTAAACGCTGCATGGATAATCCCGTTTATCGACGCTGTGGTTTTTCATATAACACAGAGACAGATTGGCAGGACAATATATATATAGTGTGGAGCAGAACATATGAATAAAGGGGATTAAGTGGATCCACACACACAGCGACATCAGAACATCTGCACAAACCTCCACCGCTCTCCGCTCGCAGGACGGGGATTCTGTCTACGTCATGTTTTCTTTAGGGAAGAGAAGACACATGTGGATTATCAGGAATATTTGAAGGACAGGCTGAGATTTACTGCACAACAAATACTCGATTTAGTCCAACTGCAGGATTAGGATTATGTTCTGATCGGAAATATCACGGTTAAAGGTGGACATATGGAGCTTTTCTCGTCTGCAGGAAGGTTAGGTTTGTCACGACAGCACAATTTGAAGTGTGATAGGAAAATATAAGCGATAAACGATCAGATTCGACGCCGTTTTGACCTGACACTGACATAATAACGATAAAGCTGCAGTATTTTGTATCGATGAAACACTTAACGAGTCGTAGAAGTGATTTATTCAGCTCAAACCTTCAGAAAAGTAAAAAAAAATAAGAAAAGTTCTGCAGTAAAGAAAGAATAATTGTTCCATGCAAGTCGATGTAGTTTTCATCGTTCATCGTGACAGGACTAACGAAGACAGGGAGGTATTATCTGGCCAGAATGTTCCACAGTTTGGCTTTAAATCTGCTTCTATCTGCAGGGACAGGACAGGAGAGTCTGCACAGTCAGAATATGTGAAGACGAGCGTTTGTTGGACTGTCGCAGCAGAAAAGTCACGTTTTCGACCTGGTTTAGTCCGAGTTTGGTCCTGGTTTGAGGCGTGGGCTTTGGTTTAGTCTGAGGTTAATCTCGTGTTTATCTCGGTCCAGGTTTAGTGATTTTGACTCGTTTTCAGACTGATAAACTTGTTTTATGTTGTGGTCTGGTTCTGGCTCGAAAATTCACAGGTTCACACTAATATTTTCTGTGTTTTTTGTTGGTCGAGTGAGCGACAGAGGCCAAAAAGGTCTCATTAGAACCTCATTAGTGAGTCTCCTGAGTCCTGCTCATAAATCACTTCAGTTCAGTCTCCTGTGAGATGAAAAAAGCTCATTGTAGTTAATTATATTTAGTACAATTAGTAAATCGTACACGTTGAAGATGTGCACACACTTTCTGTCCTCATCCATTACACATTCCACGTACTTTCATTATAACTGTTCCACTTCACCCAAAAGCTGCTTATACATATCAGCTATAGGTCTGGACCGAATCGAGACTCCCTCCTGACCTAAAAAAGGCCCGTGACACCGCTGGGCAATCAGAAAGCGCTCGTTCCACAGTGACCCCGGCGCCCTGCCCCCCAGTGGGAACAAAAATAAGAAATCAGAGCAAGACTGGAGGGTCCACTGCTCCTATTACAGCCTGATTTATCCCACTCCTACGACCCACGAGGTTATAGATCCTGATCACACACGAGCCTCAACACCAACGAGGAGAAGAGGAATGTCTCAGAATAACACTGACAGGGCGGAGGTGATAATTAACACCAGTTCATTTAGAAAATATCTCCTTTTGTGTTACTGTGATGGGAATAATGATGGTTATAAAGTACGACTGACTGTGGGGATTATACAGCTGCTTCAGGGGGAACGAAGAGGGTAAAAGACGTGAACGAAGAGGGTAAAAGATGAGAACGAAGAGGGTAAAAGACGGAAACGAAGAGGGTAAAAGACGTGGATGAAAAGGGTAAAAGACGAGAACGAAGAGGGTAAAAGACGTGAATATTTGAAGTAAAAGTGACATGTGTACCTCATAAATGACACGTAGGTCTATATTTCCAGACTTTGATCACAAAGCGTCATCTCTGGAGTTTAGTCTCAGATTCTTCTCGCTCAGACAACGAGGTCACACTTTTCCACGATGGAAAATTAACTAAAGTCAAGTTTTACTGAGCAACGGCCAAAAATCAGATGTGACTAAACCTTCAGCCTGTGACGACCAAACTGATCTAATAACATAATAATATTTAAAGAGTCGTGTGTTAACGAGCTGTAATTACCAGAACACACATCGTGGAAATATCGAGCGCCACGTCGCCCGACCCCACAGTTCATATTCAGAAGAAACCAACGAGCTAATCTCTGAGAACACAACACATTCATCTTAAAGGATCCATCACGGAGATTATGAAGCAGAGATAGATCCGTGTGTGTACTGCACGGAGAAAGTAAATGACTTTGTGAATGAGAGACGAGGCGCCGCCATCAGGGCCGAGGCTCGTGTCATAAATGATTCATGCATTCATCTTTAACCATATTTGAAGAACTTTCGATTGCTCAAACGGATCACTCCGCATCCCCCCACGCTGCATTTCCACGAGTAAAAAACGCCCTGAGATATTCCTTCTGATGGAGAGAAAGTCCCCTACATCTATCTTTCATAATACATATTTTAATACATGCTTAATTCAACCTATTTTTTCCTTGACACATATATACGCACGGGGCAGGGGCAGCACATGAGCTAATTTGATTTCTAACCTTGAACGGAATACAATGAAAAATGCCATTTCGGGAATAGGAAATTTGCATAGCCCCATCTGAATATGATCACGTTAGATTATTAAGGAGGAGAAAAATGAGCAGCACAGGCGTAATAGTGGTAATAACACACTGTCATTAAACAAAGATTTGTACTGGAGCCGGAGAAAATGCCTTTTGTGCTCAGTTTGTAGTAAACAACACGCAGGATAATTCTGCACAGTGAGAGTTTATCGAGTGAGGGACGTCCACCGGGAGGATTTAACACAATATGAAGAACAGAACACACAACACGGCGTTTGTAGAGCGACGTCCCGGCTCTGCAGCAGCACAAACTCACTCTGTTTTGTGTTTTCTCCTGTTTGTACTTTCTACCATGTAAAGGCGTCACACTCTCAAACGGTTCTGTGGTTGTACTGGAAAAATCCAAATTCAGTCGGTTCTCTTGGTGATTAAACCCAAAAATGTACTATATTAGAGCAAAAATCTGCATTTCAACAACATTCATCTCAGCTACACTCATGTATTTGTTTGTGTATAAAACGTCACGATGTCGTCTGAAACACTTGGAGAGAGTCACAGTCACAGTCTAGAGTTTTTAATCACATGTCAAACTCAAGGCCCCTGGGCCAAATGTGGCCCTCCACATCACTTTCTGTGGCCCTCGACAGGGTGAATCAAAAGGTCTGATGGTCTTAAATGTCATTTTATCAAGAGATAAGCAGTTACACAGATATATTTTTACATCTAGGCAAATGCATATGTAATATTTGTCATTTGAATAAGTAATAAATGCAGAAACTAGTTAATTAACAAGTTAAAAAAGTAGATTTATTTTACATCTGGCCCTTTGAGAGTGACCATTTTGCTGATGTTGCCCTCGGTAAAAATGTGTTTGACGCCTCTGGTTTACATCAACCACACACTCGTTCATCAGTGAACGCAGACACACAGGTGGTTAAGTGTCTTGCCCAAGAACACAACATCAGTGATCATCTGTGGGAGCAGGAATCGCACCAACAACCTGAGGATCAGTGGATCTGAGCGACTGACTGGTGGACGAGGGTCCACCATCTATTCATGTGCAAATATATCGAAATCCACAAACGTTTAATCCACAAATTCATCATTATTTTATTATTTGCTGGAGATTGAGTCAAAAAACCTGAAATATTAATGCTGTGACTTAACGTCCTTTAAAGTGACAACGATCTCACCTTCACAGCTGAAAAACGACACCATTTTCTGAGACGATCATGAAAAAAAACCTCCACTTAGTCTGTTTATACGACAGTGACGACACTTTGGTCAAGTCATTACAGAAAAATGAACAATTAACCAACTCAACAAATCTGATCTCCACAATCCCAGAATCCCCCTGTGTCCAGCTCCGTGTTCAGACTCTAGAATGTTCCGATTCGCCGCCGATTCTCACGAGGTCACAGTTACGGCTCTGTCTCTGCACTAAACGATTCACCAGTAATAATGAAAAGAACAATCAGTGTGTGTTTATAACATGTCCCACCTGTAAAACACAGAGTCAACGAGACGGCGGACAATGTGTCGGCGAAGAGCGTGCGGCGAAGAGCGTGCGGCGAAGAGCGTGCGGCGAAGAGCGTGCGGCGAAGAGCGTGCGGCGGCGCCCAACGCTGCCGCCGACATCGATTTAACGAGCCTCCTTTCGGTGCAGCCGGATCGATGGAGGATCATTGTGGATTCTTCTGCAGATACACAGGAAATCCTAAGAGACGTCCGAGAAGAACCGAGGACTACGCTGCTCATCGATCTAAAGCCACACTGTGGAACTTTCCACAAGCGCCACGTCCCACGGAAAAAGGAAGTTAAAGCCACACACGGGCACATTCCTCATGGACATGGAGGAGTTTTATGGCGTATTGTGGAACTGCAGCCAAAGAAACAATATTTCCATAGAGACAAGCAGGAGAAGAGCCTCCTCCAGGACAAAGTCAGGTCTGTGGAGAGGCGAGCTCGCTCTCAGGACAAACAGGAAACAAACTAAAATGCTTTTATTTCAGTCTATTTCTGGCTACAAAGTTACACAATTTGATCTTTAAACCCGATTGTTGATCTATTTACTTTTATTTCTGTCCCATAAAGGTCCCCGTGACGTGAGTGTGTGAGTCCCCACACTGTTAGAAGTACAGGCTCACACACCCACACGCCGGGGCCCCTCCGAAGAGGAGGTGAGGAGGAGAAACACGACTATGACTGCAATCAGAGCTCCTCCGAAGAGGTGAGGAGGAGAAAAGACAGGACTCAGAGCTCCTCCGAAGAGGAGGTCACGGAGGAAAAAGACACGACTACGACTACACTCAGACCCCCTCCAAAGAAGAGGTGAGGAGGAGAAACACGACTACGACTACACTTAGAGCTCCTCTGAAGAGGAGGTCACGGAGAAAAGACACGACTACGACTACACTCAGAGCTTTGACCCATATCTGCACCACAGAACTGTCACCGCCATATAATGAATGACCGACCTTGGATCAGACACACCTCCAGGACCAGGAGAGTCCTAGAAACAAGAGGAGGAGGAGAGGAGAGGAGGAGGACCAGGAGAGTCCTGAGAGAGGAGGATGAGGATGAGGAGAGGAGGAGGACCAGGAGAGTCCTGAGAGAGGAGGAGGAGGACGAGGAGAGGAGGAGGAGGACCAGGAGAGTCCTGAGAGAGGAGTAGAGAGGAGATGAGGAGAGGAGCAGAGGAGCAGAGCCATGTGGAACAAATTAGAACTAAATTATTTCATCTTATACTTTCTCTTTTCTGATAATCAAACTTCAACAGATTTAGTTTAGATGAAAATAAAAGTCCACCTCTGTGCCCACGAGCAACACACTCCTCCACTGACCTGTGGCTCAAACTTACAGATGTGTCCTTCACTCAGACACAAGTGAAGTTACTGCTCCAGAGTAAAACCAAAAACATTCACCTCTCCACAGACCTGACCTGGAACTTGTCTCCATGGAGATAGATACGTTTAAAGCCATAGTGTGGAATATTCCAGGCAGATTAACCACATCTCTGGAGAAAAGTCACACAAAACTGACTCTTCTAGCGTTTATCCATGTTCTCACGCTGTTTCCTCTTCAAAAACAGACCTGGAGTTGAGTTTTTTTGTTTTATTATTAGTCTGTAACACCTCCAAAGCTCTAAACGCTCTGTTCCACCTTGTGATGTCATCAGTTGTTAGTAAGTCAACAGCTCCTTTTACTTTTTGTTTAGTAAAGTTTGGATCATTTCAGCCGAATGATTCTGGAGAAGCTGCAGTTTAGAAACGCGGCGGAGCACTTCCTGATGACATCACGAGGTGGAACAGAGTGTTTCCAGGTTGAGAGAAGAACTCAGCCTGAATGTGCAGGTTTGTTTTGTGTGTTAAACGTGTGAGAATGAAACAAAAACACACATTTCCAGGTCTGTTTGTGACGAATGTTATGTCGTATGTTATTTTCGTGCGAGGAAACAGGAGAAATCTGCTCCACAAACCAGATAAACCGGGGTCTGTGGCGTCCTGTTGTTGCCAGATCTGCTGCGTCCCCTCGTTGCCAGAGCTGCTGTATACATTACTCTATAATAAGCTCTATGTTTCCGTCCATGGAGCGCTCCCTCGCTCCTTTTATGCACTGAGGATTTTTGCTTAGATCGCCAAGAAAGAAGTTTTGTTGGTTCTTCTGGATCGTTTATTAGAAGATGGGGCTGCCGTGGGGCTCGGGCAGGCGAGTTTAGAATATCAATTAGCATCAACCAATTGTGTGAAAGTGTCCCGGGGGGAGGAGGGTGTCTATTTTCAGTCATAGAAGAAGAAGCTTGAGTGGAGATGAAAGACTGTGGGGAGAGAAGCGAGTGAAGCAGTGCATCTCTGAATCGTTTAAGTGTGGAGAGGTTTACGAGCGTCTGGTGGAGTCAGGTCCACTTCAGGGTGGTGCAGGGGACACGGGACGACGTTTGGACAGGACAAAATGAGAAAAAACAGTCATATGTCGGGTTTGAAGATGCAAGATCGAGCTGGAGATGATTCAAGTGTGATCAGGTTTAAACAAAATCAACCTTCAGAGGTTTTGATCATCGCTCCTCTTGAAAGTATTTTAAACTGATTCGTGCAGGTTTGAATAATCTTTAATCGCTTATTTTCAAGACGCCATATTGCAGATTAATCCCTGTTTTCACCTTCACCTGTCCACGCCGTCTGTGATGTATTTAGTTCGAACTGAAGATGCGGACGAGCTGCGAAACGTCTTCACTCCTGCAACTTTATGTCCAGTGACAGATTTAAACTTTGGGTTTTACTACAGTTACAGCCTCCAGCTCCTCCTCAGCCTCATGTGTCTCTCTGAGGCTGATTCTTGTTTCTGTGTAAGTTTCAAACCCACAAACGTCTCCTGTGATTGGTGCGTCGCTGTCGAGCTGGCACCTGATTGGCTCCTGAGTCCTACGTGCTGATTGGTGCGACGCCCTAGAGCCTGGTCCGTCCTGGGTCTTCACCTTTAAAAGGCCCCGCCCCCTGCTCCTCCTGGGTCTTACAATGAGCTAATGTTTTATTACTGAATAAATGAGGATATTTATGACGTTAAAACTAGTTTTGACGTTCAGTTTCAGGGTTGAGTCTCTTTTATTTTTTTTTTCCTTTTCCTTTCTTCACTTTTTATTTTCCTTCCTTTCCTTTTTTTTTCCTTTTTTCTTCCTTCTTCTTTTCTGTTTTTCTCCTTAAATTGAGACACTCTGAGGCTTTGTTTTGTGCTTTTCTTCAGTTGATTCTGTTAAGAGCCTCTTTTTGTTCGTTTTCTTTCCTCTTAAATCATTTCTAACTTTATTTTTTCACATTTTTCATCGTTGTTTTACTCCTCTGGAGCTCAGAACAACAACACACTTCTGCTTCACTTTTATTTTCGTTGAATCTCGTAGGTTTCAGCAGCGTCGCTTCGTCATTTTGGTCCAAATGTAAAAGAAAAAGTGTGACGTGCATCTGTCCATAGGGGGCGCCGATAACTACACACTGCTTTGTTCACGGCTTTTTACGGTGGTTTTAGATGAATATTGTGATTTAAAATGTGTAAATTATAACAGAATAATCCACAGAACGTCTGATTTAATAGTTTCAAAATAAATTAACACTTTTTTCATAACAGAAATTATATAACTACAATATAGAAATTTAATGCGACAAGTACTCGACCCTCTAACAAATAAGTGACACATTCAGGCAGTGATTTTGTGCCGTTTTGTAAAATGGTTCTTTAATTCTTTGCTTCCTACATCATTAAGTGTGGAGGGTGCGTGGAATCATCTTCTCTCATTGAGGATCTGAAATAGTTTGTCTCGTCTACTACTGTCGCACTCGGAGCGTTATCTGGGCTCGAACAAGGAGCCAGTGTCACATCGTGGGAAACAGAACGAACAGGATCTAAGGTTTACTATCGAAACTAACTAACTACAATCACAAACGCACAAGTGAACAGGCTCGTGAAGTGGAGGAAATTCATTCATGGAGCAATTTTCACAGAGAATAAAGGCATCAAAGACGACTTCGACCGTGTATAAACTCGTAAACCAAATAAAACCTCATCAACTATTTCGGTTTCAAATCTCAACAGCCCAAACACACTTTAGACACCTCCGTCAGTCTGAGAAAACCAGAGCAGGACACTAACTTTATTATAGTGGAGGACAGAGGGCCCTCACAGAGGCGTCTGTCCCGGGGCGGTGTCACAGGGGGATGATCAGCACATGATCTGGGCCGATTGGACAGAGTTACGCCTCATCACACGGACACTACACGCTCTGGCAGACAGGGGGAGCCGTTGGATGGACTTTTACATATCAGGGGTTTGGGTGTTGGTAAAACATGGCTCAGTGAAAGTTAAAGGTGCTGCATTTGTGTCTGCGGATACAAAATCAGCCAACCAAAGATCGACGGGTTTAAACCTCACTGGAGCATGTTCTGCCATATTGTGCACTGACAGGAAGCTACCTCCAGGGGGCATCTGGACTGAAATTCTCCCGGAATCTCTGTCTGTGTCTGTCTTTTTCTGCAAAATACCTCCAAAAGTCTCCACTAATGTCTTTTCAAATGCAAAAAAACTCAAATAAAACCCAATAAAACTTGTCACTTTTGTTGCAGCACAAATCAAAGTTATTTTTAAAGCACATTGTGAGAAAAAATCGTCTTAAATTTCCACGACAGCCTCCGTTTTAAAAATAAAAGAGCATCGTTAGAGACAGGAATACAAGTTGGTATAAAATAAACATTGCCTCATTCATCTATTTGCCGTCTAATGTGTCTGGGGGAAGTGTGGACTCACAACACTGTAACCAAATATGGAGAGAGACGGAGACGAGGAGAAGAGCGAAGACGGAGAGACACAGGCTCAGCGTTAGACGAGAGAGAGTCAACAAAATGTCCATCTAAATATACAAACTGACAGTCTCATCCACTTCACACTCCTCTCTGTATCGCACCATAGATCTCACATCCCAGACTAAACTCAGACTGGGAGACGTTTGAACCGAGTTTGAACCGAGTTTGAGCCGAGTTTTGAGCCGAGTTTGAGCTGAGTTTGAGCCGAGTTTTGAGCCGAGTTTGAGCTGAGTTTGAGCCGAGAATGAACCGAGTTTGAACCGAGTTTCAGTCGAGTTTGAGCCGAGTTTGAGCTGAGTTTTGAGCCGAGTTTGAGCCGAATATGAGCCGAGTTTGAGCCGAGTTTGAGCCGAGAATGAACCGAGTTTGAGCCGAGTTTGAGCTGAGTTTGAGCCAAGAATGAACCGAGTTTGAGCTGAGTTTGAGCCGAGTTTGAGCCGAGTTTGAGCCGAGATTGAGCCAAGAATGAACCGAGTTTGAGCCAAGTTTGAATGAACCGAGTTTGAGCCGAGTTTGAGCCAAGAATG
The DNA here is from genome assembly GCA_019594935.1 of Periophthalmus modestus. NCBI lineage: Eukaryota > Metazoa > Chordata > Actinopteri > Gobiiformes > Gobiidae > Periophthalmus > Periophthalmus modestus. Next base: position 140,523 of record JAIEZT010000073.1, on the reverse strand, counting down.
AACCGAGTTTGAGCCGAGTTTGAACCAAGTTTGAGCCGAGTTTGAGCCGAGAATGAACCAGCAAAGTATAAGACCGCACTGACATTAGAGGAGGTTAAAATGAACGATTACACCAGGATTGATCTAAACTAGATCTGAACCGGGACTGATCGTTTCTGATCTGTACGAGCCCGTTTTAGTCGAGTTTGGTCCTTTTCTGGTGTCAGTTTAGTCCTGATATTGTCCAGATTCAGTCCCAGTGTTGATGTGGTGAAAGTGTGAACCCTGATCCTCACGAAAGTCCACTGCTCTCTACAAAAACCCACAACCCACAGACACGACAAGAGACAAGAGACAAGAGACAAGGAATATGACAGTGAAGGGACCGTGCACCACAAGCTAAAAGCTGTTAGCGCACCACACATCCCCTGTTTTCCTGTTCTTGATCCTTTGTGGATGTGAACACGAGAGGAACCAGGCTCACTTTTTTACTTTTGAAGAACACGTGAAACTGGAAAAAAGCGATGTTTAGTGGAACGAAGGACAAATCCCGAGACTGTAGTTTAACTTTACAACTCCAGGCGAAGTGAGAAATAAAGTCATTTTTAAACTGTTTTTGCCGTTTCCTGAGTTTGTATCTTGGTCTGTCTCTGTTTTATCGTCTGTTACTGTAACGCTCTAAAAAGGCCCAGTTTGATTTAGAGAATGTAAATAAATAGATTAATAATGTAGAGTTAGTGTCGCTGCCTTTTGTTCCAGCTGTTTTCTGTTGAAATGATGGAAATAAACACGACTGAGAAGAGTTTATACATGTCTGTCCGTGTTAAATGTGCCTATCTTTATAAAATGTTAAAACATACTTCAAAAAATAACTAAATAAATGACACGAGGATCCAAAGAGAGAAAACTGAGCCTGTGGTAACAACGACCTGAGAAGTCAAGCTCAAATCAAGACTAATCTAGAACTAAACCAGATCTAAACCAGGATTAGGACCAAACGGAGCGACATTTACAGTTTCATGAGCCACGAGCAGCAGAATAAACCCAAAACGCGTCGGAGCTGCTCTAGAACAGCGGCGTTCTCATGTGTCACAGTTTCACACATGCTGCAGGTCCCACAGCGACTCCGACACATACGTCTTGGGATCATTTTCAGCCCGATGGAGGTTTTAAATCAAACGGCTTCAAACGCTCCACTGTTGCCCCCGGCGACGCTCATGAACAGTATGATAATGTGGTCCGGCCGCGGGCCCAGAGGACACGACGACTCTGTGACAGACGCTCAGTTTGTACTTTCTGTTACTGACGTTTTACATGAAATCATCTGATGCCCAAAGATCGACAGAAAAATGAAAAAAACGAGTGTGAAGTGTGTCGTTTATGATGCGCACAACGATATTACACAACGAGCAGCTCAATGTGTCCACAGCTCAGAATCTGTGAACACCTGAAGTAACATGAGAAATGAGAAGAAATAAGAATAAAACCTACAGCTACGACCGGTTGTGTCTCCACAACGTCTGATCTCGTCTGATCTCGAAGCTTCGGACAGAAAACCGTTGAGAATACGACACTGTGACTGTGTCCTTAAGCAAGACACTAAACCACCTGGTTTGTTCTGTGGAAGCTCTCTGCCACCAAACATGGAGAATGAAAAACACCGGGACATCGTTTATACGACTGATGCATGATTATGATTTACGTCTCGCCTCTTATCGTTTATCTAGAAACTGGACCTGCCTGCTTAAAATGGAAATACAGTTACTACAACTACAAACGTGGGAGGATCTGCACCAGCGGCGACTCTCGTCTGGACTCATCAACTTCATCATTCAAAAAGATAAAATCTGTTTTTCACATTTTAAAACGTGACAACACAATTTTCAGCAAAAATGTATTATTTCACCACTAATCACCAACCGGCCATCTCCACAAAAATCCACCTAAATCACCTGACGAGGCTGTTTTTACTGTTTTTACTGTTTTGACTGTTTTGACTGTTTTTACTGTTTTTACTGTTTTTACTGTTTTAAACCCCGTGTCGATGCAGAGCTCGCTGCAGGTGCCTCAGAGATGTTACAAATGAGGGATCTGGATTCAGTCTAAATCCAGACTGTGTGTAGTTTCCATCCAATCCTCGAGATTTCACACGACTCCTGTGAAAAATCACACTCAAAGGAGCTGCAGCGAGACGCAGCTTAATTGGCGATGACGTGATGTGCATAATATGAGCTAAAAGTCCCTGTTTAAGACGCAGCAGACAATTCAAAATGTTCAACAAACATGAAAATCACAAAACGCACAAGCGGTTCAGAAGAAATCCACGTCTGCAAATCTGCAAATCTGCAAATCTACATCCACAGAGCAGTTAACAGGAAACAGCACGAAAATCAGGAAACTCACACCTTTAACAGGGACGGAGGAGAGGAAGGAGGGATGGAGGAGGAGGAGGAGGAGGAGGAGGAGGAGGAGGGATGGAGGAGGAGGAGGAGGAGGAGAGGAAGGAGGGATGGAGGAGGAGGAGAGGAGGAGGAGGAGGAGGAGGAGAGGAAGGAGGGATGGAGGAGGAGAGGAGGGGAGGAGAGGAGAGGAGGGAGGAGAGGGAGGAGGAGGAGAAGAGGAAGGAGGGATGGAGGAGGAGAGGGGAGGAGGAGGAGGAGGAGGAGGAGGGGAGGAGGAGAGGAGGAGGAGGGAGGGAGGGACGGAGGAGGAGAAGGAGAGGGAGGGATGGACGAGAAGAGGGAGGGATGGAGGAGGAGAGGGATGGAGGAGGAGAGGGAGAGATGGAAGAGAAGAAGGAGGGATGGAGGAGAGGGAGGGATGAAGGAGGAGAAGAGGGAAGAGGAGGAGAGGGATGAAGGAGGAGAAGAGGGAAGAGGAAGAGAGGGGAGGGATGGAGGAGAAGAGGGATAGAGGAGGAGAGAAGAGGGAGGGATGGAGGAGAGGGAGGAGGAGGAGAGGGAGGGATGGAGGAGGAGAGGGAGGAGGAGGAGAAGAGGGAGGAGGAGGAGCAGAAGATGAAGAAAGATCTGGCCTGTGTGAACTCAGTTGGAACCAGGGAATAATGAGCAGGTCGACTCCTGTCATAAATCACATCGTACAACGAGAAAACGCAGCTCGCTCGTGGTTGTGAACGCACCATCACGGCCATTATGAGACGTTCAAGGACCTTTTTAAGCCAGTTTACCTCCACAGATTTACTCCGACATATTTGCTTTGTGCGGTGAGCGACGACGGGGGAAAAACGATCTTCTCAAACACATAAAACCAACAAACGACGTAGATTTTCATATTAAAACAGTGTATTTCAGTGTAATATCTTGAAAAAGCGAGTATTCTTATTGTGCGTGGGCTCGCCTCTTCACAAACCTGACCTGTCACTTCTCTGACCTCTACCTCTCGCCGTAGCACATACAGAAACAAGCAGAAAAGTTACACAGTGCATCTTTAACCTCATTTTGCATCTTAAATCCTCCGTAAACAGGATATTTCGGGAGCACTTAAGCAAATACGAAACGACAGTGACTCAAATATTCATCGTTTTTACCAAAACCGACACGGCAGGACGTCTCCACCTTCTGTGTCCACTTTTAAATCAGTTTTCTGTGAATTCTCAAGTCTGTTTTTTCCTCGAGGCATCATGGGGGTTGTAAATTATTCTGGTTTTAACACAAAGCTTTCATTATATCCGATACTTTTACGACACTCTGCACTTTCTCTTCACATTTATCGACAATCAACAACTGAAACGTAAAAAGCATCAAACTTCATGTCCAAACATCTTCGGTACGATTTATGTTTGTGGCATTTAAGTCTCGAGCTGCGACTCCCTCATCAGGTCCGCACCTCGATTACACCCGACTTATTTAAACGACGCTTCTTCTAATGCCGCTGAATAATTGCGTTGAGCGGTTCTCGGTTCTGCCTGAAGACACAGATTTGGCGCCGCTGTGATCACAGGCCCGTGGACCAGAGCGTGGAGATGTGGTGACTTCACGGTCGACTCGAAGCTCATTAAGAGCCGTGGTGATTGGTGGTGGCGACTAATTATTTTGGCCCGTTTAGTCCCTGCGACGTGTTGAGCTGCACAACAGGAGTTTGTCCTCTGGCTTTTCAGTGTCGCACGTTAAAAGGACATTTATCAAACATCCACCTCAGGAAACGGGGAGTCTCCTGAAAAAGAAACGACTTTGATTTTAAATGTGTCTCTCACAAAAAAGATCAAGGGTCAAAGGTTAAATAAGCCCCAAGAAAACGAGCGACATTTTGGAATAATCTTACTCAGTGGACTTCAAAAGTACTTTTTGTTTTCCATAAATGACATTTTCATTTTTAACACGTTTTATAAACAAAAATTCAACAAAATAAAAAAGAAGCAGAAGATTTATTCATAAAAGTAAAATCTACAACAAGAGCGACTCACGACGTCTGTGAAAAGTGTCACTTTAACCAAGGTTTAGGTCCATGCTCCTGATCCATCGTCTCTGCATTTGACCCGTCTCTGAGGTGACATTTGACCGTCTCTGAGATGACATTTGACCCGTCTTTGAGATGACATTTGACCTGTCTCTGAGGTGACATTTGACCTGTCTCTGAGGTGACATTTGACCGTCTCTGAGATGACATTTGACCCGTCTTTGAGATGACATTTGACCCGTCTCTGAGGTGACATTTGACCGTCTCTGAGGTGACATTTGACCGTCTCTGAGGTGACATTTGACCGTCTCTGAGGTGACATTTGACCTGTCTCTGAGGTGACATTTGACCTGTCTCTGAGGTGACATTTGACCTGTCTCTGAGGTGACATTTGACCTGTCTCTGAGGTGACATTTGACCCGTCTCTGAGGTGACATTTGACCTGTCTCTGAGGTGACATTTGACCCGTCTCTGAGATGACATTTGACCTGTCTTTGAGATGACATTTGACACGTCTTTCAAGCTCTGGAGCCCCTGTCCTCGAGCTCGGGGCCCCTGTCCTCGAGCTCGGGGCCCCTGTCCTCGAGCTCGGGGCCCCTCCTCTCACATTCCTCTCGGTCGGGGCCTTAACTGAACTATAATAAAAAAGGTTTATAAAAAGGCTTTAAAAGTTGATTTGATAATTGTGACCTGGTCCTGCCTCAGACGCCGTTTGCACAGTGACATTTCTTTATTGAACATTTTTCATATCTGCAGCTGTATAAAAATAAATGTGTAAATGTGGGGCCCGAGCGGGGGCCCGAGCGGCGTCCGGAGCAGCGGCGGATCTGATATCATTTAATGGACATGGTTGGAGATACTATTAAGGGCTAATTGCTGCGGCCCATAACGGCTCCATAACGTCGAGCCGCTGAGTAACACGGGTCAATTAAAACACGTCTGACTCGACCTAGTTTCTCAGGGTCAAGCGACTCGTGGTTTCTCTCGTTCTGTTTGATCCCGATGGAAGAAGTAAATCCCTGGACCATTTTCCGAGGGCAGTCGCAGAGATACGGCCCGTCGTTTGAAGTATGAAAGATTTTTACACAGCTGTTTTAATAGAACAGATTTATTTATGAAACACTTTTTGAAGGATCTATTATAGTGTCAGGATCAATCAAAAAGTGAAGCAATGGTGAAATATTTGTGCCAAGACCAAACTTTGAACTCCTCAAATGAATAAAAGTACAAATATTATGGTTTATGAATAAATATAACACACGTGACAGAAGCCGGTATATTTTTCCTGTTTCTACGACTTCATCAAGCACAAAAACATGACTCAATATGAAACATGCACCTTTGGCACAGCAGGAGGCGCTGGTCAGACCTCCGGCCTCTAGGTGGAGTAAAGAGCTGCAGTAACTCTGTCAAATAAAGAGGACGTATAAAGTACAAACAGACTCATGTTGGAGTAGCTGATTTTCTCTTATCCCAGAGAGTTATAACGGCACACGGCTCTTTCATACATGTTTTTACAATAAACTTTAAGTATCGCTCTGGAGGAAAAGTGAAAAAAATGAAGAATAATGAAGAAAAAAACATAAATAAGTCACACTTTTGGGCAAATTTACTTTGCAAAATCCGAGACCAAGACCAGACATTTTATCTTTAAAGTCAAGTTATAATAATAAAAAAAAACCTAAAATGCAACAAAAAAATATAACAAAAAAAAACCCAAAACCCTAAAATGCAACAAAAAACAAAAAAAAGCCTTAAATGCAACAACACAAAACTAAAATGCATCAAAAAACCTAAAATGCAAAAAAAAAGAAAAACAAAAAACAAACTAAAATGCAAAAAAATAAATAAATAAAAAAATACAATAAAATCCAACAAAAGTTCACAATTTCCAGCATTTTCAAAATAATTTTCTCCATTTCATAATAATTATAGTAGAATAACTATAGAGGTTAAAGTTAAATATTTACTGTATTTTCTGGACGTCGCTCTGGAGGAAAAGTCGCACCAGCAAAAAATGAAGAAAAAAACATATAGAAATCGCATTTTTTGGTTAAATTTATTTGAAGACCAACACCAGACATTTTATCTTTAAAGTCAAGTTATAATAAAAAATAATAAAATGTGGAAGAACAGGGTGAATATCAGAACATCACGAGGACATAAGTCACATCTGACAAAACTATGGACAAACTATTAGAAAAGTGACACTTATCGTCCAGAAAATACAGTGATTTACACGGTTTAGTTTAGTGACGCAGTTTCGGGGACGGGTCAAAAGTTCACACCAGGAGCATTAACGTAATGGCCGTATTAAGTTCTGTCACTGAATCATTACAGCGTCGTTATAAAACACTGTCATTTCCTGTTAGGTGATACTTGTTTTGCTCGTCCTCATAACAAACACGTCTCCCCCCAGAGGACCACGGCTCTGGGGGGTCTCAAACTTCCCCGACACTTACACCCGGTGACGGGAGACCCAGCCCTCGCTCGGCATTTCTGCTCCACAAAGATGAAACTGGAGAGCGCCTCTTGGAATAGCCACTTCACTTAGGGACAGCGGCAACCTAATCTTTATTTCACTTTCACTAGGGTCACGCACAGCCCTCAGATCTGTCACTTTATGGTACACGGCCCGTCCCGCCGAGCAAAACTCTTAAAATAACCATTGACAACATTTCCTCGTCTGCTCAAAATGCCACAGCTGCTCTGACGGTAAAAATAGGCCCATCTTTTCTTAAGGTGTCTCTCAAGAAATCATTAAGTCAGAGAGAGGTGCTGATAAGTGTTAAGTCGCAGAGGAGCGAGAAATACACGAGAATTACAAGCCCAAAGACACGCTAAGAACGGATCAACCAAGATAATGGTCTGATGACTGGAAAGCTATTACTCAAATGTCAAGTCCAGATTATGGGCAGAATGTGCAGACGTTTTACAGAGATATGAAAAGGACTGAACACGGACGAGGCCTGGATTTGAAGAATTTGATGAAAATTTAACGTTTTGAAAAGACAGAAATATGACTTAAAGATGTAACATGTGACATTTCTGAGGAAGATGCACCAAATGTGTATCTCCAGGGTTTAAATTCTCCACAGTTTGGTAATAATCGTCTTTCAGGTTTGACGACAGCCCCTTCTGCTCCTCTTATATGAGCTAAAGGAGCGCCCCCTTCAGTTTAATCAGCCAATCACAACAGTGAAAAACAAACATTTACAAATAGATCCTGATGTACCTGCAAAACTGTGCAGAATTCACTTTACAAACATCTTGTATAAGAGGAGCAGAAGGGCTGTCGACAAACCAGAGGAAGGTCAGAGGGACCGAAACATGATAATAAAACTCAGTCAAGAGTGAGACGTGTGAGGGAGTCTTCTTCACCCTTCAGACCATGTTCTTCTCGTCCTTCGCACCTGTCGCCCGTCAGGACCAGAGTCCACACAGAAACGAAGAAACGTCTTTACCTCAATCGAAAAAAGTGAAAAGTTGCACATCAGATCTGAGACGAGACGGTATTTTTGAGCCATAAACGTCACGTGTACAACAACAAAATGAGCCACTGGCAGTTTCCAGAAGAAAAGTGACATATTTTTACATGTTATTTACAGTTTGATTCTATTCCTTTTGTTAAACTTCAGTCTGCACATGTTATTTGGACAGTCAGATTTTATTCTGCATAAATTTACCTCTGTTTTGTTATTCTTTTTGCTAAACTCCCTCAGCCTCGTCCTGTTCTGCACACGTCACATCACAAACACTTAGACACTTAAAGTCGGATCATCTTTGATATAGACGCTTCAATTGAAAAGCTGTTAGTTAAATGTCAAGTGGATCTTCCAGATAATCCCATCGGCAGGAGGATATGTGTGAGTTTGTAGTGTGTTTTAAACCCTCACAGGGGCTGGTTAGTGTCAGGTCTGTGCAGCCGCTCTACAAAAGTCTATAAAGTGTAAACCAGTCGACACAAAGGGCCCCGCAGCCGCCCGAGCCGAGTGTGATCACAGCTCTGAGAAACGACTATAAAACCAGAGCTTTGGAGCAACAGGACACAGCCTCCAGGAGCAGAGCCAGGGAGACATAAAAGTGCAGTGATATATGTACTTGTACTACAGTAATACTGATATATGTACTAGCAACAACTGCAGCTCAGTACTTTGAATCTACAGGATTTTCTGAGGAAGTATCATTATTCTCAGTGTGGTAATGTTTTATCTGCTGTGTGGGTTTGAGCGTCATGTTTAGAGGTGACATTTTAAGGACTTTTCACACGTCAGAATCAACATTTTTTGTTTTTAAAAGTGAGTCGTTAATGTGGCAGCGGTTTGTTTGTATGTTCTGCGTCCTGATTGGTTAAAGGAGGTGCCGTGTTCTGCGTCCTGATTGGCTAAAGGAGGTGCCGTGTTCTGCGTCCTGATTGGCTAAAGGAGGTGCCGTGTTCTGCGTCCTGATTGGCTAAAGGAGGTGTGTGTTCTGCGTCCTGATTGGTTAAAGGAGGTGTCGTGTTCTGCGTCCTGATTGGCTAAAGGAGGTGCCGTGTTCTGCGTCCTGATTGGCTAAAGGAGGTGCGTGTTCTGCTGCGTCCTGATTGGCTAAAGGAGGTGTCGTGTTCTGCGTCCTGATTGGCTAAAGGGAGTGTGTTTTCTGCGTCCTGATTGGTTAAAGGAGGTGTCGTGTTCTGCGTCCTGATTGCTAAGGAGGTGTCGTGTTGTGCTCCGTCCTGATTGGTTAAAGGAGGTGTCGTGTTCTGCGTCCTGATTGGCTAAAGGAGGTGCGTGTTCTGCTACACTCCTGATTTGTTTTTCTCAAAGGAGTGTCGTGTTCTGCGTCCTGATTGGCTAAAGGAGGTGCGTGTTGATGCGCAGGTGGGGGCTGATTGGTTAAAGGAGGTGTCGTGTTCTGTCTCCTGATTGGTTAAAGGAGGTGTCGTGTTCTGTGTCCTGATTGGCTACATCCACTCTTCACTTTTATGTCGACTGTTGCTGGGCAGAATGTTTTTGGCGCCATGGAAAAAAAATGTAAAAGTCGCACTGCACCATAAGCCGCAGCGGTTAAAAAGTAGAAAAATGTAGCGGCTTGTAGTGTGAAAAATACGGTAATAATTATAATTTATCTTTAAGTTAAGGTATTTTTCCTTCGCTAAGGGACCATCTCCAGATCTGGAGCCGGGTTTTTCCTGCACTACACTCACCAAATGTCTTTTTTTTCTCAAAATAAACCCAAAATAAGCAGTAATCGTCCCAAAAAGATGAACCTTTCTTTGTTCTGAGGTGAGGCCACAGAGGCTCTGGTCACCGGGGCAGAAGTGTTGATGAAAACGCAGGTGGGGGCAGGTGAGGTGGTGTAATGAAGATCGATCGTCCGGTGACCTGCTCCTACCTGCCCCAGAGGCACAAACACGGACCGCGAGCCACCGGGGGCAGGCCTCGACCCCCGACGCCAAACTCCACGCCAAATCCCAGAGTAATGCCGCAATCACGAGCACAGCAGGAGGGGGGCGCTGTGTCCTGCGGCAGATAAGCACACCACCGCCACCAGAAAATGAAGAAGAAATTATAGAGGCTGCAGGACACGCGAGGTAGAAGAAGAAATATAACCTTTTTGGTATGTTCCAGGGGCTTCAGAACGAGGAATATTGTGACCGTTGCCATAGCGATGAGCAAATTTAAATAAAGTGTGATGTTCTGAATGTGAGTCCAGCAGGAAGAAACTTATGAAGTGGGACATAAGGTTTAATAAGTGATGGTGATTTCAGAAAGATGAAAATCGCAGCAAAATGAACAAAAGTCAAAATCTAGAAATCAATAAAATAAACAGATAATAAAGATTTTTTTTGGGGGTTCCTCTTACGTCCCTAAAAACCTGGAGAAAATGTCGACAAAGACTTAAAGTGATCATAAAACATCAGATTAGATCATCGTCATGTTTATGTTACACAGAAATGAAACTGCAAATGTGGTGACCAGCAGGGGGCAGATGTGGTGACCAGCAGGGGGCAGATGTGGTGAAGAGCAGGGGGCAGATGTGGTGACCAGCAGGGGGCAGATGTGGTGACGTCGTTAGCTGCTGTTAGCTCCTGTTAGTTGCTGTTAGCTCCAGTATGTAATATAAGTAATATAAGTATGTACCTGCACCAGGTGACAGCATCCTTCATTAGTGCAACTAGACATTTAAACCAAGATAAACACCTGTCTGTCTCTCAGATAAACACCTGTCTGTCTCACACAAACACCTGTCTGTCTCACATAAACACCTGTCTGTCTCACATAAACACCTGTCTGTCTCTCAGATAAACACCTGTCTGTCTCACATAAACACCTGTCTGTCTCTCACATAAACACCTGTCTGTCTCTCACACAAACACCTGTCTGTCTCTCACATAAACACCTGTCTGTCTCACATAAACACCTGTCTGTCTCTCACATAAACACCTGTCTGTCTCTCACATAAACACCTGTCTGTCTCTCAGATAAACACCTGTCTGTCTCACATAAACACCTGTCTGTCTCACATAAACACCTGTCTGTCTCACATAAACACCTGTCTGTCTCTCACATAAACACCTGTCTGTCTCACATAAACACCTGTCTGTCTCACATAAACACCTGTCAGTTTCAGATAAACACCTGTCTGTCTCTCACATAAACACCTGTCTGTCTCACATAAACACCTGTCTGTCTCTCACATAAACACCTGTCTGTCTCTCACATAAACACCTGTCTGTCTCTCACAAAACACCTGTCTGTCTCAGGATTTGTGTTTTCTCGTTCGTCCTGGTGAAACGTCGTCGTGCTGATGAGGATAAATGTCTCTTTTACCTCGTGTCCGGCCCGAGGAAGAACAGGGCGTTTTATTTTATTTATTTTATTTAGAGTCTTTAATGAAAAGACCTGGAGAGCACAAATCAGCTCAAATGATTCAGAATAAGTGAAATTGCTTTACAGACGTGGCTGATTAAAAATCCAATTACTCCAAACAAGCTGCTGGTGCTTTTTATGTTTCATACAGTTTTCCTTTAGGCTTTACAAACAAAACGACTCAGTTTCATTCACTTCTGAGCCGTATATTTATCTGTCGTGTTTGAAGTGAGGCTAGAATCACATGTTCCTCTGTTCACTATTGTTTGTAAAGGCTAAAACGTTCTTCTAAATATATTCAAATGAGGCTGGGCTTTTTATTTATTTAATATTTTGTGAGAATATTCAGACTTTGGCGGGAGAAGTTTGAATATTTTTATTATTTTCTACATTTATTTGAACAGATTTTAAGTCTGTCTGGTCTCGTTCATTTTTTTGCGAAGTCTGAAATCCAGAATCCAAACTTGTCCAATACTTTACCAAGATGTGAGTCTAGTCAGTGTTGAATCTCCTCAAATTCAGATGGGCGTGATTGACAGGTGGATTAGCCAATCAGGGGCGTGCGTGGTCTGGTTGTATCAAAACAAATATGGCCGCCCACGAGGAAAAAAATAAAGGTTTCTGCAGAATCAGTGAGCAACTAAATGCAACTAAACTCATTTTCACACAGGGCCACAGCAACAAAATGGTTTCTCTAAAGGGCCGGATGTAACTGTAAGATAAATGCAACTAAATGAGATGTAAAGTAAATGTTAATTAACCGTTTCTATATGTATTACTTATTCAAGGTCAAATATTCCACATGGATTTGCACAGATATGAAAAAAATGACTGTGTAACTGTATCTCCTGAAGAAAAACTGATATTTTAAGACAGTTCAGACCTTTTAATTTACTTTGTCACGGCCCCATAAAATGACGTAGCGATCCACATTTGGCCCACGGGCCTTGGGTTTGACAAATGTGCACTAAACTATTGACAGAAATGTGATTCTCTTCAAAATGACAGCTGACCAATGAGCTCCTTCGTTTCGTTGTGGGTGAAATGAACAAACCTGATTGGGCGGTGCTGAGTGGAGGTGTGGCGGAGGGCATGGTCACACATCCCTCTGCAGAAAAATACTGAGGTGTCGTTCTGGACTTACCAGGCGAATACGGCCCAGCGCTAAATTAAAAGGATCACACCTTCTGCTCCGAGGAGAGTTGTGGGAGTCTGGATACAAATAGTCCCTGTGTGTGACGAGTGGGACTGACGCAGGAGAACGTGACGACAGCTCACACGCTAACTGCTAACTGCTAACTGCTAACTCAGCGGAGATACTGCAGCGGAAAACCATCACCTTCATTTCTCAAGAGGTTTTTGAAACATCGAGGCACATGTATATTTGATTTGATTTCAAAATTTTAGTAGCGAAAAGATGTTGTAACTGCACGACTACTTTTAGTGTAAATATGAAGTACCAGATGTAGTAATAGTGTCGTGTGTGAGGTTCATGAGGCTCTGATGTGTCACAGATTCACAAACATATAAACAGGAGTCAGAACATTTGGCCCCAGGTCAGTGTCTCTCCAGTGACCTGGGGCCAGAATAAAAAATAATTTCAAAATAAAAGTTCTAAAGTCCGTATGAAATATCTCTAATAGTATGAAATAAAAAGCTGGTTTTGTATTGTTTTTTATCCTTATTCTGTTTCCCAATTTTCAGTGGATTGAATCATTAAATTTCTTACATTTGGTCCCACTGTGTTTGAAAAGTCGAGTCTTTGTCCCGTCGTCTGGAGCAAACCATTTAGCTCCTTTAGTGTTGGTCCTTTAATTCTAACCTCCTGCTTCGACCCAAAGTCCAGTTTAGAAAACTGAGCTTTAATATGTATCTTCCTCCATTTAAAAAGTAGAACAGACAAGAAGAAAAAAGGGAATTGCTAAACTTGACTTGCTAACTCTAAACTGTATCTTACTGTCATTATTCTGCAGGATTTCCATGAATCCCTGGGCTCACAGCGCCCCCTACCATGAGGCAGGGTAACTACGTGCCTCACCCCTTTTCACAGCCTTAAAGCAGCAGCGTCACTGCTACAGCTCAGTCAGAACAAGTGAGGCACGAGCGGCCTGTGCCTCACCACACGGCTCTTCAGGATTTTAATGGTAAATGTGAAAATTCAGCGATTTTGAGTAAAAAAAAGAATAAAATTACAAAGTGAAATAGAAAAATCACTGGATAAATATGAGCATTCATTTATTTGTCTCTGTGATGAGACACTGCCTCACGTCTCTGGTAATAGTACATGTTAAAGCATAAATATCAGCATAAATAGTACAATCAGAAGTTGTTCTACTGAACTGTCTACTGTTCTACTCTATTGTGCTGTTTATTCTAAAACCAGAGAAAAAAGTGGAATTGAGCAGGTAATAAATAATAATGTCACTACTAGAGTGAAAATGGACAAATATACAGTTCTACACTTTTATCAGTAACATGAGTCCGAGGCTGTTATGTAAATGTCTGAGGAACATGTCTTCTACAGCCGTTACAGCGTTTTTAAAATTCTGCTCAGATTCGAGTGTTTTACAAGTGAAAATCCCTCCAGTTAAATGGTAAGCGTTTCACCACAAAGTGTGCGAGCTTTGCTTCCCAGAGCAATTTAGCCAACGAGAGGACAAGCACTGCAAACCAAGCAGAAGAAGCGCCCGCAGCCACAGAGACGGCGGCGTGTAGTGTGTGTGTTCAAAGTGTGTTTGTGTGTGTGGCTCGAATAAGACACCCCAGCGGAGTGAGAAGTGTCTTTCTCAGCCCTGATCTCGCTCTCTTGTTCTGTGCACTGTTGCTTCTTTTCATTCATGCACTGCCTCAAAAATCCAATCTTATGTAACACAATTTACAGGTACAAGTCGATACAGAAAAGTGAATTCTGAAGTTCAAAAAGTAAAACCCGTGTAAAGTATTTGTAATATCATGGTCTAACTGCAGGTTTTATTCATTCAGCTAAAACAGTCATAGCTGCAGCAGGAGAAATATAGTCGTACGAAACGCTGGCCTGAAATTCAATAAAAATATATAGTGCGAGATGCTATTTTTTAAGTTTGATCCATAATTAAAATCCTTCATGTTCATCCAGCACATTTTTACACTAACTTTTCTGGCGTGGGAGTCTGGCGTGTCTTCATAGAGATGTTATTGCTCGGCGCTGTGGCTTTAAACTTCGAGGACTTGCATTTATTCAATCGTGGATGTTTTTTTATCGATTAAAAACATGTTTTCTCCACAGATATGGCCTGTAACTTGGTCTGGCTGCACCTGTGGCTTGTCTCCATGGTGATAAATAAGTTTAAAGTCATATTGTGAAACACTTTTGGATGTTAAATACCACAGACTGTATATAATGGACGTAGCTAACCTGCCGCCGCCGCCGTGTTCCAAACAGGAAGTGCTCATGATCCATCGACTATTTTAAAGCTCAGCAGAGACACTGAGTTTGCCGTAGTGAAAAGACATTACCATAATTCCTCGAAAGGTTTTAAAACATCTAAGTACTACTATTATTTTACCGAATGCATTAAAATCAGAGTAATATATTTAAACTTTTAATCTTAGCTGGAAGAAACTGTAGCAGCAAAGTCGTAGCACATGACTCACCACAAAACTATAAATGAATGATGCTTTTTACATTTATAAACCATTTTCAAACCAAACTAGAGACGCTGCAGAGGCCGTTTGTGCAGGATCGAGCCCGTCTGTCACTCGCAGACACAGAGGAGATTCGTCATATCACTGTTAATGTCGCTCGTGTGGGGCCATCTGCAGCTGACATCAGGAAACCAGCGTCGTCTCGGAGTCTGCCGGTCACTCACAAGAGACACTTCAACTGGTTTATGCTCGTGACGAGAAACAGCCATGACTGAACAGGACAGGAGCATCTGGGAGCGAGATGTTTGTTTAAAAGTGTAAAAGAGCTGCAGCGGAAATGACCCGAACTCAAAATATCTATTAGGATTTGAGCTGCGAACGTGTTTAGTCTGTGTGAAATTATGTTAAAGCACATTGTAAAAAAATAAAATAAAAACACCCAGGTTTACTTCACATTCACAATAGTTATTTCACTGCTAGATCTGTTATTTTTGCTCTCTGATAACTCATTTTTGTCTTTTATACACTACATTTCAGATTTATTATGCCGTTTTGATGCCGTTTTCATTTACATTTTGTGATCACACACAGTATGGGTGTCAAGATTTGTGTTTTTTGTGTTTTCTGTGTCAAGATCCCAGTCTGTCTGTGTTTTCTGTGCTGTTTTCCTCCTCCCTTCTGTTTCTGGAGCTGGGTGGAGGCTCTGGCACCACCCACTACACACCTGCAGCCCATCAGCAGTCAAGCCTCCACCTGCGGAGCACAGAGGGGCTGAGGATTTTTACAGTTTCAGCGGTGTATCCTCCGTGATTCTGTTTCTTGGATCCTCCCTGCAGCTTCACCTCTGACCCACCTCTCCACGACCAGTACGAACATCTCCGCCTCCGACCCAGCTCTCCACGACTAGCACAAAAAACCTCAGCCTCCAACCCAGCTCTCCACGACCAGTATGAAGACATCAACCTCTGACCGAGCTCTCCTCGATCAGGACGAACATCTCAGCCTCCGACTCAGCTCTCTACTACCTGCTCCGTCAACCAACACTCACATTTCTTGTTTGTAATAAACTTAAACCTTCACTCCGAGTTCGTATCTTTGATCCTCCAGACGTTACGACGATGGTTTAAGGTTTGGGTTTTAGGGGTTGGCTAAATGCAGAGATGACACTTTTCTGACGTAGACAAACAAACCAGGAACTGCCCAGAAGTCCTCACTGGGAACATTCTTGAAGCTACAGTATGTACGTTTTTAGCCAAAGAAAAAATGACTGAAATAAAAGCTGTTTTCATTTGGTTTATTGCACTAAACACGTATAAAAACATGCGTCTTTACTTACTCCGTTGAGCTCGCCACAAACCTGATTCGTATTTGGCCTGGAGTTGGGCCCGTTTCCATGGAAATCTAGTTCCTTTGACTATAATGTCTCAACGGAGAATGTTCCGAAATGTGGTTTTAACTTGGCGTCATGCAGGAAAATCCCACACCTTTAACCCGCCTCACAGAAAAGTAAGAGCGATGTCGTCAAAGTGAAATAAAGTCACCAAAAAACATCCTCATCCCGAGATTCGCTGTTTCGCCAATTCAACAAACCGGCGCTCGCCAAAACGGTGCCGAGACTTACAGGATTACACTTCTGCACAAACATGAACATACCCACTCACCGAGAAAGGAAAAAAAACAATACGCTTTGATTGTTTGGTCACGCTATGCAATGTTCTCATCCGACCATTACCCACGTCCACAGAGTGAGGAAGAGGAGAGCGAGGAAGAGGAGAGCGAGGAAGAGGAGAGCGAGGAAGAGGAGAGCGAGGAAGAGGAGAGCGAGGAAGAGGAGAGTGAGGAAGAGGAGAGCGAGGAAGAGGAGAGTGAGGAAGAGGACGGCGTAATGACAGAGGAAGAAGCAGGAGCCATATTGGTTTTTTCACGTCTCTGTCCCGCTGAGCTGTTCTCATAACGGCGCCGCAGAGATGGTCCTAGTTACCATCACGGCCTTGATAAATGCTCCACTTCACCCTCCTCTGCTCCTCTTTTTATAAACTCAGAAATAAAAGTGTATTGAGTGAGGGGCCCGCTGGGTCCATCTCGTGCCGTAACACCGGGTTCCTGCTTCATTTCAGCCACAAATGTGAAAAAGGAAATGGCTCCTTCCACCTTTGATTGAGACACGAGTGAAAGGGAGCCGTTAGGTCCTGCGACGGGATACGAGACGACGACGTCGAGACGACGACGAGACAACGACGAGACAACGACGAGACGACGACGAGACGACGACGGCGAGACGGCGACGAGACCACGACGAGACGACGACGAGACGACGACGAGACGACGACGACGAGACGACGGCGACGAGACAACGACGGGACGACGACGAGACGACGACGAGACCACGACGAGACGGCGACGAGACCACGACGAGACCACGACGAGACAACGTCGAGACGACGACGAGACCACGACGAGACGAGACGACGACGACGACGACGAGACGACGACGAGACGACGACGAGACGACGACGACGACGACGACGACGACGACGACGACGACGACGACGACGACGACGACGAGACGACGACGACGAGAAGACGACGACGACGACGACGACGACGACGAGAAGACGGCGTACGAGACGACGGCGACGAGACGACGGCGACGAGACGACGAGACGAGACGACGACGAGACGACGGCGACGAGACGACGGCGACGAGACGACGACGAGACGACGAGACGACGACGACGAGACGACGACGGGACGACGACGACGAGACGACGACGACGACGACGACGACGAGACGACGACGGGACGGCGACGAGACGACGACGAGACGACGACGAGACGACAACGACAGAGTTCATATTCAGCTGTGCCGTGTTTTAGGATAATTCCACATTGTACAAATACTTTTAGTTTTAAAATTGCAATGTTTTATTGGCCACTGTGAATATTTTACCCCAGGTTAAGAGTCAGTCCCTGATCTTTTACTCCAGGTTAAGAGTCACACTCCCAGTTCACCTCCTGCTTTCACAAACTCTTCTTCTGTTTGCATCGTTACAAACTTAGAGATGATGAATAGTGACCAAATAAATCATTCTGCCATTGTTACCCCCAAATAAAAAGCGCGTGGGTCGCTCCGTGGGTCGCTCCGTGTGGGTCGCTCCGTGGGTCGCTCCGTGGGTCGCTCCGTGGGGTCGCTCCGTGGGTCGCTCCGTGGGTCGCTCCGTGGGTCGCTCCGTGGGTCGCTCTGTGGGGCAGACTATGGGGCGCTCCGTGGGGCGCTCCGTGGGTCGCTCCGTGGGTCGCTCCGTGGGTCGCTCCGTGGGTCGCTCCGTGGGTCGCTCCGTGGGTCGCTCCGTGGGGCAGACTATGGGTCGCTCCGTGGGTCGCTCCGTGGGTCGCTCCGTGGGTCGCTCCGTGGGTCGCTCCGTGGGGCAGACTATGGGGCGCTCCGTGGGTCGCTCCGTGGGGCAGACTATGGGTCACTCCGTGGGTCGCTCCGTGGGTCGCTCCGTGGGGCGCTCTGTGGGTCAGACTATGGGGCGCTCCGTGGTCGCTCTGTGGGTCAGACTATGGGCGCTCCGTGGGTCGCTCTGTGGGGCAGACTATGGGGCGCTCCGTGGGTCGCTCTGTGGGGCAGACTATGGGGCGCTCTCTGTGGGTCGCTCCGTGGGTCGCTCCGTGGGGCAGACTATGGGTCACTCCGTGGGTCGCTCCGTGGGTCGCTCCGTGGGTCGCTCCGTGGGGCGCTCCGTGGGGCGCTCCGTGGGGTGCTCCGTGGGGCGCTCCGTGGGGCGCTCCGTGGGGCGCTCCGTGGGGCGCTCCGTGGGTCGCTCCGTGGGGCAGACTATGGGTCGCTCTCCGGTCGTCCGTGGGTCTGTGGGTCGCGCTCCGTGGGTCGCTCCGTGGGGCGCTCCGTGGGGCGCTCCGTGGGGTGCTCCGTGGGGTGCTCCGTGGGGCGCTCCGTGGGTCACTCCGTGGGTCGCTCCGTGGGGCAGACTATGGGGCGCTCTATGGGGCGCTCTGTGGGGCGACGGCGTGTTTCTCTAGACAATCTGCGGTAAATAGTGTGGGACTTTTTTTTAATGGGACACAAATGTGGAACAACCTTCACGCTCGAGTAGTTCACAATGAAACTCGTGGGCTTCCTCGTCGTAAACAAGCCCGTGGTCGCTCAGGCGAACGCAACCGCCACCTCTGCCAACCTCTTCATCAGCAGACGCTCGATTTGTCCGAGCTCTGCAGTAATTGGAAGAGATAGAGAGGTTAGCGGGTTGAGGGTTAGATTCTCCAGCTGTAGACGGTGGTTTATTGGAGCTGGAGTCGTCGTCTGATGAGAAGGAAAGAAGCTCAGTCCCAGCTTTGATGGTTGCTGTTTTTGTGCTCTTAAGCAAGACATTTCACCACCTCGCCTCTGTATAAATGTGTCTGACGACCATCACAGCCCAAAGTGAAGAAGAACTTAAACATGAACCACGTGATCCACATTCACAGCGTCAAAGGTAATATCACATAATCTGGGCAGATTAAACGAAGGGAAAAAGTTAAACAAAAAAGTCTGAAATAAAGAATCAGTATCACAGCTAATCCTCCGAATCCTTAAGTAAAAAGTATTATATTTGCAAGTGCATCTGTGAAGAATGTGACAGATCGAGGAAAAAGCACGATTTTATTATGATTATTAAAGGAAAAAAGCATCACAAGGTGGAATATTTTGATCATTTTGAGCTTTGCAGATGTAACAGATGAATAATAAAGTGTGGGTTAAATAAGGAACATTATAGTGGGATTTAAAGCTCAAGAATCAGTTTTGTGTAACATAGCACCTTGAAATAATAAGAAATATTTCACAAAATGAAACGTACAGCAGAAGATCCAATATTTCAGAGTTCTACCTCAGGTCAAATCCAAAGATGATGTTGATGAGCACGACTTTATTTACCCGAGTCGCCGCCTGGAGCTTGATTGGTGCTAAATTGCCAATTACCTGGACATATTCAAGGGGCCGACGGGGCCGACAGGGGCCGACGGGGGCCGACAGGGGCCGAGGGGCAGGTGCTTTAAGGTGGAGCCGTTAACACTCTTTTAAACGCCGCCTGTCACGCCGTCGTATTTTTAGACCGGCGACATTTCCGAGCCACGAGTCGACAGTAATAATCAACGAGTAACGCACCAAGTCACCAAGAAATGACAGAATATTTACACGTTTAGAGCCGATATTTGGATCATTTTATAGATGACGCAGCTGGGATGAGGCTCGATGTTTAATTATCAGACTCGATCTTTAATTAAAACAGAATCTAACACAGCCTGGAGTTTTATTCATACTTTACTGGACACGTAACGCAGGAGTTTAGTGAGTTAAACACCAATTTAAACCTCATCTGCCTCATTTATTCTTTAAAGATGCACAAGTTTTACGGCGGAGGGTCGACCAGCTGCTTGTTTCCATGGCGATGTGACTGGTTTGCCTCGAATGTTCCACAGTGCGACAATAAACAGCGATTTTAGGCTTATTCAGTTACACATGATGCATTTATCAGTCAGTATATTTGACGAAACGTTCTCCGCCCTGATATGTTCTGATATGATACTTTTCCAACGGTTGTGTCAGTCTAATGTTCATAATTTAGCATCATTTCGCTATAAAACCTGGAATAAGTTTGTTTAAATGAGTCTGTGGCGTTTGTAACTGGACTTTTTTTGGCATCTTATAAAACCATTAAAGAGCTCGGCATTTTTTGTTTAAGACGCAATAATAAAACAGATTTATTCATTCATATACGTGTTTTTTTTAATGTAAATGTGGTTGCCTCTCCACAGACGTGACCTGGTGACGTCGACCTTCTGAGGCAAAAAAAAACACCTCACTCCACCTAAAAATGTGCAAAACATCGATATTAAAACACAAAACCTACAATGGCTCCCACCTGACAATCCCCTTTCTCCTCCGCGTCTCCTCACGCTTCTATGATCATGACATCGTCTCCGAGTTATTTTGCCCCGAATCCCCCGCCGCCGCCGCCTCCACGTGAGCCCACCCCCCGCCGCTATAAGAATAGGTACGAGGAACTAAAGCCAGCGCCACAATCACAACCATCTCACGCCGGAATATTTGTACAGAAATCACCTCACATTTTCAGACGCTACGTGATTTTCAGGCGAATCCGAGAGTCGAGAACGTCTGAGTCTGAGCCGCGACACGACGAAGACGAAGAGAGTTTACGTCAAAGATCTGCCTCCCTCTGTGACACTTTCACCTCCGCCTCCTCCCTCCTTCACTCTCTCCTTTCTCTTCATTACCTCCACCCTCTCTGTGCTCCTTCTCTTCTCTCTCTGCTTTCTTTTGTCCTCTCGTTCCATCTCTTTCTTCCTCTCCCATTTCCTCTCACTCTCTCAGCTCTCTCTCAACCTCCACCTGTCCTCTCTCTCCTCCCTTCTCTTCTCCTCTTCTTTTCCATCCGCTCACCTCTCTCATTTACTCCTCCTCTCCCTCTCTTCTCACCTTCCTTTATTCACTCTTCTCTCCCTGTACTCTCTCTCTCTCACCCTTCTCCTCCTCTCTCTTCTCTCCCTCCTCTTTCCTCTCTTCTCTTCTTCCTATTCCTGTCTTCTTCCCTCTCTTCACCTCTCCTCCCTCTCTCCTCCCTCAGTGCTTCATGGTGTGTCACCTTGCAGGTTGTGCCCGGCGGCCTGTGGCTCTCGCTCCTCTTCTCTCCCTTCTCTTCTCTTCTCTCCTCTCTCCTCCTCTCCCTCTCTCCTCTCTCTCTCTCTCTCTCTCCTCTCCCTCTCTCCCTCCTCCTCCCTCCCTCTCTCCTCTCCTCCCTCAGTGCTCGGTGGCGTGTCACCTTGCTGCGCCCCCCGGTCTGTGTGTAGATGATGATTTATGTTCGGGGAGGTCCGGGTTTGGGCAGATGAAGTTGGTGGATGGGTGGGTTTAAAATCACTTGTGGCGGAGGGTGAAAGTAGAGCCAGAAATGAACCAGGAGTGTGTGGAGTGTGTGTGCGACGTGTGTGTGCGACGTGTGTGTGCGACGTGTGTGTGCGACGTGTGTGTGTGGAGTGTGTGTGTGGAGTGTGTGTGGAGTGTGTGTGTGTGTGTGTGTGTGTGTGTGTGTGGAGTGTGTGTGGCGTGTGTTTGCCGTGTGCGTCCGTGTGTGTGTGCGCCCGGCGTGCGTCCGGCGTGTGCGTCCGGCGTGTGCGTCTGCTCGGTGCCAATCACTTCGCTCTATTCTCCAGCTGCTTTTCAATCTTCAGTCTTGTATCTGGGCTCAGGGCTGAGGTGCAGAATCGTCTCTGTTCACTCCTCGAGTTAAACTCAAACATCTTTAAATAGAATAAATGTTCAGGCCAGAGGAACACATTCTGAACCTGCTGCTGTTTGTAAAATCAGTTTAGTCCATTCACCTCGTGTTTGTTCAGTTTAAAACGAGGCTCCGGGTGAGAAAAGTCAAAGTCTCCACATAGAAGCTCGTCAGAGGCTGAAGTGTGAGACCGAGCTGAGGCCGACGTCTGTCCCAGGGCGGCTGTGGCAGCAGCTCACATCACTGAATAATGCAAATGTCTTTGAATGTCACAAAACTATAAAACAGATGATTATTTGTATTATTATTAAAAAGGCTCAATGGGCCATAATGACAAAAATATAAATATATATGAAAAACAGTTTGTTTAAAAGGATCATGTGATGTACTTCTCTTACAGTTTGATACTTCAGTAGTTTCAATATTATTTTCATTATTGATTAATATCTGGGCATTGATTTTCTTTTCAGCTCAGACACGACAAACAGAACGTCTGTTCTGCAAAAACTAGAACAGGTCAAGTGTAAATTCTTTTGTATTTCTGCGGTGCTCACGCCGACACCGGGAAAAAGCAACGAGTCAAAAAATCTGAAATATCTGTCAAGTTTTCTGCCTCATCTGAAGATTAATGACAGGAGTACCCAGGAGAATCCAGGAGAATCCAGGAGAATCCAGGAGAATCCAGGAGAATCCAGGAGTATCCAGGAGTACCCAGGAGTATCCAGGCTCTGAAGTTGGGGGTGACCCACATAAACACGTCTCTTTGGACGTCATAAATCTCAGTTGAGACGCAGCAGTTTACAGGAAGTGCTCCGCTCACTGTCCAGCTCGGCTCAAATTGTCCTTGTGACTAAATGGAGTCTGCAGACGACTGCTGCCCGTTTCCAGGACAGATTTACAGCGAGATGGAAATCTGTCATGAAAAGTGCTACTCTCAACTTTTACCAAAAGCAGAATGTTCCGTCTGTAGCTTCTGTTCTGTATATTCTCTCTCCTGCACAAACTTTCTGCCCCATTTTATGACATTTATTTTGATCTTCTAGACATCAGATCCTCTAACTTTACTGTTCATCATGTCGGTGTAAACCTCAGTCTGATCCAGAGGAAAAAACTTTAAATCTGTCACTGGACAAAAACCGTCTTCACTCCTACAACGATCTGTTCATTTTCCTCTTTTTCTGCTGTTCATTATTTGTTCAAACCCTTTATTCTTTTTTCTTTCTTTAATCAGTTTGCTCCAGTTTCCCGTTTGTCCCGTTTGGTATCGACCTGAAATGTCCGTCCCGCCCAGGAGGAGACGGGACGAGACGCAGAGGAACTGTACAGAAAAAGAACAGACACTGTATAATCTGAGCTGTTCTGTCTTTTCATGTATTATTCATGATTTTTGTAAAGGTACTATGTAACTTTTCTTGTGGAGGACACATCACGTTTGTCTTTATGAGATAATATAGTTTTAGAAAAGGGGTCGGTGACCTTTAACCTTAAAGAGCCGTTTGGAGCTGGTTCCACAGAAAATAAAACACTGGGAGCTGCAGATACTTTCATTTAAAATGAAGATAACAACTTTACACTTTGTACAAACATTGACAGTATTTGTTCTGATGTGATAAATGTTTCTTTTCTCTGGTGGATGTGATTCTGCTCTGAGCCTCTGAGGCGTCGGGCTGAAGTTTCACGTTTCCTCAGGACTGTGTCTGTGAGGCCTGATGTTTTAGTTCATGATGGAGAAAAGCTGCTCGTGGATCTGATTTTCTCGTGTTTTTAAAGTCCGTGAGTAGATGTTCTGAAATCTCCCTGATTGACTCTTTTTATTCTCCGTTTGTGAACCAGGCCTGACTCTGTCCTACACGACACAAACACGACACAAACTCACAGATCGTTGGATTTACTCCATCCTCCTTCCTCAGATCAGCCTCATCACGTCAAAAACACAGTTTTCTCTCTTCTCCCTCTGGATATTTTTCAGCAAAGGCGTTTATGTGTGTGTGTTTATTCTGAAAATGTCTTGGGATAAATGTGTTTTGGTGCTAAACCGGCGTCTGTGAGTCTGACGCTCAGAGATAAAAAATAATTAAATATCATTTTATTTTAATATTTCAACATTACAATCTTCCAATTTAAAATTTACAAAAAGTATATAGTATATAAAATATACTTCAATTAGACTTATAATTTATTTTCCCAAGCCACACGGAGCCGCAGACGAAAGAGCCGCAGTGTGAGGACGAAAGAGCCGCAGGGTGAGGAGGAAAGAGCCGAGCTACAGGTTAGATCTGTGGAGAGGCGATACATGCAGAAAGAAGCTTGTTTTTCAGGACATTTTTAATAATAAAACACACAGATGAAAAGCCATATTGTGGAACATTTGAGGCAGAGTTTGACAGATCCAGAAAATGTCCCAGTGCAGCTTTAAGAGGCTCTTCTCCTGTGACTCCATAAATGTCACTTCGTCCTGTGTCTTTATTCGTTTTACATCGTCACACGAGCGACTTCCTCCCCGTGGAGACAAACAGAGGCAGATAAGATAATTACTCATCTAAATGCAGGATTTTCGCTGATATCAGAAAAAAGAGCAGCACTGATTTATGTTTAGTTTGTTAATACAGGCTGAGTTCATCTGAATAAA
The DNA here is from genome assembly GCA_019594935.1 of Periophthalmus modestus. NCBI lineage: Eukaryota > Metazoa > Chordata > Actinopteri > Gobiiformes > Gobiidae > Periophthalmus > Periophthalmus modestus. The sequence continues at coordinate 115,723 of JAIEZT010000073.1, read as the reverse complement.
TCAGAATCAAAATGACAGAGTTGAAGAGCAGACGCCTGTGTGGCCCTCGGTGTGGGCCCCTCGGTGTGGGCCCCTCGGTGTGTGGCCTCGGTGTGGGCCCCTCGGTTCGGGGCCCTCGGTTCGGGGCCCTCGGTTCGGGGCCCTCGGTTCGGGGCCCTCGGTTCGGGGCCCTCGGTTCGGGGGCCCGTCCCTGTGGCTCTTAAACAGAATCAAATACAAATGTAACCTGGACATTTACTCACGGAAAAACACGTCAGAGCAGAGAGTCTGGAGTCGGGAAATGTGAAGTGCAATTCATAAAACGACATGAGACTCTCTGTCCTCTCTGTCCACACTCTGCCCTCTCTGTCCACTCTCTGTCCTCTCTCTGTCCTCTCTGTCCACTCTGTCCACACTGTCCACACTGTCCACACTCTGTCCACTCTGCCCTCTCTGTCCTCTCTGTCCACTCTCTGTCCACTCTCTGTCCACTCTCTGTCCACTCTGTCCACTCTCTGTCCACTCTCTGTCCACTCTCTGTCCACACTCTGTCCACTCTCTGTCCACTCTCTGTCCACTCTCTGTCCACACTCTGCCCTCTCTGTCCTCTCTGTCCACTCTCTGTCCACACTCTGTCCACACTCTGTCCACACTCTGTCCACACTCTGTCCACACTCTGTCCACTCTCTGTCCACTCTCTGTCCACACTCTGTCCACACTCTGTCCACTCTCTGTCCACTCTCTGTCCACTCTCTGTCCACACTCTGTCCACACTCTGTCCACTCTCTGTCCTCTCTGTCCACACTCTGTCCACACTCTGTCCACTCTCTGTCCACTCTCTGTCCTCTCTGTCCACTCTGTCCACACACTCTGTACACACTGTCCACTCTCTGTCCACTCTGTCCTCTCTCTGTCCACACCCTGTCCACACTCTCCTCTCTCTGTCCACTCTCTGTCCACACTGTCCACTCTCTGTCTTCTCTGTCCACTCTCTGTCCCACTCTGTCCACTCTGTCCACTCTCTGTCCACTCTGTCCACTCTGTCCACTCTCTGTCCACTCTGTCCACACTTTGTCCACTCTCTGTCCTCTGTGTGCACTCTCTGTCCTCTCTGTCCTCTCTCTGTCCACTGCACTCCGTCTCGCTCACACGTCTCTGATCGTCACATGTTGCTGCGTCTCTCGGTCACGTTCCTCTAAACAAACTGTCAGCGCCGCAAAACAGAAACGACTGACCACAAACGAAAAAGGACAGATATTTAAGTTTGGACGTGAGTGACAGATGAGGTTTGTGATATAAACGTGCTCTGTGTCGGAGGATAATGAAGGACGTGTTTTAGACGGATATTAAGGGAAAGTTTTTTATTAATTTTCAAATTAAGCGCAAAAACGAAACAAGAATATGACAAATTCCCACATTAACAAAGCAGAGATCACAGTACAGCCGATTCACAAATGACAATGAGTCCATGTCCTGAGATCAGCCTCTAACCCCGCCCTCGACCTCTGACCTGTGGGGCTTTTCCAGACCCTCACAGTCTAAAACCAGCCCCCGCACATGTCCAGAGTGAATCCAGGAGGCAAAACAGACTCATCTCCCAGAAAACACATCTGCGGCGACGCTGGGACGAGGACAAGCATCTTCTCCAGGTTTTTAACAACATCAGTCCAAAATGAAGCAGATATGTGCACGGTGATAATAATAATAACCCTCAATAGATGAAATTCGTGAAGTATCAGCCTAATTTTTTACATTATTCTCTCTGTTTCTTGTCTGTCAAACCCCTCACCACACACTTTATACACTTTTCTCACACAGGCATTAACATTTTCTCACATTTCTCTCAAAGTTCAAACCTTCGTCGGTGCCTTTGTCGGTGCAGAACGTTTCATCGACATTGTGGGTTTTGTCGGGGAGAAAACTTGCAAACATACAGCACTTCAGAGTCACACTGATCCAACATTTATGTAAATTTGTCTGACACATTCTGTACTGTACAGGAGACACGGAGGAGACTGATGGACAATGGTCTACAGTCCCTCAGCCAATCAGGACGCAGAACACAATGGTCTACAGTCCCTCAGCCAATCAGGACGCAGAACACAATGGTCTACAGTCCCTCAGCCAATCAGGACGCAGAACACAAAAAGCAAGATGCAAAATTGACCCAAAAATAAATAAAAAAACAGCGAAACAGAGAAACGACGAAAGCTGAACCATGATATAGTGAGGAGCGACTGGACCACTGTCACTTTTACATTTCCAGAGGTTTTTGTTCTGCAGTAAACCCACTTTGTAAAGCTTGGATGGAGTAACCCCGATTATAAATAAATACTTAGAGGAGTACTGCGTTCCTAGTTCTAGTTTGCAGAATACACTGGTCCGTATATTTCTGTGTGGACTTTGTTTCTCCTCTTTCCTCCGACTAAACTGGTTTCCCCATTAACCCAAAACATGCAGATTAGATCCGATCCTCCCACTAGAGTCGTCCCTCTGCTCCGGACAGATTACCCCGATGACACCGAGGGGGAGGGGTCACGTACTGAGGACATCTTTAACTTTAATGATCTCGTACAGTGGATTATCTCGTTGCTAACACAGCTCAGAGCGTTTGAAGATGATTCTTTTTTCAGCTTTTGTACCTGAAACATAATCATCTTTATACAAGTGTAATGAAGCTCGCAGCATGACCCTTTTCTGCTCTAAACCTACAATCCACTTCCACAATTTGTTCTTGAAATTGCTGCACAAAAATGTCACTCGGCTAATTTTCAGCACAGAAACTGTTCTCCGAAAGCTGCTCCAGTTGCTCCATATTTCAGCAGCTCGTGGAGTCGTCCCCGTCGTCCATCAGAGCTTCGCCTGCACCGTCTGGCCCACTTCTCCGCATGTGGCAACAATAGCGTCAGTGCAGTAATGAATCAAATTAAGTGGGATGTCGGCTAGGCTAACGTAGCTCTCTCTCTCCGCAGCATGAAAAGGAACAACTTCATGCCTCCAATTTGTCTACAGCCCAGACCCTGACCGAGGCCGACATCCTCTGTGTTTCATCCTCAGCAAAGTGAAAGAAACTGCAACACGAGGCAGCTGAAGGTGCGGAAAAGGTCGGGTTCATGTGCATCGGAACAGTCAACAATAAGGCGGGATTTAGGACTGGAACGCCCTGCTGTCGACCTGGTTTATGGTTAATATCTCTGTAATTACTGCGTCAATCCACATGAAACAAAACGAGCACAAAGTTCAATGTCTTCTGTCAGAAAAAAGGAAATGATTTAGTCACAATCGCCTCAGAAAGTGTCTCCTACTGTGTGTGTGACGTCTGTCCTTAACTAATAATGATGTTTTTTATTTGAGATATTTCTTCCATAAACGTGTAAATCTCTTGGTTCCACAGACTTTTCCCGTCGTCTGAAAGGCAGCTGACAGGTGTAGCGCTTTTGGCTTTTTGTATAATATATGCAATTACACCAGGAATGAGTGAAAAAGCCGCGGTTTGGTCTCCTCTCGCGCTCGTCTGAAGATGAAAGTTCGCACTGATACTTTATAGTGACAGAGGCAGCAGCAGTAAAACGCCCTGATCTCGGGATAAAAGCCGACAGAAGTCACACAGCTGAATGGATAAATTGTGCAGAGCAGAGTCTGTACATCAGGCCGTAGAAACAGGGACCATTTGCTAATTTACAGAAAAATAATGGTTTTACTTGTGCAGCGCCGTGGCCTCGGGGTGAAGACGTTTGTTTGTTTGAACAAGTTTAACCTCCAGCCACTGTGTCTGTTTCTGCTGAAAAGTCTAATTAAACCAGTGTTTGTCGTTTGTGGAGCTCCTCGTTATTGTCGACGCGCCACAGAGACGAGAAACTCAGATAAAACATTTACACAGAAGGTTCACAGAGAGTTAGAGCCTCGCTGCACGGTGGGAAATGTGTCAGAAAGATCAATTTAATATATAAATTTAATACATATTCACGTGAGAAACAACAGACAGAAGAGGTGAAGTCGTCGTTCTGCTGACGCTGAGTCGTTCAGTTTGTTTCTGTTCAGTCAAACATGTTTGAATTTACTTTATTTTTAATGGATGCCTCATTTTTACTTTATCTTACTTTATATTTACTGTTTTATGTTGGACCATGATGATACCTGCTGATTCTGATTTTCTGGAGTGTCTTGCCTGTGAAACTGAGGCTCTAGTCGATTGAACCATCGACCTACTATTTATATTATTCATTTACACAGTTTTGTTTTAAAGAGTCGAAACATCAGGTCACATTTCTGTCAGTTTTTTAATGTCGTCGATCAGCAATAACATTGAGTCTAAAAGAACTTCTCTAAAATAAGCGACGGCAGCAGCTCAGATCAGAGTTTGTTCTTCCACTGAGCCAGAGGTTGGTGGTTCGAATCCCGCTCTCGACATAAACATCATTGGTGGAGGGTCCGATTCGCTGACCCACAGGTCGGTGTGTGATTCCGGCTCACGCAGACGTCACGGACGGACTGACGTCGTGTCGTTGTCCCTCAGTCCAGGTCGGATCCAGAGTCAAAGTGAAATCTGTCTCTGGACAAACGTTGTAGGAGTGATTTGTCCAGTGACAGATTTCACTTTTACGATGTTGTGTCCTTGAGCAATACACCCTGATGTGTGGTGTGAGTGGTTCTTTGTAAAACCCTTTGAGCCTCGAAGGTGGAAACGCTCTGTGTGATAATCGTTCTTAGACGAGTCGTTGTTGAGTTTTGGATTTATCTCTGAGTTTGATGCTTTAATGAAGCTGTGGGGCCTGGTCTGTTCTGCCGGGACCTGAAGCTTACACTTCCCTTAAAGCCTAATTGTTTGTCTTGACGCCTCTGTGACCGTTTGTTAAAGTGATTTAGGGAAGAATAACGACACAGTACAAATCCAGTGGCAGCTTCTAAACACGACATAAATCCCACGTTGAGCGGCGGTCTGTACTGAGAGAATAAAACGGGCCAGAACCACAGAGAAAACAGAGCAAGAAGAGGCAGATTATCCCCGGCCTTTTACTGCCGGACTAATCCATACTTTACATATTGTCGCTCAGCTCCAGGAGGACATAAATCTGCAGCCTGACACAGCCTCTCACTTAAAGAGACGAGAGGACACTGTACGGCACAATGTCACTGTTCAGACAAGAGAATGTGGAACGTCCAGATCACGGTTTGTAATTGTTAGAACTGTTAGGGCTGCGAGCGAAAAAGCGACGAATCAGCTGATGCAGAGTCAAATCAACCTTTTATTAGCTGTTCTATTGGGATTATAAAGAAAAATAAGGATAAGGCCGAGGATGAGGCGGCTGGAGTTAAGAAAAAGACTATTTCATCTGCTTTTCTCCCTCTGAAATAGTTTATTGTTCATTTTTGGAGCATACTTTTGTATTAAGTGCATTTAAACAGCTCGTAGAGAGGCTGGCTGCTCCTGAGTGACTTTATAAAAGACGGAGGACGTTCAAATCTGCACTAAAGTCATGATTTATCTCTGGTCTTACTGATGCATCGTCCTGCAGGTGTATTTGTCCATTTGTCCATCGTTCACTGCAGCTGAGGCGATGTGTGAGGAGCAGGAGGATCTGGAGTCAGGACGACGCAGATCCACTGAGCGTGTTTCGGTAGAACTTCATGGACTGCAAAATTAATCGTAATCAAATTGAAACTGCAATTTAAATGGACGTAATTATCCGTACTGTAATTTCCTCTGCAAACCACACAAAACCAGGCTTCTCTGTCTAAAAACATGCGTGTTCTGAAGTACACGTGAGTCTTGTCTTAGGTTGTAAGTTCAAAGGCCTGTTTCAGTCCATTTTTGAGTGTTTTTACGGAGTGAACTTTGAACAGAATCCTTTTAAAATGTAATACAGACCACTGAGAGTCCTCATAACTCACTGGTTTGAACCTAAATGGAAAAACTCTCAATCAATAAAAAAAAAAAACCCATCACAGAAACGTTTCATTTCCATATCTGTGCAGTCAAAGTCTCTCTTTTCAAACATATGTGCTTGTTTTGCATGAGAGCAGCTGATTTCCCTCATGAATCAGTCCTTAAGGCGACGGCGGTGCCTCGTCCTGCTCTCGTCCTGATCTCGTCCTGCTCTCGTCCTGCTCTCGCCCCGATCTCGTCCCGCTCCCGCTCGTCGTCCCGCTCTCGTCCCCGCTCTCGCCCCGCTCTCGCCCCGCTCTCGCCCCGCGCTCTCGTCCCGCTCTCCCGCTCCCGCTCTCTCCCCCCGCTCTCGCCCCGCCGCCGCTCGCGCCCCGCTCTCGCCCCGCTCTCGCCCCGCCTCCGCCCGATCTCGCCCCGCTCTCGCCCCGCTCTCGCCCCGCTCTCGCCCCGCTCTCTCCCCCGCTCTCGCCCCGCTCTCGCCCCGCTCTCGCCCCGATCTCGTCCCGCTCTCGCCCCGCTCTCGCCCCGCCCCCCTCTCGCCCCGCTCTCGTCCCGCTCTCGTCCCGCTCTCGTCCCGCTCTCGTCCCGCTCTCGCCCCGCTCTCGCGTCCCGCTCTCGTCCCGCTCTCGTCCCGCTCTCTCGTCCCCGCTCTCGTCCCGCTCTCGTCCCGATCCTCGTCCCGCTCTCGTCCTGATCTCGTCCCGCTCTCGTCCTGCTCTCGTCCTCCTCTCGTCGCCTCTCGTCCTGATCTCGTCCTCTCTCGTCCCTGCTCTCGTCCTGATCTCGTCCTGATCTCGTCCTGATCTCGTCCTGATCTCGTCCTGATCTCGTCCTCGATCTCTCGATCTCGTCCTGATCTCGTCCTGATCTCGTCCTGCTCTCGCCCTGATCTCGTCCTGATCTCGTCCTGATCTCGTCCTCTCCCTCTCTCCCTGATCTCGTCCTGATCTCGTCCTGCTCTCGTCCTGATCTCGTCCTGATCTCCTCTCTCGTCCTGCTCTCGTCCTGATCTCGTCCCCTCTCTCCTCGTCCTGCTCTCGTCCTGCTCTCGTCCCGCTCTCGCCCTCTCTCGCCCCGCTCCTGCCCTCTCTCGTCCCACTCTCGCCCTGATCTCGTCCTGCTCTCGTCCTCTCGTCCTGCTCCGTGTGCAGCCTGAGCTGGAGTGTGGCTGTTGGATTGTGGCCAGTTCTATGTGGGTCTCTAAAAACAGCAGTAGCTTCAGCAGCACTTCTCCCTCTTCCTCCTCTCTTCCTCCTCTCCCCCTTCTCTCCCTCCTTTCCTCCGAGTCCCCCTCCGTACATGCTCTGATCTCCTGAACATCAATCCCTCGTTCCTCAAAGCAAAAAGCAGCGAAAGGGAGATGACAAAAATGCGTTGACAGATTAGCTGCTATATATAGTGGAGCCTCTTGCTGCTTTTCTTATTCTTCTCCCTCTCTTCGCCCTCCAGACATCGGATACACCTTTTGGTTTGAGACCGACGCAAATAGAGCACTTTTCCTCCTCAGCGCCTGCAGAACTCACTGGTTCAGACCTAAACGGTGCCAACTTAGACGTGGAGAAAATACTTTAACTCAAGCAATTTATCCAAAGACACAGTTTGAAAAAGAAAAAAAAGCTCACCTCTAAAACGACATCGTAAAGAAAGTCAAAGAGTTAAACACATGAACGAGAATATTCTGCATCTGACCTTCAAACGTTTAGACGTCTGTGTCTCTCCAGGTCTGACCCGAGCAAACGCCAAAAATTCAATCTGTAAATGGATCAAAACGAGACTTTGGAAATAAAATGCAGAAATATTGTAAATATTTGAAGTAAAAGCCAAAAGTAAAATCTGTAACAGCCAAAGTACAGTTTTCATTTTACATTGAGGTCACTGAATAAAACATGAATTATGTTTAGTGGCTCATGTAAAGTTTCCAAAACAAAATATGTTGAGTTATTTATCAGAGATTACTTCATAAACTGTCTGAATATCTCACTTTTCTGTTAAACTTTGATACAGGAACTTTTAATCCCAGATCTCATGATTGTGTCGAAAAACTGAACTGAAATGGGAACTTTTGGTTATTTTGCTTCCCAAAAGTAGAATATATTTCCAGGACGGATGTAAAACTGGACACTTTGGACACTTTATAAATGTTTATCACCTGATTATGAACCACGGCTGCTCTCGTTTGAATGTTTTTGAAGGATTTATGAAGGTTTTTTTGTTTGGTTTGGTGTTTTTTTGTTTGTATTGTTGTGTAAAAAAGAGTCTCTCACTGGGCTCTGTCTGTATAAATAAAGATAAATGAAAAAATAATAATAATCATAATTGTTACATCAAAAAATGGAACTGTCCTATTTAAATGTCTCACTTTTTTCAATAGATTTTTTAAAACCTTATCTGAACATATTTTAAAATGACCATCTTAAAACCTAAATGACTGAATAAAGAAAACATCTGATGTGTTAGTGTTTTCAGTATTTCATTTCTTTGAGTAATAAAAACCTAAAAAACTCTCTCTCTTCCAAATAATCATCCGAGTAGAAGAGGCTCTGACGTTTGTGTCCATCTGTCCTCCTCACAGCAGGAACCCAGCAGAGAAGTGGAGGAAACCACGCTGCAACACTTCTAAGAGGACATTTTAAAGAGATTATCCCCAACCTGTTCTTTGAATCAAACGCTCCCTGTTCCCGGCGCAGCGGAGGGAGGACACTGGATGTTTGTCTGAGCTCTGTCGGCTTTGACAGGTCGAATTCCCTGGCATCCATCGAGAAGAGAAGGTCTAGTTCAGAAGACGATCCAAGAAACGGGGCTTTATAAAATGTGCTTTTGATGGAGTCTGTCTTGTGGTCAGTTCAAAGCTGCTGTGATGGAGTGGGTTAAGAGGAGGAGAAGAGATGAGAGGGAAATGTCAAGAGAGGAGAGAGGGACAGAGGGAGGATGAAACGAGGACAAAGAGAGGCTAAGAGAGACGACTCGAGAGACGACGAGACAATGAGAGATGAGAGACGAGCTACGAGACGATACGAGACGATACGAGAGGCTACGAGACGAGACGATACGACGATACGAGACGATACGAGAGGATACGAGACGATACGATACGAGACGATACGAGAGGAGACGAGAAGATACGAGACGATACGAGATACGAGAGGCTACGAGACGATACGAGAGGCTACGAGACGATATGAGATGATACGAGAGGCTACGAGACGATACGAGAGGGCTACGAGACGATACGAGAGGCTACGAGACGATACGAGAGGCTACGAGATGATACGAGACGATACGAGAGGCTACGAGACGATACGAGACGATACGAGAGGCTACGAGACGATACGAGAGGCTACGAGACGATACGAGAGGCTACGAGACGATACGAGAGGTTACGAGACGATACGAGACGATACGAGAGGCTACGAGACGATACGAGACGATACGAGAGGATACGAGACGATACGAGAGGCTACGAGACGATACGAGAGGCTACGAGACGATACGAGATGATACGAGAGGCTACGAGACGATACGAGACGATACGAGAGGCTACGAGAGGCTACGAGACGATACGAGACGTTACGAGAGGCCGCGAGATGCAATGAGAGGGCTATGAGAAGCTACGAGATGCAACAGGAGAGGCACGAGACACCAAGCTACGAGAGGCTACGAGACCACAAGACACCACGAGATGCCACGAGATGCCACAAGACAGAGGCTACGAGAGGCTACGGGAGGCTACGAGAGGCTACGAGACACTACGAGATGCTACAAGATGCTACGAGACGCTACAAGAGGCTACAGGAGGCCACAAGACACCACGAGATGCCATGAGACGCCATGAGATGCCACAAGATGCTAGGAGAGGCTACGAGAGGCTACGAGAGGCTACAAGATGCTACGAGATGCTACAAGAGGCTACAAGATGCTACGAGAGGCTACGAGACGCTACGAGACGCTATGAGATGCTACGAGACGCTACGAGAGGCTACAAGATGCTACGAGAGGCTACGAGACGCTACGAGAAGCTACAAGATGCTACGAGAGGCTACGAGAAGCTACAAGATGCTAGGAGAGGCTACGAGACGCTACGAGACGCTACGAGAGGCTGCGAAAGGCTTCGAGAGGCTACGAGATTCTAAGAGACGCTACGAGAGGTTATGAGAGGATACAAGACGCTACGAGAGGCTGCGATACGCTGTGTGATGCTATGAGATTCTAAGAGATGCTACGAGAGGCTACGACACATTGCAAGATGCTATGAGACGCTATGAGAGGCTACAAGAGGCTGTGAGAGACTGCGAGAGGCTGCGAGATGCTACGAGACGCTATGAGATTTAAAAAGTATTTAAAAACGTCTTCATTAAAGCTGTGCTCAACCTGTTTTCAGCTCAACAAAAATAACTTTCCAGGTGGTCGTCTGCTAGTTGCTTGTCTCCATGGAGGTGCAAAAGCATGACATTAAGCTTAATTCTTGCATTTGTTCTATTGTGCTAAAAAAGAACACCTTGAGAATCACACAGGCTCCCCTCACCACAGATCTGACTGGTAACACGGCCCGGCAGAGTCACCTCCTCGTCTCCCTGGACTTAAAGTTAAAGCTGCACATTTCCAGGCAAATCTTCAGACTGTGTGACTGCAACAAACCGCTCACGTAAATGTTCAGTGTTCATCAGTGCGCCCCCGGTGGACAGATGTGGTGGACACAGAGTAGAATCATTGTTTCATCGTGGGGACTGTGCTTTGAGAGTCGCTCTGATCAGCGTCGTGCTGAAAGCTGCATTAATACAGACGGGACGTACAGCCGAGGGTCGTTACAGCGTCGCTCTATCCGTTCACGTGCGAGTCAGTTAGCGCTCGCGAGCCTCATCGAGAAAGATCTCATCTGAATAATTCACAGAAGTTTAAATAAAATATATGGAGTGGCCCTCACCTCAGAAAAATGAAACAGGATCGAGGCTGTGCTGAGCAACGACTTCTGCTCCCTCTGAACCCGACGAGCCACGTGTCAGAAAAACCTTCTTCTCATTGATATTCATTGGTTTAAAACTGAATATTTCATCTTGTTCCCTGCCGTAGATAATAAGATTAAAAGTCACTTCTTCAATATGGCCCAACAGTGAGTCACAGTCAAGTCCAAAATGATCAGAAACAAAAAGAGTCAAACATATTTACCCCGGACAGGTCCTCGGCGCGATCTCAGGCACTTTACCTTTAATTCCAGGGAGGAACAAATGATAGAGTGAGGTTTATTGCTTTTCTGCTGCCGTGGAGTGTGTAATATGTTTTCTATAATGCAAAAGAGCCAAAATCACGCCCCCAAAACAAATAGCCCCAAAATCAATGAGACGCAAGAAGCAGAACCGAGGCATTAAGAACCACACACACGCGCTGGGAAGGAGATAATAAGAAATAAAAAGTTTTAAATGAGGAGAATGAAGGAGCAGTGTGTTTGTCGTAGAGGGTCCGCCTCCTGTGTGACATCAACGGAGGTGTGGCTTAACCTGGAATGTTCCACAGCACGGCATTAACTTATATATCTCCACGGAAACAAGAGGATAAAGATGGAGTCGTTTCTGATTAAGTCGACAGTCGTGTTTTGGCAACGATTAAACGTTTCTGTTTCTGATGAATATGAATGTGAACTATGTGGAAAGTACTACTACTACTACTACTACTACTACTACTGCTAGTAGTAGGTTCAGTCCTGGTTTACTCCCGGTTTAGTCCATGTTTGGTCCCTGTTTAGTCCCTGTTTAGTCCCGGTTTAGTCCTGGTTTAGTCCTGGTTTAAAGTCTCTGAGCCAACGGAGCCAGAGACACAGGACACACACACACGTGAAGTACTTCACCTGACACAGGGACACACGTGTGAAGTACTTCCTGGTTCTAGACCTGACACAGGACACGTGTGAAGTACTTCCTGGTTCTAATCAGGTTGGTCGGGGCAGTAGAAAACAGGTGAGGGGTGGGTGAAAATGGCCGTTAACGACACAAAAATCAAAGTTAGCGTTTCAGGACGAGATGGATGGACCCGTGGCTCTTTTGCGCCTCGTCCCAGCGGCGCTGCACAGTTAACACGGAGCGGAGATGTTGTCTGCTGCCCCAGAGCCAAACGCTACAATAGAGAGTGAGTGGAAATCAATACGAGCTCAGGCCAATTCCTCAGTGTGACTCCGGTGATTACGACAGCAGCTGCAGGAGATGTGTATATGGATCAGGTGCTTGGCTCAAAGGCACGAGGGCCGGGGGCACAGCAGAACCTTTGGAGCTGTGAAAGGTCAGTCGATAGAAGGAAATACACTTGTGTGATGATATATGCAATGATTGGTCTGAAGGGGGAGCCGAGAGCGCACAGGGAATCAGCGGGACCCGGGCGTTTTGCAATGGAAATGAAACTTACACAAGGGAAACGTTCAACTATCGACTCAGACGCAGAGAGACGGCTGGAAAAAAAAATAAAGGAGCACTACGGAACTTCTGAGGTGAAGGTTCAGCCGGTTTGTCTCGTGTCGTTCACAGCGTCACATAAAATGATCCATCAACAAACTCAGATACATGTTTATGAGCCACTCGCCTCTCCACAGATGTAACCTGTAAACTGGGACTCATCATTTTAATGCCATACTGCGGAACATTCCCGTCAAAGCGATAACAATAATCTCCATGGAGACGAGCTGGTGGTTCGGGTCGTTTTATATGAACATTTTTATAGCAGGAAGTTACTAAGCACAAATAAATAAAACATGTATAAACAAACTGCTGCTCAGAAAAACTAAAATAAGATAATTTGATCTGATTTTTCCATGTTTTCCTGTAAATAAAAGCCACACGGAGGCTCGACGCTGCCTCGTCTCGGCCAAAGGGACACGCAGAGTTAAAATTAGCTCCTTAATATCGCAGACAGCCAGAGCTTCTTGAAGATTAAAGCTCTCCTCAGTCCACAGTGGTAAGTGAAGGATGTCCCCGGTTTAAAGCTGAGACAGACATCTGAAGACAGCTGCTCCTGTCCCCCTCCTCGTCCTCCTCCTCGTCCCCCTCCTCCTCCTCCTCGTCCTCCTCCTGTCCCCCTCCTCCCCCTCTTCCTCCTCGTCCTCCTTCTCCTCCTCCTCCTCCTCCTCCTCCTCAGTCCAAACTTAACTCCAGACCTTATACCTCCACAATCTGCTCACGATTCCTCTCCATCTGCTCCGTCCAAATATAAAAAACTAACTCAAAATAAAGTGTTTGATTGAAGCTAAAGTCCAGTGTGTCTGTGAGGATTGTGTGAGTTTGTAAGTGGAGAGTTTCTCCTCATCTCCAGTTACTCTCACTGAACACTTTCTAAATTAGCTTCTTGACGTGAAGCTCTGACCCTGCAGCCCAAACGTGTCTGCTGCCGTTTTTCAGCCCAGATGCATCACAAACGAGAAGAAGAAATGTACAAACTCAAAAGGAAAGGGTTTTCATGATATCCTACAATTTTGTGTGATAATTTCAGCTGGAGGTCGAGTCCCCGAGTAACTCGACGAGAAAAGCAAGATTTTTGAAAGAAATAAACAAAATAAAACCATTTTGTGTTTGTGATTAAGTCAAACTTGTCACACGACATTTAAGGTTTTAAGTGAGACGCCGGAAAGACTGAGAAACACATTTGACTTTATGAAGCTATAAAACATGTCACCTGAGACCTGGTTTAGTCCTGGTTTAGTCCTGTTTTAGTCCTGTTTTAGTCCTGGTTTAGTCCTGGTTTAGTCCTGGTTTAGTCCTGGTTTAGTCCTGGTTTAGTCCTGGTTTAGTCCTGGTTTAGTTCTGGTTTGGTTCTGGTTTGGTTCTGGTTTAGTCCTGGTTTAGTCCTGGTTTAGTCCTGGTTTAGTCCTGGTTTAGTCCTGGTTTAGTTCTGGTTTAGTTCTGGTTTAGTTCTGGTTTAGTCCTGGTTTAGTCCTGGTTTAATCCTGGTTTAGTCCTGTTTTAGTCCTGGTTTAGTCCCGGTTTAGTCCCGTTTTAGTCCTGGTTACTTCTGATAAACGATGATATTGATGTTACTTTATGCCACTAATTAAGATAATCCCATTAAACCATTTTTAAACCGACTGTTTCATTAAAAAACATGAACATAAAATGCAGAATGCACCAATATTTAACCATAAAAGTGACTTATTCAGCCCTCCACAGCTCAGATCTTATCCAATTACAACAAAAACACCCTAAACCTCCACCGTTTTACAAAGAAAAAGTCCTTATGATAAATCCTGAGGCTCAGATCCACTGCTCATTATAAAATACTTTTCAAACTCATGTCTGTGTCGTTTTATCGCTTCTACTTTGTATTTGTTCCATTTATTCAGTCTCTGTTATTAAAAACTCTCCCCACACGTGTAGCTACTGCGTCCAGGTCATTTCCCTTGTGGATCAGATCATATATTTTGAGTCTAATACTGAAAATTAATGAACATTCAGCTGGAAATGAAGCAGAATTTACACTGATCTGGACGAGGACGACGCTCTGACTCCACAGTGTGTCCTACAAACAGCCCATCCCAGCTCAGTGTCTGACCTTGAGATTCAGGCTCGTTGTCATTTCACCGTGGCCTAAAAAAGTTGAAGTCCACCCCGGCCCCGCTCTGGCCCCCTCTGGCCCCCTCTGGCCCCCTCTGGCCCCTCTGGCCCCGTCTCACAGTCACGAGCGCAGGTCCGTCCCGCTCAGACCCCGTGATTAATGACGCCGTTGTTCGCCCTAATGAGCGCTTGGACTCTGGAGCTGCCCTTTTCTTACGGCTGGCGTCTGCTTCCCTCACACTCGGGGACAGTGGACCTGCCTGGAGCCCGGGGCCACGGCTAAATGTTTTATTCTTGGCACCAAAACCTACAGTGTTCATTTAGTCCCTGCGCAGTGAAAGGAAGGAGCGAGAAAGAAGGAGAAAGTTTGTCCAAGTGAGACATGTTCAAAACTTTGTAAATGTTAAATGTCAGAGTAACTTTATGTTCATCAATGAGGAAAAATATCTGGCAACTTTAATAATCTTCTTTTTATCAGGAAAAAAAACAGATAAAAGCTGCTTAAGTTAAACTCGACTTAAATGTTCACTGTGTGTAACTTTCCTGTTTGTCTCCATGGAGATGTACAGCTGGAATGTTCCACTGTGCAGGATTAAATTGCTCAGTATCATTAACAAAACCAACTCGATTATATTTCTACAGCACATCGTGAGGTGTTCTCCAGCAGAGCAGCGTGGAGCTCGTGTGGACAATCAGAGGGAGTTAAAGTCCCGAGTTTTATCTGTGCCTCTCACTCAGGAGCCCGCCGAGAACGTCACAGAACAGACGCCTCGTTCGACTTTGCCTAAAGTTTGTTGATGTGTGACGCCAGCAGACCAGAAGAAGACCCGCCTCACACACACAAACAAACACACAAACAAACAAACACACAAACACTGAGATACACAATCAAATCTGTCACAGTCACATCTCAGACTCTGTTCTTTCCTAAAAGTCCATGTCTCATTTTTCACTTTCTCTGTGTTAAACCTTCTGACTTTATGTCTCAGACTCGTGGTTCTACAACATTTACAACATTTAAATACAACTTCAGCTGCTCAAAGTGCTTCACAGAAAAAGACAAAAAGAAAAAACAAATCTACAGATCACACGATACAAAGGAAAAGACGAATAAAACACCAGTGTCTCTGTTAAATACCAGGGAGGAGAGTGAAACTGTTCAAGGCTGAGAGGATCTGACAGGCAGGGGGCACTGTTCCAGAGGCTTTGGGCACAGCAGCAGGAGCAGGTCAGCTGACCCCTGACCTCTGACCTCAAGGCTCTGGGTGGAGGGACTCCCTCAGATAAAGAGGAACCACAGTGTGCTGACATTTAAAGACAAGAACATTTAGAGACAAGAACATTTAAACACAAGAACATTTAAACAAGAACATTTAAAGATAAGAACAGGGTCTAAGTAAAAATCCTCTTAAAGTGAGTAAATGCAGATGTTTAATGTCACACTGTGGAACATTCCAGACAAAGCACAAAACTGGACTGTTCCTAAAAGTTCCTCTTGCCTCTTTAAAGCCTCGGTGACAGGTTCATCTGAAACGGACACGTGCTCGTGATAATCCCACAATAACCCGAGGAATCCGCCGTTCTCCCCACAAGCCGTTCGTTTCACCTCCGAGGATTAAACTCACATTCTTCCACGTGAACCTCGTAATGGAGCCGAGCGCCGCCGGATTCCGCCGCCGCTCCGGACGGTGGTGGCGTCTGGGAAAGGTGCGAGTGTGTCCAGTTTCATTCCACAAATACTACACAGCCCTGACCCCGGGGGGCGCCGTAAACACCGGCTCTGAACATGTGTGGTGTGTATGTGTGTATGTGTGTGGGGACGAGAGGTCAGAGGTCACGGCGAGACGGAGACCCGGAGAAAGTGAGAGGAAGACGAGAGAGGAGGACGAGAGGTCAGAGGTCACGGCGAGACGGAGACCCGGAGAAAGTGAGAGGAAGACGAGAGAGGAGGACGAGAGGTCAGAGGTCACGGCGAGACGCAGACCCGGAGAAAGTGAGAGGAAGACAAGAGGAAGAGCAGAAAGAAAGTGAGAGGAGGACGAGAAGAAGAGGAGAGAGAAAGTGAGAGGAAGACGAGAGAAAGTGAGAGGAGGACAAGAGAGGAGGACAAGAGGTCAGAGGTCACGGCGAGACGGAGACCCGGAGAAAGTGAGAGGAAGACGAGAGGAAGTGAGAGGAAGAGGAGAGGAGGACGAGAGAAAGAGGAGAGGAAGAGCAGAAAGGAGGACGAGAGAAAGAGCAGAGGACGACGAGAGAAAGTGAGAGAAAGACCAGAGAGGAGGACGAGAGAAAGAGCAGACATGTCATTTAAGATCTACAGGGCGGCCCAAAAGTCACTGACACTTTTAAATCTTCAGTAGCTCCTTTAATTCTTAAGTTATACTCACCAAATTTTAGCAGTAGATAAACTGAACCTTCCCACTTTTTGGCAATATATACGGTTATAATTGTTCACTTACACTTGAACTTATCACTTTACATAATATTTAAATCATTTCCGGCTTATGTCTCTTATTTGATCCTCGTTTGAAGTGGTTTATTGTCTGAGGTTTATTCACAAACACCTTTTCTTTAAGATAGACCCACAGGAAGAAATCAGGACGAGTCAGGTCTGTGGAGATCACATACTGCCCCCTGTCTGTGAAAAACACTTATTATTCCTTTAATGGCATTTACTCTTGGGGCATCTCTGGTATTAAAATGTGGACGGTAACACCGCTGGGTTTGTGAATTTGACCCATGTGACTCAAAGTACCACTGTACAATGAGGGTTCGTTCCTCGGTGCTGGATTTGCTCAGATTAATGTGGGAAGAGTCGTTCTAAATGCTCTGGAAAAATAAAAGAAAAATATTTAGAAGCAAAAGAGTTATGAGTTTTTTTCAGCTGTCAGTGACTTTTGGGCCATGCTGTAGTTTTTCAGGCTGATGATGTGAATTTTGTGGTTTATAAAAGAGGAAAACAACAGACTAATACAAACACAAAACATTTTATGGTTTAATTTAAAAAGATTTAGCCGGGACTGTTCTCTTCACTCACGTATTTTGTATAATTTAAGCTCAGACTCACCAGGAGCATCTCTCGTCTTATTCTATGAAACCGATTGTTAAAAGTGGAGGTGCTTTACTTTGAAAAGAGTTGGAGACAAAAACAGACGTGACAATAGCAGCTGGAGCGTGACTCTCCATCGCGCTGCTCCTCTCACCTCCACATCGCTCCTTTGTCCCTCTGTCGCTGACTCTTATTACAGAGGAGTAATCGACTCTCCCACTGTAAGTCCTCTTTGTTATGCCTCTGCCGCGGACGACATCTCTAAGCTGATTAGCTGGAGCAGAAGCCTTTTCAGAATTTCAATTAGAACCGTTGAGAATGGAGGAGCAGATTGCACGGCCTATAATCATTACGGGTTTTCGTGGAGCGCTGTTCGAATACTGTAATCCAAGAAGTACATTGCACCAGTCAGACGGAACCAGATAAGTGAAATTATGAGAGAGAAGAGCGGGATCGACGGCAGGAGGCTCGTGTAAAAGTTCTGGAGAGAAAACGGTCGAGAGGCCGAACAGACGAGCCTCCGGTGTTCAAACAAATCAGCAGGAAAGTCAGATGATTTGGGATTTACGACAAAATGTACAGTATCATCGCTGTCGTCTTGTTTTAGATTTATTTTAGAACATCCACAGTCCTGTTTTAGTCCTGGTCAGATCTGCTGCTTCTCTGGGCCGTCGTGGATTAAATAACGGAGGAGCACCCTACATTTCAGACTATAAACCGCTGCTTTTTCCTCTACGCTTTGAATCCTGCGGCTTATACAATGGTGCGGCTCATTTAAAGACTTTTACTGGCCACCGGGGGGCGCTCTCAAGCAGTAAACGCAAAAGTGAGACAGACGTGAGGAAAGATTATGCCCTGAAGAATACACAAGTTTGGATTTTGAACCTTCGTTTTGCGCATCATTCCACAGCCTCAACATGGAAAACACACGAAGAAATGAGTCAAAGAAGGAAATAGAGCCACTGCACGAAAGTTTGATCATTAAAGAAGGAAATAGAGCCACTGCATGAAAGTTTAATCATTAAAGAAGGAAATAGAGCCACTGCATGAAGGTTTGGTGTCAATGAACCGATGGTGCGACGTTGGAGGAGGCAGCGGGAAGAACTTAGTCAATGTAAAAAGACGACGAAATCTTTCAGAGGAAATAAAAGCAGACCTTCTGTGTAAATATCTCATGTTACAACTTAATAACCTGCGTCTTATGTTCAGGTGCGACTTATATATGATCAAAATGTATTTTCTTTTCAGTTTCAGTAGGTGTGGCTTATATTCAGGTGCACTCAATAGTCCAACATTTATGGTAGTTTTCAATCTTAAACTTTCCCAAACGATAGTAAAATAAAAACTGAACAGCTTCAATATAAAGATCAGTAAAATTCCAGACTTTTAGAATCACTCGAGTCGTTTATTTATTTTGTCAAGAGTCAGAAACTGAAACTACAGACTCTGAGTTTGAGAAAACGAGACGACGGAGACGGCAGGGCGGGGTCTGGGTCACATGATCTCGTCTTGAATGTGGGTTTAAATATAACGTACATCTGGAGAGCTAACGTCTGTGACGCTGTTAGCATCTTCAGCCAAAGTGTGAACGTGTCTGTGTGAGTCTGTGGAGATTCAATCTAAATACTCATTAAAGTTCCACTAAAACGTCATAAAATCCATCCACAGTTTATGAAAACGGAGCATCTGCAGCAAAACCATAAAGTCATTTAGCCTCATTATCTAAAAATAAACAAGCTGCAGTTCAAAGGTTCACTGCAGTTTAAAGGTTTGAAGAAAAACTCCGACCGACAGAGTCGTTATGTCTCTAAATCCACTTCAGCCACACAAGTGTAAGATTTTAAGATTTTATAAAACATCACAGATTTGATCAGAAACATGACGCCGGAGCTTTTACAGGACAGAAAAAAATACAATAATGATGTTTACTGTGTTTCTGTACATGCACAAAACTGAGCATCAATACCTGGTATCGATACTCGTAACAAGTCTGATTCTCGATACCTGGAGTATAAACCATGATACACACCACCTCCAAATATAACACACAATACGATTCTCGATACATAAGACACCATACGATACACATCTCGATACTGTGCAATACAAGGATTCAGTACAATACAATATTATACATTTCATATTGATTCGAAATAATTCAGTGAAAAATAAAGGTTTTGGGGAAACTTCATGACCCCATTTTCACAGAAAATAAACAGACTTTTTTTTTTAAATTATTTATCTTCCATTTATTGAAGCTGGATGAGCATAAAGTCCATTTTGTTTTGTGCATTTTACCAACTATAAAAACACATCAGACTGTTCCATGTGTCTGTTATTCATCCAGTTTATTGGAGCTGCACATTTACATTTACAGAGAGTTTAACGACTCTGAAGCATCACAACAGATCCACTAAATCACAACTGAGACTAAAAGTCTTTGTTAAACCAAAGTTAACATGAAATAAACCAGTTTAAATCTTTAAAACAGTGAAGCAAATGATAAATGTTCTGCAGAAACATGTTTCTTTCCTCTGAACACAGCTTCACAGAATCATTTGGTAAAAGACTCGATACAACAGCCCATGAAATCGATACTGTTTCATCAAATGAAACGATACGATAAAGTGATATTTCAGAGTTTTTGCACAGATATGACACTTTCTCTTGTGGAAGTCGTCTGAATTCTGCAGGTGGAGGATGTTTGTTCTGTTCCACACAAAAGTTAAATATTTCATTCTTACCTTTGAATTACAAAATATCTGCTCAAAACAAGGCAAAGATCCATCAGCTGCTGCTAAAATAAAACTAAACATAAAACATGACGTGGGCCATATGCTCCACAGTGTGACACTAATCCGAGTTTAAACTGAGCTGAGCTCGTGTTTTCATCCTTCTAAAATGTAATAAATGAGTGAAGTCCATGTTACTCCAGTGTTTCCCTCTGGAGCCGAGTGTGGAGACGGCGGCTCTAATAAACATGTTCCTGTCAGGGTCTGACGATGGGAGACAGAATAAACCTTGTACATCGCCCTTCACATTATACCACCGTCTGCACGAGGCGCACGCAGCAGTGAGTCAAACGCTTTTGTCATGTTTGCACTTGTACTGGTTTTGACAAAGGCTCAGACTCTGTTTCGCAGATTCAGACGAGGATTTGGGAGCTTCCCCTGAATAACTGCAGCAGAAAAGCACAAAGAGTCAAGTAGCATCTCCCTCGACGCCGGTGAGAGCGAGATGAGAGCGAGATGAGAGCCGAGTTTTTGACAATTCAACCAGCGTTTTTACAGGTGCGAGCGCGTTCAGGAGGGAGTCGCACCAATAACAGGCTTGAACATTTCTGTCATGTTTTATCTTAAAAACAGCCTGTGATTTTGTTTAGTGATGCGTCGCAAAGTGGAAGTTTCTGTGTTTTCTGCTTTGAAGTGATAAATTGAGGATGATGAGGGAAGATTGTCCGTGGGTTTAAAATGGAGAAAACGCAGCAGTGACGCGGAGCAAAAACAGATCCAGACGTTTTAGACGGAAATGGAGCATTAACCAAAACAAAACGAATCAAATATGTTAAACGGCTCTGTCCAAACTGCAGACACGTGAAGTTTCCCGATTCTTCAGGATGTTCTGATGGACACTGCACCAACTGTGATGAAATGTGAGTATATCCATGTTGTGGAGAAAAGATTCTTATTATTAAACATTTGATCTGTGTCAGACCCAGAGCCACATGAACCTGTGAAAACTGTCTCCGTTCCACAGGAAACTGATGTTCTGTCAAAGTGTGAAAGTTCATTATCTCTGGGAGTGAAACAAACATCACTCTGATTTAAATGTTTGTAGATGTTGTTCTGGTGTAAATACAGATGCTCCGGAGGACAGGGGACAAAGGGAGAATAAGGACCAGGGGAGGGTGAAAAGTCTCTGTCCAGGTCTGGTCCTCTTCTGTCTCTGTCCAGGTCTGGTCCTCTTCTGTCTCTGTCCAGGTCTGGTCCTCTCCTGTCTCTGTCCAGGTCTGGTTCTGTCCTGTCTCTGTCCAGGTCTGGTCCTCTCCTGTCTCTGTCCAGGTCTGTTTCTGTCTTGTCTTTTTCTGCTGTAACAAAGACTAAACCTTTTTTGTATTTCCAAACTCACCGGGATACCTTTTCATCTAAATTGTCATTTTTCTCTGCGTTTCCGGACTGTGTGGAGCCATGTGGACGTCAGCTCAGTGTATTTCCCACAATGCATTTCACTGGACAGTGTTGAAACAGAGCAGCTCCGACTTTAACAAACTCGTAGCCACTTAGCAGCGAGCGCTAACTGGACACGACGGGAAGGACATAACAGTTAAATGGATCATGTTTTAAAACTGTGCAGGTAGCGGCGCTGTGCTCACATTATCACAGATCTGACTTGTTTATTGCCACTTGAGTAAATCACAGGGCTATAGGCTGTGGTTTCTGATTAATGTGATGTAATGTATTTAACGGCGGCGCAGCAGCTGTTTTACGCAGCTCGGTGTTTGTAGTGTGGGTTTTGGGACAGAGCCAGAGTCCTCAGTTTGCCCCCGATAAACCACAGGAAACTGAGGCTGGAGTTAGAGCCGACGATCGAACCGTTTTCCTCGACCAGATCTAACGTTTGTCTTTTTACAGGAAATATTCAACCAGTCTGTGAATCTAACCCTTAAACATGGAGGACAAACAGCTGAAAAAACGAGGACAAACGTCTCTCAGGAGCAGGACGCAGCGCAGGGACGAGTCAAATCATCAAACCAGGGGGTCACTGAGGGGCACAGACCACAAACACGAGGCTACAGACCAAAAAAACCTCGAAATACAACAGGAAAAAAGAGAAAGATAAAGAGAGGGAGAAAGACAGAGAGCTGCAGCGTAGTACAGGAGACGGAGCAGATGGTGAGGATTATTCTGACTAAAATACTCCATGGGATCTACGAAGGGAAGGCCTCAGACATAAACTGTTGCGGACTCCCCCATCTGCCAGAAATAGACCAAAAAGAGCCGGAGATCCACCAGCATCACTGTAAAAGGAAAACCCAGGGAAAAGGCAAACGTGTAAGCTCCTTAATAACACACCGTTTGTACCGTGCACCGGACACGAGGAGCCGGTGTGGAGGCTGTGCACGAGATAAAAACACGAAATCACACGTTTAAACGCTTTTAAAATCAGTTTGTGCTGCTTATTTTGAATTTATTATAATATAAATATGTGGAAATATGTGGAAAAAGACACATTCAGTCTGTAATATCTGTATTTTTCCAAGCACAAAGTAACATATTCAACAAATCCACAAATTAATATTCAAATAAATGTGGTAGAGTGAAAGAAAAGTGTCTGAAACTGAACAGCAGAAAAAACAAAATCACCCATAATAATAAAAAGAGATAAACTCCTTCCATAAGAGGCTGAACTTTAAAGCAGTGACATTTCTCTTTCTCAAACACCAACAAACACCAACAAATTAGAAATGATGAATCTGTGTAATTATTAAAGGGTCAGAACATCTGCCGAGTGAAACAAAAGAATAAAAACGATGTTGATTTGAGAGAAACGTGAAGGTGAAGCTCAGAGCTCTCGCTTCACCCTCTGACTTCACTATTTGATCAATATAATAATAGAAAGAGCAGCAGTGGTTTTATCATCCTGACCGTGACAGTAACAAATGTGCTTCTATAATTATGAGGTTCAGCACAGATTTATCCGCAGTACTACAGTTTGTATTACAGTAAGAAGTTAAAGAAGTACTGCTGTGTAGGATTATATAAGGAGAAGCAGGTGCATTTGTGATGATAACGCTCTTATAACACTGCTCCTCTGGACGACCATCACCTCAAGAAACCTTTAATCCACAGAGCAAAGAAACTCCTGACGAGCCAGAACATTATGACCACTCCCACGCACAAGAAAACTCACAAACGTGGTACATTTTTATCATTGTTTTACATCAGTCGAGTTTTTTGAGGATTGAGAGAGAAACAGGAAGAAGCTCTGAGCTCGATTTATCTGGAGCTCAAGAAAGAAACATGCACATGGACTTTAAACCGGGACGAGGGGCCGTTTTACTCTCACACACCTGAGATTCTGTCCTGAAGACGTCACTGATAAAACCTCCTGAGACCCGGCGTCCTCAGCCCAAATAACAAAGAGACATGAACAAAGTCACGAAAGAGGTCGAGTCTCAGGAGGTTAAACCGGGACGAGGGGACGGGACTTTAAACGGGGACGAGGGGACGGGACTTTAAACCGGGACAAGGGGATGGGACTTTAAACCGGGACAAGGGGATGGGACTTTAAACCGGGACAAGGGGATGGGACTTTAAACCGGGACGAGGGGCCGTTTTACTCTCACACACCTGAGATACTGTCCCGAAGACGTCACTGATAAAACCTCCTGAGACCTAACGTCCTCGTATGTGGACGACACATTTTGGGTCTCGGCCACAATGCAAATTTTTAGAAGAAGAAGAAGAACAGCAACAAAGCAAAAATGTTCAGTTTGGAATATTTTTAAGAGTTTAGAATGTGTACTTTTTTCTTTCATTTTTTTGTAAAGGCTCCTGCACCTCTGAGCAGATCTTCACATGAGCCACGTTTTTCCAAGAGGAAGAATTGTTTTTACTCAGGACAAATGTTGCTGTTTCAGGCTCTTAATAAATAGTTTTTGCAAATCATTAATTCAAATGTTCTATCAAAATGTTTAAATGTAGTGTCCTCACATGTGGACATCACTTTTCTCAAACTACATCAAGTAAAAAGATAATTCTGTGTTTTTACATCATCAGGTCCACTCAGCCCAAACAACAAAGAAACATGAACAAAGCCACGAAAGAGGTCGAGTCTCAGGAGGTTAAACCGGGACGAGGGGACGGGACTTTAAACTGGGACGAGGGGACGGGACTTTAAACCGGGACGAGGGGCCGTTTTACTCTCACACACCTGAGATACTGTCAGACTGATAAAACCTGCAAAAATCAGCTGTCACACGTCACAGAACATCACATGATCACTCTGAGGACGACAAACACGACACAAACTAAACCTTCATCTGGAAAATGAAATGTCAAAAACATGAGCCTGTATGTAAGGATTAAAACTCAAGACATAGACAGACTCCTTACAGAACTTAGAGCTGCTCCAGTGACTGTTTTTCCCAAAATGCTGCTTCGCTGAAACTATGTTAAACATGTAAACCCGACACTTTGAGCAGTTTGTCACATACGACCCGAAACACAAGCAGCCGGTCATAATATTATGTCTGAACTGTCCATTTGAATCAACACAAAATCTGCTGTGTTTAATCTGTCTGAACACACACTGAACACACCACGTCACCCCAAACTCCAACTCCAAACACCGTCAAACACCTCCACCCTGCAGCCAGCCCACAGCACCCGCAGAAGACAGAGAGATGTTTTTACCTTCCCCGGAGCGAAGATCCAACCGCAAACCTGCAAGAAAATAAACACAGATGTAATTAGGGTGACGTCGTGTGAGTCTAATCAAGCACAAAACCCCGTCAGGTTCAGTCAATGGCGCCGTAATGGAGGCAGAACTCGGCGTCGTCCGTGCACACACCGTCCCCACAGGCGGCAGCGGCGTCACAGCCTGTAATTGTCTATTGAGCCGTGTCACTCGAGCCTCTGCTCCGTCCCTGCGAGCGCCGTAATTGTCGGTACATTCTTGTTGAGCGGAGTTTGAATGGAAACATATCGACTCTGCTATATTTGTATAAAAAGAGGTGGGTGTCCGCGTGATATTGACAAATTATGTGAGTCGACAGGGGACAGTTAATTAAATGGCTTCACTGGCGCCGAGCGTAGAGTCATTATTGTGCACAGAGGCTGATCCTCACCGTCACACTCTGCCTTTGGACAAATGAAGGATGTTTATACACAGCATCTGATTTGGGCGTCTGTCTGTGATCCAAAAGAAAGTCAAACACGTTTATGTCGGAATAATCAAGTCCACAGCCAAGAACGGCACAAGTCAGAAGGTTTGAAAAGGATGTGATGGTCACTACAGTTTTACTTTGTGGTTTTACCTGTTTACAAGACCTGATTAGCTCTGGGACGAAAGACGGGGGGACGAGAGACGGCGGGACGAGAGACGGCGGGACGAGAGACGGTGGGATGAGAGACGGCGGGACGAGAGACGACGGGACGAGAGACGGCGGGACGAGAGACGACGGGACGAGAGACGGCGGGACGAGAGACGACGGGACGAGAGACGGTGGGACGAGAGACGGCGGGACGAGAGACGGCGGGACGAGAGACGAGAGACGGCGGGACGAGAGACGACGGGACGAGAGACGGCGGGACGGGAGATGGCGGGGACGAGTCAGTCTGCCCCAGAGCAGCTATGGCGACAGTAGTATGGAGTGAATAATGCTCTGTAAAGCATCGTCGAGTGTGAAAAAAAGTGCTATATAAATCAAATGCATTATTATTATTATTATTATTATTATTATTATTATTATTATTATTATTATTATTATTATTATATATTTTTTGTATTATTTATTTTTTTATTTATTTAAAGTTACCATTGACACAGCTGATGTAAGTTTCCAGATGCACTGACACAGTCTCCCTCGTTACTCTGCACAGCTCCACTTTAGCTCTTCTTATCTTCTAGGCTCATTTTACATCATTATGAACAATTCAGTCTAATGCACAAGTGCGTTATCCACTTTTAAATCATTTGTAAGACACGTATTTGTGCACGTTTGTAATTATATAGAGATCATATTTCACTTTTTAATGACTATAACAAACCAAAGCCATATTTTAGTCTCACAAATGACACAAAACAGGCTCAAAATAAATTCTAAACACATCCTGAGTCTTAGAAACACGAGTTTTCTTCTTAACGATATTAAAAACAGTCAAAACTACACCACGGTTTTGTTTTGAGTGAATCTAATGAGAGTTTGTCATGATCATTAAACAGGACGTGATCTGTCATCCTCAGGTCACTGCTCCGTCTCGTCCTGTATTGACGAGGACGATGTATTGACCAGTGGGACTCGTGCTGACGCCGTGTTTGTGCTAAATGTTTGGATTAGTTTATGTTCAAACAGAACAACAGCAGAACTAAACGAAGTATCCTGAACGTCCCGTGATCAGAGTATCATTGAGCCGTGATGAGGCGGATGTGGTGAAGATGACCACAGGCGTCACACGTCGGCCATGTTTATGTCCACATTTTGATGCATAATTAATCATGGAGGCCTTGGGATTTTACATTAAGGTTTAATAGACCTCCCAGCGCCAAAGTATGCCCACGCTGCAGCCACGAGGAAATGTCCCAGAGCTGCGTCTTCTCAAAGATCCACGAGGAAATGTCCCAGAGCTGCGACTTCTCAAAAATATCAACGAGGAAATGTCCCAGAGCTGTGTCTTCTCAAAGATCCACAAGGAAATGTCCCAGAGCTGTGTCTTCTCCAGAGAGGACAGGAGCGTCTGAGCAGAGGACAGGAGCGTCTCAGCAGAGGACAGGAGCGTCCGAGCAGAGGACAGGAGCGTCCGAGCAGGACAGAGCGTCTGAGCAGAGGACAGGAGCGTCCGAGCAGAGGACAGGAGCGTCCGAGCAGGACAGAGCGTCTGAGCAGAGGACAGGAGCGTCTCAGCAGAGGACAGGAGCGTCTCAGCAGAGGACAGGACCGTCCGAGCAGAGGACAGGAGCGTCCGAGCAGAGGACAGGACCGTCTGAGCAGAGGACAGGAGCGTCCGAGCAGAGGACAGGAGCGTCTGAGCAGAGGACAGGAGCGTCCGAGCAGGACAGGAGCGTCCGAGCAGAGGACAGGAGCGTCTGAGCAGAGGACAGGAGCGTCTCAATCGGGGCCTGGACGCCTGAGGAGATTAGACTAAACAAAGCTGTGTGAGCTGTTAAATCTAATTTAAACTGTAATGTGTTTTTAAATGTGTTTTTACTTTAAATCTGTTGCTTTTGCTGCTGGGAGGTTCTTTTATTGTTTTATTGTTTTATTGTTTCTGTGGAGGAGGTTTTCACAGTTTTGAAGCACTTCAGCTTTAGAAAAGTGCTATAAAAATAAAGTTATTATTATTATTAATCTAATGTAGAATCAGAGGCACATGGCAGAAGAAGTGGACTCATAAAACCGCAGTATCATGTTTCTACGGTG
The DNA here is from genome assembly GCA_019594935.1 of Periophthalmus modestus. Classification (NCBI taxonomy): domain Eukaryota; kingdom Metazoa; phylum Chordata; class Actinopteri; order Gobiiformes; family Gobiidae; genus Periophthalmus; species Periophthalmus modestus. The sequence continues at coordinate 88,142 of JAIEZT010000073.1, read as the reverse complement.
GCTCTAGAGGGACATACAGTCGTCTATATGTGCAGTGAGGAAAGTTCAGTTTGGAAAGTGAATGAAAAATAGAAATGTCCTCAGCCTTCATACATAATTATGCTCAATAATGAAACATGCATGACTCTCCTGCAGCACGACTCTGCCTGTCCTCCCTGACAGCGGGGGACAGGGAGGAAGGTCCCCTCAATAACTATGGTTTTTGTTTCATTTCAGAATATTTTCCAAAATACAATACTGCATTTTTACAATTGTATTTATATATTATTATTATTTATTATTATTATATTATTATATATATTTTTTTTATATTTCTTATGTTTTTTTAATCTTATTTTTATATTATTTTTAGTTTATTTATGTATTTTATTATTTTATTTGTATTTATTTTTATTTATTTATTTTCTTATTTTATTTTTATTTATTTCTATTTTATTTATTTATTCTCTTATTTTATTTTATTTTATTTTTTATTTTATTTATGCATTTATTTTTTTATGACTTTTGTACAAGGTCCTCATTCCACCCACGCCAAATCAATGAGCCCTTTCCAAGAATCTAAACGGCCCTTTTGGAATCCCCCGAGTTCCACTGTTACATAACCTTTCTCCTCATTCAAAAGAACTTTATTGCCTGTGTCTCCTCCGTCTCCGAGCGGCACAAAGGCGGGGGACGGATACAACATGGCCGCCGTAGAAAAGCCTTTCTTCCTCGGGCTGAACAGTTACTACGAGCCGTAAAAGACGCAGCACAAATCAGACTCACGAGGTAAAAGTGACACGGCCGCTATAAAAACACAGGTACATTTAACTAAGTGCTTCATGGTAAAGTGTACGTCCATTTAATCCACACGCAAATCGATTTGAAATACGCTAACGGACCTCACCACATTAATCATAAAACACAAGTGAGCAACTAATCAAAATGTAATTCGGCTGATTAGACGTGCTATAACTTTGAGACGGCGTAATTATTTTGTGTCATGTTTGATTCAGCCAAATTACACTTTAAAATGAGTTTAAAAATGTCTGAGCCTGTCGATTATCCACGGATCTGACCGTGTTTAACTCTGTGTGAAGGCTGCTAAAGACGCACTACGGAACACTTCCTGCTCGTCTCCATGGTGATGTTTTAGCTTTGTCTTTGTTCCACAGTTTGGAAATAAACATAAACGTCAAATAGTTATTTCATTTATTAAATACAAGTGAAAGAAAACCTCAAAAACATGCTCTGCTGCTGTGAGGGCGCTCGCCTCTCCACAGATCTGACTTAGATCTTGGAACAGTCGATGTGCAGAAGTTTAATGTCTGTGGAACATCTCAGGAAAAACAAGAACATCTCTACAGCAGGACGCCAGACTCAAACTCACCGGGACAAAAGGGAAAAACTCAGACAAATTCACCACAAAACTCAAGATTTACTGAAAAACTGACGTAAGCTGAAGTTTAACGTTTCACTTTTTCATCTGGAAACAAACTTCAGTTTTTTTTAACCCTGAAGAACCAAGAACCTTCTTCTTCTTTGGAAAATGATGAACATTGTATAAATCACTGCTGTAAGTTCAACACTGATATATCCACTTTTTTATTTGAATCCTTTATGCCCAAATTTAGGATCAGGGGCAAATTTGACCCATTGGGCTCGCTAATTTATCCAGAAATAATATAAAACATACTTCTAGACATTCTGCAAGCTATTACTAAAAAGATTAACAAAAAAAACCCACAATTTTATTTCATCCGCTGTTTTGCTGAAAAGTCGATTTTGTTTGTGTCTTTTCCATCTTGTCTCCGTCACTCTGCCTCATTTTAGTTCAATATTCATCCACTAGGTGTCTCTGTGCAGGGGCCAGAAGTGGCACTCTGGGCTTTTGGAATTGAAATTTGACTTTTTTTTTTTTTTCTTGTTCATTTTGGGTAACAGCAATTAACTCATTCATTTCTTATTTAAATCAAAATAAATATGTCTCTGTAGTGGTTCATTTGGCTCAGTCGCTACTGAGCGTCGACAGAAAAGGAGAAACTTTCACCGATCTCAGCTGCACTAGCAAAGCATTCTGGGATGTGTAGTATTAGTGGTGCATGTGCTTCATGCCGGTGAGCAGCTCTAAAGCTCATCTCACAGGCCAAATATAATCACACCGCGGCCCAGATTTGGCCCCTGGGCCTGAGTTTGACATGTGTGAGGATAAACAAAACATTTCATTTATGAAGACGGAGGATTTTGTTTTAATCTTCCTGCTCCTTTTCAAGTTTATATTAGGATTATTTTGTGAAATGTGCTTTAAATGAACCCGATACATGTGCGAAAAAAAATAAATATATGAAAAACATGAAATGAATGAGATGAAATGAGAGATCTCCGAGGAGAATCATGTGACATTATGGTCATGTGACCAGAGGAGGAGGTGCTGCGAGCTCCAGGAGGAGGAGATGCTGCGAGCTCCAGGAGGAGGAGATGCTGCGAGCTCCAGGAGGAGGAGGTGCTGCGAGCTCTAGGAGGAGGAGGTGCTGCGAGCTCCAGGAGGAGGAGGTGCTGCGAGCTCCAGGAGGAGGAGGTGCTGCGAGCTCCAGGAGGAGGAGGTGAGCTCCACATAAACTCGATCTGAGGCTATAATCTGACAGATTTGTCGCTCTGGCCGCGGCTCACTGTACCTGTCACTCACTAAAACATTTCATCAGGTGTTAAGCGGCGGCGCCCGACCGTTCGCACTTCGATGGACCTGCCAGCGCTGCAAAGGAGCCTGGGAAAAAACTCAGACGTGTCGTTGTTGTAGAAGCTGGATTTATGATTCATCTTATATAAAACAACCAAGTAAAAGACGAGAAAATATGATTCATTATACACGTTTTACACTTAAAGCAACTGTGGAACTTTCTACCTGCTTGATTCTATGGAAACAGGAAGTTAAAACCACACTCTGGAACATTCTCAACAGAGACAAGCAGCAGAAGGCCAAGTGAGAGTCAGGTTTGTGGAGATGCGAGCCTCATAAGGACGAGAGGAAAAATCTGCTTTTATACGATTCTATTTTGAGATAAAACGTTCCATAACTCAGTGGTAAGTACAAAAAGAATAGATCATTTTAATCTGGAAGAGAACAGAAATCTCAAAATACGAAACCGTCACATTTTTCCTTTTTGCAGCAGAACAGAGGGAATTTCTTAGAGCGAGTCCGTCACACACGGTCCAGACGAGCTCGTATCGTCTCAAACTCTCGTGTTTTCTTATTTACTTCACTTCTTTGTTCTATTTATTCAACAAAGGTTTAACTCAAAGTGTTAATCCACAAGCAGCACCGTTGACTTAAGTGTTTTTGTGCTGCGGGAAAAGCAGCGTTTAATTGAGTGGTATCGGCGGCTCCCGACCAACTAATCCGTCAACATAAATATTTAAAACACCCAGGATATATTTCCCTGTCTGGAAGCACAAAGAGGCTCTGTTCTGTCTGAAGCGATGCTGTGATTAGTGACTGAGAGCCGACTGCATTTAATCTCAACCTCTGAGGCACTTTACAGGAGAACATTTCAAACCATTACCGACGCTCAACAATTTCCAAGCACCTTCAGTTTCCATGGAGACGACAGCGCCAACCCCCAACTCTATCACCCCACTTTGCACCGCATGTAAAATAAATGTAGAAAAGTCGTCTGGAGAGAATCGAGTCGCAGATCTGCCACGAATCTGTCACCAATCTGCCACAAACCTGTGTCTCGCTCTCGTGTCAATGGAGTTTACATCGATTTTTGTGTAACTACAGCCTCATCGAGTGTTTAAGCACCGTCTTCATGACAATAATCGCCCTCAAGACTCAACCAAAGACTCAAATGTTCATCTGAGAGAAAATGCAACAAAAGAAATAAAAAAACTGATCGATTTTTCATCAAACAAGGCCGAGCTGCAGGTTTAGTGATGTGATCTTCATGAACGAGTCGGCTCTTCTGAACGGCTCTTTTGAACGGCTCTTCTGAACGGCTCTTCTGAACGGCTCTTTTGAACGGCTCCTTAACGTCTGAACGGTTAGAACTGGATCTAATTTTTTAAAAGAACCAAATCTTTTTCTTTTGGATTTTTATGCATTTTTATCAACAACGATCAGAGCAGAAGCAGAGTACACAACACCGAGAGAGATTTGTGCACAAAAATACACAATATTTAACACTTCATTTTGTCTATTTTTTATTTCGACGCATTATTCTTTTATCCTGCATAAATCTGAAGGTTAAACTCTCTCATTTTGAACCAGTTTAAACACATCTGAGCTTCGGTCGTTCGATTCGATTCGTTTGTTCTTAAAATGAGAATAATATCAGATAAATAAACATAAAACGAGTCAGTTCTCTGTAAAATGAACTGCTCCAGAAGATTCAGATCTCCTAAAAGAATATTTAACACTATAACAGTCACATTTGGAGAGGCAGAAGCATGTTTTTCAGTTTTTTGCTTGTTTTTTTGTGATAAAACATGTCACGGCGTCTCTACAGAGAAATCAGACCAGAAAAGTTACAAGTTGAGCCTTTAAATGGTCAAATATTCACTGAGTTTGTAAATATTTAAATAATGCTTCATCCTCAGTTTGTGGTGTTTGTATTTTCTGAAACACAGAGGTTCACACGTGTTTTTGTGGCTCTGGACGCAGCAGTTAAATGGGTTGTTCTGGTTTAATTTATGTGTCATTGTTCACTGTTCCAGCATCTGTGCCTGTGTTTAGCACAGCTCCTAACGGCTCCGTCCTCCTCCTAACGGCTCCGTCCTCCTCCTAACGGCTCCGTCCTCCTCCTAACGGCTCCGTCCTCCTCCTAACGGCTCCGTCCTCGTCCTAACGGCTCGTTCTCGCTCTGTGGCACTTAAACCTCGGGCTTTAGCGTCGTTACACAGAACGGATGTAAAGATGTGGGTATTTGGAGAATTAGTGAGAAGGTAACGCTCTGGATCTGCACCTGAACCGTCGCTGTCGAGTTAAAGCGTCGGCAGCATCAGCCACACGAGCGAACGTCTTTGAGCTCTGACGTTTTCTGCTCAACCTTCTGTTTTATCCGGGCTTGTGACTGACAAAAAGAACTTGATCAGATCTGATCAGTCACAGTCAGGACGCTTGTTTTTAAGGAACTTTTAGCAATAAATCCAGCTGTAATTTAATAAATGCACCAGTGAGGCGTGGTCAGGTGGGGCAGGAGAGGTCGTGTCATCACAGAGACAAAATACATGAAATGGTTAAATTTATCCAACGATTTGTACTATAAAGTTATTTTCTATTTAACAAATTTTATTCTTTTTTTTTAAACTCAAAATCACTGAATTTTTACTTTTACCATCCAGGTCAGGAGCCGTGTGGTGAGGCACAGGCCGCTCGTGCCTCACATGTTCTGACTGAGCTGTAGCAGTGACGCTGCTGCTTTAAGGCTGTGAAAAGGGGGTGAGGCACGTAGTTACCTGGCCTCATGGTAGGGGGCGCTCGTGAGCCCAGGGATTCTTGTAACTCCCACAGAATAGTGACCGCAAGATACAGTTTAGAGTTAGCAAGTCAAGTTTATCAATCCGTTCACTTTTTTCTTCTTGTCTGTTCTACTTTTTAAATAGAGGAAGATACATATTAAAGCTCAGTTTTCTAAACTGGACTTTGGGTCGAAGCAGGAGGTTAGAATTAAAGGACCAACGCTAAAGGAGCTAAAGGAGCTAAAGGAGCTAAAGGAGCTAAAGGGTTTGCTCCAGACGACGGGACAAAGACTCGACTTTTCAAACAGAGAGACGGACCAAATGTAAGAAATTTAATGATTCAACCCACTGAAAACTGAGGAGAAACAGAAATAAGGATAAAAAAACAATACAACACCAGCTTTTTATTTCATACTATTAGAGATATTTCATATGGACTTCAGAACTTTTATTTTGAAATTATTTTTTATTCTGGCCCCAAGTCACTGATGCTGATTTGTTCTTTTAAATGCTCCAGTCCTGCTTTTGGGAGTTTCTTCTTGATTTCTCTTTAAACATTTATTTCACTGATTAAATCCAGATTTACATAAAACAGATTCTAGACGAGTTTCATTATTATATTATTTTGTTGCACCATTGTTCAAGTGAAATAAAAAGTAAAGACACAGGGATTAAGTCTGAAACTGTAAAATGTCACTAATCATTTGTTTACATAATTAAAATCCTGTTTCAAACGGCGGCGTCGTTTGTTCCTCGCCGTCTCCCGTCGTGAGAGGAATAAAGAGCCGCCGCTGGACACTGAAGATACACGGCTTCAAAGTAAAACATGAATGTGAATCCCAGAGGCAGAAGTACAAAAGTACGTCTGCACGGAGCCAGGAGATGCTCACCAGGGGCCGCGGTGCATTGTGGGAGATATTCAAACACAAGACGCACACGTGTTTTTACTGTAAACAGCTCTACATATGTGTCGTAGTTTTTGTACAATACTTTCAAATCCTACAACCGCTACACAAATGAAAAGATGTATTTGTGTTTATACATGTCACAGTACAAATACACAAGTGAGAGTACAAATACACGTCAGAGTACAAACACACGTGTTAATCTAATCAAATCGTCGTCTTACATAAAAACCTGGCTCTTCTCCTGAGCTAAACGTCTTTGTCACTCTTCTCTCACGACGCCTCGACCTGCAGCTCCACCTGAGCCTCCTCCTGAGCCTTAATCAACCTGTTTGTTTGTTTCATGAGTTTGTGTCTGATTGGCTCGGTGTAAATGTGTAACAGCTAAACTCTGGAAAAACATGAACATTCCACCATCACATCCCGGACTCCCAGGGCCACGCCCACCACAGAAAATCAGAAAGATCGATTAGTCGACTAAAAAAACGACTCTGTGACGTACTTCTGTGTGTCTGACCCTCTGCGCTCACACGACGACACAAGAGTTTATGCAAAAAAACAACTATTTATGCAGAAAAAATACAAGGAAATAATGTATGTGTATAAATACAGATTAAACTCATGAATCAAGAGTTTAATCTGCTTCAAAATTTAAAAAAATATGTCCAACTGTTCACGAGGGTCATTTTTACTCTGCCGCTGGTCGATGTAAAAAAGAGCTCAGGCCAATGTGAAACCAACTGTCACATTCTGGACCAATCGGCCGCTTCAGCCGCTTCAGCCGCTTCAGCCGCTTCAGCCGCTTCAGCCGCTTCAGCTGCTCCAAGAGACCAGCTCAAACAGGAGGTTTCAGAGCGGCTCCACCCACGCTCTGGAGCAGGGCGAGTGCAGCAGCGTGAACGTGGTCGACCTTAGACCGACCTGCACAGTCCCCGGTGACAGTAAAAGTGTCGGGAACTGGCCAAAGAAGCTCCTGGATTAGATAGATTTTTGTGCACTGCAGAGCTGCAGTTTGACACTTTTATCTGACAAGTTTACACTGACCTAAAGGATTATTATGACACCTGTTCAATTTCTCCTTAATGCAAATATCTAATCAACCAATCACATGGTAGTTGCTTCAATGCATTTAGGGGTGTGGTCCTGGTCAAGACAATCTCCTGAAGTGAGTCTGTGTCTGTCTGCGCAGGTGAGTCTGTGTCTGTGTGGTTTAAAAAAGGCTTTTTCTCCTCCTGGGTCACACAGTTTGTCACGACGTTTAGAGGAAGTTTGCAGGTTTTCACGGGGCTCTGTGCTTGAGGTGTGATCTCGTGGGAAGTTGATGAGCTGATGGACTCTCACGTGGCTCAGGTGAATGTCGTTAAGTGTAAAATAAGGTAAATAAACAGAACTAAACACTCATAAACTTCTTCTGCCGCTGTCTCATATAAATCCTTAGAATCGAGTAAAACACCATCAACCAACGATGTGAGTTTTCCAGTTTCTGTTTGAGTCCAGGTAGAGACAAAGCAGCAGCAGAGGAGGTGTTAAAAGATGTTTTCCTTTGTAGAGAACGATTTGTTTGTTTTATGTTCCCTCCGCTCGCCTCCAGGGCCCTAACCTACATTACAGCTCACACACGATTAATCATTGATGAACCTGTGCGGTTTGTTCATTTGTTCATATCTGAATGTTGCAGATTAATCCGGTTTATCTCATTTAAACTGCAGAAACAAGTAAACCTGTCGTTCCATTTTAACTTCAAAAACAGACAGTGTAGTTTGGGATGTTCCACAGTGAGTCTTTAATTCTCTATAAAGACGAGAAGGAGGCAGGTCAGATCTGTGGAGACGTCAGCCACTCACAGTAATAATAATAATACATGGACTTTTCAGCAATAAAAAAGAGCAAATGAATAAATAATAAATGTCAGATCGATGAGATGATCATGTCCAGGCAAAGAAAAGTTACGTAGTGCATCTTTAAATCGTCTTAGTTCAGTCCAACCTGGAGCTCTTCTTTCTGAAATGTGTCTGAAATAATTCTACGCCCGTGTTATTTGGATATTGTCATAAATTTTGAATATTTTAAAACAGCAAAACTTTGTCCAGTGACAGATTTAAACTTTTCTCTGGGTCAGACCTGGACTGAGCGACACAGACGATATTTAAAATGACAATTTGAATCTCGCTCTCGACATAAACATCACCGAGGCGTCAGATCCACGGACCCACAGGTTGGAGGTGTGATTCCAGCTCCCACAGATGATTGTTGTGTCCTTTGGCAAGACACTGAAGCCCCCCTTGCCCCGAAAATGACCCAGAAAGACAAAGGTGAAGCACTATGCAGGAAACATGCTGCAGACCCAATAAACAAAGTATCTGATTAAATGTGGCAGAAGAGAATAATCCTGTTTGTGATGAAATCTGCAGTGAACTAAATCGGTGTCATGGACAGTCTGAGAGACAGATATTAAACAGATATTACAGAATGTGAGACATAAATCAAACTCGTCTCACAGGTTCAAACATTAGCCTCATTCTCTGAACATAGAGTCGTTCTCGTGTGATCTTCATTTGGTCTAATACAGTTTAATTCCACCTCACGACATAAAAGCAGCGAAGAGAAAATCAAATCAGCCCAAATGAATCTGTCCCAAAGTCACTAATTCAAAATGTCAGATCCATAAAAGCTCCGTAGTTTAAACAGACGACAGAGATTATCAAAGTCTCATTTACATCTATCTGCTGCAGTTTGACGCCTTTAAAGAACGACCAGCGAACACGCCTCACATCCAACGATACGCACAATAATCATATAATCCCAGTGTTCGTTAACTCAGAGAAGTACGGGAGCCTCCAGGGGTCAATTAACCCGCACCGTGAACTAAGAACACGAGATCCAATGATCCACATAATGAAGACGCATTACACCTCGAGGAAAGAACCATCATGAGTACACCCACGGAACAATGAAGAGCAGAGTCCACCGTGTCAGATGCCCTTCCACGAGACTCTGGACAAACATGGACTGAAATGTGTGAAATACAGAAGTTTAACTCGGAGGTAAAACGGTGACAGACCCAAAAATAAGTTACAGGTTTGATCTCACACAATCTGCAGGTTTTTCAAGGTCTTTTCGAGCGATTCCAAACACCTGCGACTGACAAAACGCAGGACGCCATGAGACATTCCAGGCAAATCACACAAACGGAGATAAAATGACTGAGATTCAGGAGCAGGACCACGCCCCAAACACCACGCCCCAAACACCACGCCCCAAACACCACGCCCCAAAACAGCACGCCCCAAACACCACGCCCCAAACACCACGCCCCAACACCACGCCCCAAAACACCACGCCCCAAACACCACGCCCCAAAAACAGCACGCCCCAAACACCACGCCCCCAAACACCACGCCCCAAAACAGCACGCCCCAAACACCACGCCCCAACACCACGCCCCAAACACCACGCCCCAACACCACGCCCCAAACACCACGCCCCAAACACCACGCCCCAAACACCACGCCCCAAACACCACGCCCCAAACAGCACGCCCCAAACACCACGCCCCAAACACCACGCCCCAAACACCACGCCCCAAACAGCACGCCCCTCAGCGAAACCACACGTCCAATCACCCAGAAGCCCCATTTATACGAGCTCGTGTGTCTCTGCTGTCTCCACCGCTGCTCATCTTTCAGCCCGAAGACGTCCTGAAACGACAGAGCCCACGTCCCGAGTCTCTACTGGCCTCCGCCTCTCTTCAAATCATCAGTAAATATCTATATCACATTTTTGTATCGAGACAAGCGAGTGGCGAACCCTGCACGACAAAAGTCACACAGCGCACCTTAAAAACACAGAATAATTTAGTTACGACCACGTTCCGTCATGATTTAAAGTGAAATGCACATTAGAAACTTAGAAACAGTAAGACAAACACAAATTAAAACTAAAATCGTTCCTCCCGCCTGACTCAGACTCACTGTTACCTCCTCAGAGTTTTCCGAGGCTGTTCGAGACTGACTGCCGTCCTTTAATCACAAATCAGTTTTAATTAGAACAAGTGTGAAGAAAATAGAGTCTAGCACTTTGGAGTGTTAGACCCACGGAGCAGATCTCATATGTTTAAACGTGAGGTCGATTTACAGTCAGTCCACAGTCCAGATTATTTTTGTGCTCGCTGCTAATTACACTTCATCTTTTCCCGTGGGGCGTCGAAGCCTCCACGAAGCTCCAGCCTCGTCTCACAAACTTCAACAAATCCTCATTACAACCTCGTCCTCTTTGTCTTTTCTCGAGCTGGAGAACTTGTGTAGAGTTTCCTCGTTGTTCTCCAGCACCGTGGGCGACGGTGGCTCAGTAGGTAGAGCGTTTGCCCAGTGATTTGAAGGTTGTCGGTTTGAATCTTGCTCCCTAATAAAACATAAACTACAAATGGACGAGTGGTTTCTGGATGTAAAGCCTTGAAAGTGGAAAAGCGCTTTACCAAAATGTGTTTTACCGTTAAATATTCCTCATCCTGATCAACAAAGTGAACCTCAACTTCTCTTTTTCTCCAAATAAAGTCTTAATTAAGTCTGTAATTAATCACATTTTAATCAAGATTCAGTAATTTCAATTTAATTTATTTTTGCAAAGCCCAAAATCACAGCAGCAGCATGAGAAAAGATTAAACCAACAATGAAAAAGAAGCAGACAAAAGCAAAATAATTAAGTGTAAATAAGTGTCCCAGAGCGCCCCCTGTCCTCAGACCCTCCTTCACAATAAGGAAAAACTTTTAAAAAAAAACCCACAATATTATACCGGGTGGCCCAAAAGTCACTGACAGCTGAAAAAAACTCATAATTCTTTTGTTTCTAAATATTTCTCCTTTATTTTTTCAGAGCATTTAGAACGACTCTTCCCACATTAATCTGAGCAAATCCAGCACCGAGGAACGAACCCTCATTGTACAGTGGTACTTTGAGTCACATGGGTCGAATTCACAAACCCAGCGGTGTTACCGTCCACATTTTAATACCAGAGATGCCCCAAGAGTAAATGCCATTAAAGGAATAATAAGTGTTTTTCACAGACAGGGGGCAGTATGTGATCTCCACAGACCTGACTCGTCCTGATTTCTTCCTGTGGGTCTATCTTAAAGAAAAGGTGTTTGTGAATAAACCTCAGACAATAAACCACTTCAAACGAGGATCAAATAAGAGACATAAGCCAGAAATGTTTTAAATGTTACACAGTGATAAGTTCAACAATTATAACCGTATATATTGCCAAAAATCTGGGAAGGTTCAGTTTATCTACTGCTAAAATTTGGTGAGTTTAACGTAAGAATTAAAGGAGCTACTGAAGATTTAAAAGTGTCAGTGACTTTTGGGCCGCCCTGTACTTGGCCAATACAATAAAACATAAAATCACAGGCTGAATGGTCATAACTGGCTCAAAGTCGACGTCTGAGGGAAAGAACAAAGTCACTGTCATGTAAAAATGTTTTAAACTGTTTAAACTGTGGTGTAGATCCGCCTCAAATATTAATGTTTCTGCAGAAGTTTAAAATATCCTCAGAAATGGCAAATCTAATCACAAATACTGGTGATTAGAGGCTGAAAACGGCGCCGCCCTGTTTCAAATCAGAACTTCTGCTGCAGCGGCGAGTTTTTTTCAGAGCTGATAGAACCGACGGCAGGAGGGACGTTTTTCTCGAGACGCTAAACGACACGAGGAGACGACGCTCATTTAATTTAGGCGAAGGCGCCGCTTTGAGTTTCCAAAAGCCTGAAAACGACTGAACTTCTTCTGACCTGGAGACATCCAAACGTCCAGCGACAGGAGGAACTTCAGTCATTTTACTTTTCTCTGACGGCTCTTAGACCGACACAGATTAAGAGTCTTTCCCCAAAATATCTGAATAAATAAAACCAAGAAACCAGGAGAAAGTGAAGAGTGAAAAATATGAAGATTCATCCTGTTTTTCCTCTTTAAAGCTGCAGTGTGGAACTTTCTGAAGGTGCCGTGTCACTGCAAGATGGAAGTTTAAAGTTAAAGACACACTTCAGAACATTCTCCATGGAGACAGAGACGTTTATGCCAAACTTGAGAAGATTAAAGCAAAAAGAGCGACATTTCCATGGAAACAAGCAGCAAGAGTCAGGTTTGTGGAGAGGCGAGCTCTCGCTGAGGAAGGATGCATGTTTTTTTTTACATTTTTCAGTCCAATAAAAACAACCAAAATGAAAAATACATGTTTTTATTTTGATATAACCATCTATCCAGGGACTTCCTTCACCCCAGACACTTCCTCTAGCCTCTCCCCAAGGTGTTCCCAGACCAGCCGAGAGACACAGTCCCTCCAGCAAAACCAGGAGCCACACACCGGGAGCCACACACCAGGAGCCACACACCAGGAGCCACACACCAGGAGCCACACACCAGGAGCCACACTCAGGCTCCTCAGGTTTAAACACACACCAGGAGGAACACACCGGGAGCCACACACCAGGAGCCACACACCAGGAGCCACACACCGGCTCCTCAGGTTTAAACACACACCGGGAGCCACACACCAGGAGCCACACTCAGGCTCCTCAGGTTTAAACACACACTAGGAGCCACACACCAGGAGCCACACACACAGCTCCTCAGGTTTAAAAACACACACCAGGAGCCACACACCAGGAGCCACACACCAGGAGCACACACCAGGAGCCACACTCAGGCTCCTCAGGTTTTTACACACACACCAGGAGGAACACACCGGGAGCCACACACCAGGAGCCACACACCAGGAGCCACACACCGGCTCCTCAGGTTTAAACACACACCGGGAGCCACACACCAGGAGCACACTCAGGCTCCTCAGGTTTAAACACACACTAGGAGCCACACACCAGGAGCCACACACAGGCTCCTCAGGTTTAAACACACACCAGGAGCCACACACCAGGAGCCACACACCAGGAGCCACACTCAGGCTCCTCAGGTTTAAACACACACCAGGAGCCACACACCAGGAGCCACACTCAGGCTCCTCAGGTTTAAACACACACCAGGAGCCACACTCAGGCTCCTCAGGTTTAAACACACACCAGGAGCTGCTCTGGAGGATCTGGGGCTGTTAAATTGGTCCCACTGCGAGAGCAGGACCAGGGACTGACCTCCACCTCCAGGTCTGTGTGTCTGACTCTGTCTGACGATCGACATCAGAGACACACTCGTATGAGCTGTTGTATATTGTATGTGCTGTTGTATGTTGTATGTGCTGTTGCATGTTGCATGTTGTATGTTGTATGTTGCATGTTGTATGTTGTATGTGCTGTTGCATGTTGTATGTGCTGTTGCATGTTGTATGTTTTTTGTTGTATGTGCTGTTGTATATTGTATATTGTATGTGCTGTTGCATGTTGTATGTTGTATGTGTTGTGTTATTGTATGCTGTATGTTGTATATTGTATGTTCTGTTGTATATTGTATGTGCTGTTGCATGTTGTATGTTGTATATTGTATGTGCTGTTGCATGTTGTATGTTGTATGTTGTATGTGCTGTTGTATATTGTATGTTGTATGTGCTGTTGCATGTTGTATGTTGTATGTGTTGTGTTATTGTATGTTGTATATTGTATGTTCTGTTGTATATTGTATGTGCTGTTGCATGTTGTATGTTGTATGTGTTGTGTTATTGTATGTTGTATGTGTTGTGTTATTGTATGTTGTATGTTGTATATTGTATGTTCTGTTGTATATTGTATGTGCTGTTGCATGTTGTATGTTGTATGTGCTGTTGTATATTGTATGTTGTATGTGCTGTTGCATGTTGTATGTTGTATGTGTTGTGTTATTGTATGTTGTATGTTGTATATTGTATGTTCTGTTGTACATTGTATGTGTTGTTGCATGTTGTATGTTGTATATTGTATGTGCTGTTGCATGTTGCATGTTGTATGTTGTATGTTGTATGTTGTATGTTGTATGTTGTATGTTCTGTGCGGTGCAGAGGTGGAGTCGATGACTCCTCAGCGGCCCTGAGACTCTTTGCACTTGACTCGGGTTCGATTGTGGACGAGGCCTGAGCTTTAATAATCTGGGGATTTGAGGAAGAAACAGAGAAAATAACAAATAAAGAGAAGAAGCTGCAGGTCAGAGGATCCACCCAGACTCGGCTTTAAATCCAATATTTATTCAGAAACAGTCGATGGAGCCAAACGGCTCCGTGACATTTACTGATACAGAGTTTGATGATGTGAGGAAACTTCCAGACAAACAGATTCATGATCCAGAAAAAATAAAATAATCATATCACATGTAAATAAAATATATGATACAGATAAAATTTAACTTATAAAACATCTGAACATCTAGTTTGTAGATGTTTATATTAAAAAGACCAACACTGAAGAGGACTGAACAGCTCTCTGAATGTCCTCCTCACACTCCTCATGCTCCTCCTCACGCTCCTCCTCACGCTCCTCCTCATCCTCCTCAGACTGAACAGCTCTCTGAATGTCCTCCTCATCCTCCTCACACTCCTCACACTCCTCCTCACGCTCCTCCTCACGCTCCTCCTCACACTCCTCCTCAAGCTCCTCACGCTCCTCCTCACACTCCTCCTCACACTCCTCCTCAAGCTCCTCACGCTCCTCCTCACACTCCTCATCCTCCTCAGACTGTGAGCAGTTCTCTCTCCATTTTTGTTCTCTTTCAGACTGAGCTCTCACTCTCTATCTCTCTTTCTCCTCCTCCTCTTTCAGACTGTGAATTCTCTCTCTCTCTCTCTCTCTTTCTCTCTCTCCCTGTCAGACTGTGAGCTCGCTCTCTCTCTCTCTCTCTCTCCCTCTCTCTCCCTCTCTCTCTCTCTCTCTCTCCCCCCCTCTCCCTCTCTCCCTCTCTCTCTCTCTCTTTCCCTCTCTCCCTCTCTCCCTCTCAGACTGTGAGCATGTCCTGAGCAGATGGAGGGATGGAGAGAGAGGCTGAACTCCTGGTGGACTGTTCCCGCTCGGAGGCTTCACATCGGGGCAGCTCTGCCGTGGGGCCTGGCTCTGAACAAGGCTCCTCTTGTTTGGCACAGGCAGGAAATGTGGAGCATTCACATGATAATGAGGCAGAGAGAGCAGAGAACATGCAGACAGAGAGAGCGGAGAACATGCACACAACAGAGAGAGAACATACAGAGGACAGAGAGAACATGCAGAGGACAGAGAGAACACGGAGGACAGAGAGAGCGGAGAACATGCAGACAGAGAGAGAACATGCACACGACAGAGAGAACACGGACGACAGAGAGAACATGCAGAGGACAGAGAGAGAACATGCAGAGGACAGAGAGAACATACAGACGACAGAGAGAACACGGACGACAGAGAGAACATGCAGAGGACAGAGAGAACATACAGACGACAGAGAGAGCGGAGAACATGCAGACAGAGAGCGCGGAGAACATGCAGACAGAGAGAGCGGAGAACATGCAGACAGAGAGAACACAGACGACAGAGAGCGGAGAACATGCAGATAGAGAGAGAGCGGAGAACATGCAGATGACAGAGAGAACACGGACGACAGAGAGAGCGGAGAACATGCAAACAGAGAGAGAGAACATGCAGACGACAGGGAGAACATGGAGGACAGAGAGAACATGCAGACGACAGAGAGAACATGGAAGACAGAGAGAACAGAGAACATACAGAGAACAGAAAGAACACGGAGGACAGAGAGAACATGCAGACACATGACTCTCTGAGCTCACAAATGTTCTCCTGCAGTTCACGGTCAGACTTTACGATGAGCTCATGTTTTATCAGCTTTTATCAGTTTGTTTGAGACAGAGATGTGGTCCAAACGTGGACTAAAGTGTCTCTGTCTCCTCCTCGTCCTCCTCCTCGTCCTCCTCCTCCTCCTCCTCCTCCTCCTCCTCCTCCTCCTCCTCCTCCTCCTCGTCCTCCTCCTCCTCCTCCTCCTGCTCCTCCTCGTCCTCCTTCTCATCCTTCTCCTTCTTTCTGCATTTGCTCAAGTGTGAAATGCATTTTCTCGTCTCAAACTGTTTTTTCAAGCTTTAAATAATTTCCCAAACGATAAAAACATCAACACTAACATCTTTAATATCTTTTATTACGTAATAGAACAATAACAATGTTAAAAGTGCGATATAAACCTTTACATTATTATATTATAACTCACAAGTTATGAAATACACGTTTTTTCTGAGCTTTGATGTTTTTCCCAAATGAAAACAAAAATCCGTAATTATCTTTTCTTTCAATTATTACTTATGAGAATATAATATTTGTTTTACTAAATCAAATAAACTGCAGCAGTTTGTTGAAAAGTGCTGTACAAAACATTTTATTATTATATTATTTTTCACACGTGATCCTCCATTTAAAGGACGACAAAGTCAATCATTTTATCAAAGTACGAGACGAGAGCCCCCATATAATCCACTCTCAGACCCAAAGCAAACAAAAAACAAAGAGAACAAGGAGCCAGGAGGCTAATAGAAGTGAAAACATCATTAAGATCAGTATGTTTCTGTTCAGTTTGTCTCAGGCACAGTGCTCACTTAGTGTAACTCAACCTAAACTCAAACAGACACTGTAACCAAAAGCAGTTTCAGCTTCAGCGTCGTTAGCGCCTCCTACAGACAGATATAAGACAGTGTCCAGCAGGAATTCAGCTCAGTTTAACTTATTATAAAGCCCAAAATCACAGCAGCAGCGTCGCCTCTTTGGGCTGAACGTGAGAAATAATTTAACCAACAGAAAGTTACAAAATCAACAATGAAACAGAAACAGGCAAAGAAAATAATCCACAGACGTGTCCCAGAGCGCCCCCTGTCTTAGACCCTCCGTCACAGCAAGAAAAAACTAAAAAACAAACAAAAAGTGTCTTGAACGAGGAGCCAAACATCTTCACTCCTGCAACTTTCGGTCCAGCTTTGTCTTTTTCTAAGAAGCTTTAAGTAAATGTTCATATTTCACGTCTGACGTCACCATCTTCCTTCTGTTTTCTGTTTTCCCCTGATTTGAAAAAAAACAAAAACGCTGCGATTTGGTTGAAACGAGGCTTCTGCTGAGTCACAGAGCCTCAGTATCTGACCGGAACGCCGCTCTCGTCACCACGGCGACGGGGCCTGGCGGAGACAGACGGCTATTTACTGCTATAGACGCACACACAGAGCCAAGATGGAGAGAATACGGAGAGAAAACAGAGAGAATACAGAGCGAGAGAGAGGAGATGGACAGAATACAGAGACACAGAGCTTTTCTATGGACAGAGCCATTAGTGCCATGACACGAGCAGCGGACGCACCAACAATCACGTTACTGTGGCAGAATCGAGTTAGACGCCGTGTTTTTTATGGTGAAGTGTGGCTGGATCAACAGATATTCAACTAAAGTCAAAACAGAAGAAAGAACCAAATATTAAAGTGAAAAAGTCTAATCCCGTCATCTGGAAGTGAGAGTTTGAGTCTAAGAGTGAGTCCAGAACAGGTCCACGTCGCTAAAACCACGACTGACACATTTAAACAGAGGTAAAAACCAGAAGAAAAAACCTGGTGCGACGCCATTTTGTCCAATTAACACATGTGAGAACCATGTGGAATCAACTACTGTGATAATCTAAAACACCTGGACTACGCCAAACACGCTGGAATAAACCGTCTGCACACCCCAGTTTGTTTTATTTTGTCTTTTTTACAGGAAACATTTAAAGTGACACTGTAACTTTTCCACTTTTCTACTTTTTGTATTTATTCAATCACATATATTTTTATTGCTCAAAACGCCTTTGAAAAACAAATGTATTACAATGAACAGGCTCTCCTCTCCACAGAACTGACTAGTAACTTGGCCTTTTCTCCATGGAGATCATTCATTTTAAAGCCATACTGTGGAACAATGGAGATAAATGGTGGAAACTTCAGCAGAAATGTTCCGTAGTGCACAGTTTAAGAGTTATTCCATTTTTTATGTATTTATTTCAAGTCAAGAAACACAAGAAGAAAGTAAATATGCAAATAATAACCATAAACAGACAGAGCTAACCTGTTAGCCGCCACGTTCCAAACAGGAAGTGATCATGGAGCACTTCCTGCTCCATCGACTCTGGCTCCAATTCACTTTCTATTGAAAAACCGTCCCCTCTGTCTGTCCCTGCTGCTGTCAGACTCGTCATTCTGGTCTTAAATGTTTGTATTAACCCTCTACATGATCCTGGGAATTATTTTTTTAGTTTATTTATTTTAGTTATTTTGAGTTGTTGGGTTTTGTTTTGTTTTTTGTTATTTAGAGTTTTATTAATTTGTTATTTATTTATTTAGTTTTTGTTATTTTTAGGCTTTTTTTTTTTTTTTTTTTTTTTTTATTTTTGAGTTTATTTATTTATTTATTTTTGTTATTTTTAGTTTGGGTTTTTTTTTTTTGGGGGGGGGGGGTATTTAGTTATTTTGAGGTTTTTTTTTATTTATTTATTTATTTTTGTTATTTTGAGGGGTTTTTTATTTGTTATTTATTTATTTAGTTTTTATAATTTTTTAGGTTGTTTTTTTTTTGTTATTTTGAAATTATTTATTTATGTATTTTTGTTATTTTTAGGGTTCTGTGTAAACCCTCAGTCGTCCAGGTCTGATCCATGGCAAGATTTTTATTTATATTTTTATATTTTTAGGGTTGTTTTTTGTTATTTTGAGTTTGTTTTATTTAGTTTTTTTGTTTGATATGTATTTATTTTTGTTATGCTGCTGTGAGACTCATTTTGGTCTTAAATGTTCGTATTAACCCTCTACATGATCCTGGGGTTTTTATTTCACGTCTGTGTCTGTAAATCAACATATGAACATTAATAACAGACACATAAAGCACATTTAAGATTATTTTTTTAGCTTTGAAAAAGGAATTAAAAGAACAAAACATATTGAATTACACTGGAGACTAAAAGGTGTTGAACCCTGCACCACAATCGTCACATAGAGCAGCTTTAACACCTTTAACACCTTTAATGGTCTAAACTCAGACCTTTTATTCAAATGGCGTCACAGATTGTGGAGAGGTTATCAACAGGTACAAGTGGCACAATCAGAGCAGTAACACGAATAAAATCCCCGGTTTTATGGTGAGAACAGGCAGGATTTTTATATACTTTCTGTGACAAGTGCTAAAGAGCGCGGCGGCTCGGAGTGATGCGTCTAACTAACACAAAACACCATTTAAGCGTTAAGAGGCACACGTGTGATTTCTGCTGACGTCAACAACCAAGAACAGCTATTAATACTCAGCCCACCTGAGTCTGCACCAGGCTGCACCGCAAAATATGCAGCGTAAATGAACTCCAGCCCAGGATTGTTTTTGTCATTTGAATACATTTCTATTCATAAGTTCACAGTGAGAGGCAAGGAGGCAGAAAAGAGGGGATCAGGAGGGTTTTTGGGGGGCGTTTAGAAAAGTCTGGCAGTGTGAGCGGAGATGAATGGAGCTGAGGAAACGAGAGCAGAAGCAGAAAGACTTCCTGAGGTCACTGGACATTCTGTGCCTCTGGAAATGCACCAGATTGGTCCTGGTTAGATCACACTTTTCGCTCTTGGCTTTTCGTTCCTGGTCTGGTCATGGTTTTTGCCAGGTTTCATTTGCCTGGAAAAGTCCAGAATTTCTCTGGCGTTTTTACGCAGAGGGAGATCAGTCTGGTCATGCGAATAAAACCGTGGAATCACATTTGTTTATTATTCAGTGACAAAATTAAAACACTCGCTAATTGATTCTGCAGAAATCTGTGATGTTTTTCACTCCACGGTTAGATTCTTTTGCTCTTTTTCCTTGTAAGCAGCCATATTTGTTTGTTTTTATAAAGAACGGCCGTGCAGCTCCCTTAACATAAAAAGACATAAAAAGAATCAGACATAAACAAAATAATGATGTATTTAAGAAGACACTGAGTTCAGAGATAGTTTCTTTGTTTTTTTGCATGTCAGTGCTTGCTTAAACTGGCAGGACATCTGACATAGCGTCACTACTTTCCTGTTAGTGTCACTACTTCCTGTTAGTGTCACTACTTGCTGTTAGTGTCACTACTTGCTGCTAGCATCACTACTTGCTGCTAGCATCACTACTTCCTGTTGCGCTTACTACTTCCTGTTACAGTTGCTACTTCCTGTTACGGTCACTACCTGAGGGTCACTACTTCCTGTTACAGTTACTACTTCCTGTTATGGTCGCTACTTCCTGTTATGATCACTACTTCCTGTTAGCGTCACTACTTGCTGTTAGCGTCACTACTTGCTGTTAGCGCCACTACTTCCTGTTAGTGTTACTACTTCCTGTTAGCATCACTACTTTCTGTTAGGCTCACTTCTTCCTGTTAACAGCACTATATTCCTGTTAGGGTCACTACTTCCTGTTAGCGTCACTACTTCCTGTTAGCGTCACTACTTCCTGTTAGCGTCACTACTTCCTGTCCAATTTTATCCCTGAGGTTTTTGCTAACTGGCTAATTGCTATTAATTGGCTAATTCACCTGTCACTCACACCCATCTTTGTAAACTTTATTATCAACATTGACACATTTCTTAAGGACACAACAGCTCTACACGCTGAGGATCAAACCAGTTACCTCCTGGACTGAGGGCAAAGACGGTGCACCGTGATTTCACACAGGATTTAAATCAGATGCCCTGCCAGTTTACACAAGGACTGACTGAAAAAAAAAAGAAATCATCATCTAATACTATTTAAACACATGGTGATTTTGTCTTTTTATGTTGATGATACTTTATCGTCTCTACTTTTCAAAAAAGCACAAAACGCTCCAAAGCCGTTAGAAGTTAATTAACAGAGTAATTACTGGAGCGGCTGAAGGTGAGCGGGGCCGTCGCTATCAGTGGTGTGTTTTTTGTTGCCAAATTAAACTTTTGCCTCGTTCTGTATCTCCGTGGCTGCACACAGCCTCAGTCGCTCCACCTAATCACAAACGGCTCTTTGGTCCCACACGGCTCCTTCATGTCTTGGCTTGGATCCCGACCGCACACTGGGCCCCGCACACTGGGCCCCGCACACTGGGCCCCGCACACTGGGCCCCGCACACTGGGCCCCGCACACTGGGCCCCGCACACTGGGCCCCGCAGACTTCAGTGCTGCTGCTCCAAACAACTCACATTCTTACACACTGCACCATAGAAGTAATCTGCTTTATTCAAGATTACAAATGAAAACTCGGCTCTGAAAGACGAGAAAAAAAACGACCTTTACTTTACAAACGCTGGGATCAAAAGATGAAACTGATCAGTGCAGAAAAAACACGAGGGAAAATGGAGAGAGTCTTTAAACATTTATGTAAATCTGGAGTACGTCTCTTAAATGGTTTCATCTACAGAACAGTATGAATGGATAATGTGACAAGGATTTGCAATATACACAACTAACTGTATGCCAGATGCCCTCCCAGATGTATTTGACTGAAACCAAGAAAAAAACAGTCATAGAATAAAAAAATAAAAATAGATCCAGATAATACACAATCAGCTACAGAAGCAGTAGTTTCAATGTAAAGTGCAGTTTTAGTGCTGTATTTTTTAAGTGTCTATTTGTCCATAGTTGTGTCAGATGTGACTTATGTCCTCGTGATGTTCTGATATTCAGCCTGTTCTTCACACATTTATTATTTTTATTATAACTTCATTTAAAGATAAAATGTCTGCTCTTGGTCTCGGATTTTGTCAAATAAATTTAACCAAAACATGCAACTTCTATATGTTTTTTTCTTCATTTTTTGCTGGTGCGACTTATCCTCCAGAGCAACGTCCAGAAAATACAGTAAATATTTCACTTTAACCTCTACATGTTATTCTACTATAATTATTATGAAAATGGAGAAAATTATTTTGAAAATATTGGAAATTGTGAACTTTTGTTGGATTTTTTTTTTTTTTTCATTAATTTTTATTTTCTTTTGCATTTTAGGTTGGTTTTTTTTTTAGCTTTTTTTTTTTTTTTTTTTTTTTTTTGCATTTAGGTTTTTTTGTTGTTGCATTTTAGTTTGTTTTTTTTAAATTCTTATAACTTGACTTTAAAGATAAAATGTCTGGTGTTGGTCTCGGTCTCGATTTTGATAAATAAATTTGCCCAAAAATGCAACTATATTATGTTTTTTCTTCATTATTTTACATTTTTTGCTGGTGAGACTTATCCTCCAGAGCAACGTCCAGAAATACAGTAATTCTACATCTACAGTGTAAAAAGCACCGACAAACGTGAAAGTAAAATAAAAGTTGCGTTCAGCCTGTGTCAGGGACGTAAAGCTGGCTCTACTTGTAATATCTGACAACACGAAATATGAATAAAAACGAGAACAAACCGATAACGACATGACATTTGGAAAAATCAAGAAAAAATCCTGCAAAACACCTGAAATGTGCAAACTTACAGGTCTGATCTGTGGAAAGGAGGCTCCTCACAGTAAGAAACGGACGATGTTTTTAGCAGTTTGAACATTTATGTAAAAAAATATCTCCATGGAAACAATCAGCTATCACATCCTCACCAGAAAAGTGACTTAGTGCATCTTTAAAAGGTGGTATATTAAGTCAGATTGTCTGTTGTTAGCTGTTCTAAAGCTCCTCAAAAACACAACTCCAGCTTCGTTTTTCACGAGGAAAACGTCATTACAAAACAGATCGGAGAATAACAAAGTGGAATATGAGCCTCTCTGGAGCAAAGAATATGTTTTTTCCTCCGTCCAGTTTGGTGAAAAAGGTGAGCTGCTGAGTCGAGCTCTTCTGTGTTATCATAAAAAGTGTAAAATATTGATTTGCCTATCCTGAGCTAAATTTAAACCTGCCCCTCCGGTCTCTCTATCATTTATGTGGCCGTCCCGTTTAGCTGTGTCCTCTGCTGTTATCCAGGTGTGAAATCCCAAAGTTCACCCTCTTCATTGACAGTCAGCACTTATGTTCTGAAGCTAATATCCCATCATGCCTTTCTGCTCCGTGCTTGATGCCCCCCTGTATCATAACCCTCCTCGTCACGTCAGCGCAGCCAATTTACTGTATTAATTTTTCAGCTTAATTCAAACAAGGATTAATTAAAAGTGGATCTGTATTTTTGCTGCCCCTGCTGCGAGGAGCGAGGCTTTAATCCTTTATCGAATGACTGCGCTGGCTGGAACCTGTATTCGAGGGATTTTAACGAGTGTTTTATTGTTCCGTTGCACAATGGCGTCTCTATGGCTTGTACATTGATGCTAGTCTCAACAGGCCTCTGCGATTTCCACCTTCTTCGCCTCCACAGTAACAGTGGCTCTTGTAATCCATGAACCCATCGACCATTGTAATTAAAACGGATTTAACTTCGAACTCGTACCAGCTCCTTTATGCTTATGTTCCTCCTGTAACTGGGACCGATTACACCCCACACAAAGAAGAACAGAAGAACAGAAGAACAGAGGAAGAACAAAACAGAGGAAGAGCAAACAGAAGAGAAGCGCGAAAAGAAGAACGCGAACAGAGGAAACGGCAAAACAGAAAGAACGGGCGAACAGAGGAAGAAGAGCGAACAGAAAGAAGAGTCAAACAGAAAGAACGGCGAATAGAAGAACGAGCGAACAGAAGAACGGCGAACAGAAGAAGAAGAACGGCAGAGAGAATAACGGCGAACAGAATGAACGTCGAACAGAAGAACGGCGAAACAGAGGAACGGCGAAGCTAGTACAGTGAGGAGATGTTTTAAACCTCCTCCATGTTCAATTTGACTATAAACTTGTTCATTTTAAGCTGTACAATGTCCACTTTTCTGGTCGGGATTCTCTGACCATGAACATGTTATTGCTTTAAATTCAATTGGCAGGTGTTAGCAGGCTCGCCTCTCCAGTGATCTGACCTGTACATGGCCTGTTTATCTGCGTGGGAGCTCGTGCAGTTTGAACAAGCACAAAAACCTAAAACAGAAGTTTAAGTTTAAGAAATCACTACTTCCAGTTTGCATCACTACTTCCTGTTAGCGTCACTCTTTCTGTTAGTGCGCTACTTCCTGTTAGTGTTCCCTACTTCCTTTTAGTGTCACTACTTCCTGTTAGGTCCACTACTTCCTGTTCGCGTCTCTACTTCCTGCTAGCGTCACCACTTCTATGAGTGGCACTACTTCTCTCAAGCACCTACTTCCTGTAGT